>OV656872.1:134867212-135467212 GCA_927399465.1 Sarcophaga caerulescens | reverse complement strand
TGTGGAGAAGACTGTAACATACCAAATATCTTGTGCTCGTAAATACACATCAATCAGATTTGCAATTCACCTCTGATTTCTAGTTACAGCTTTCAGCATTAACTTTCAGAGATTAAGTTAATAATATTAATAAAACGGATTTTTTGGATAGAATATTTAATGCTTAAATATGGTTGACGCGAACTAAGCGCAATCTGTAACACCATAGTCTAGTAAGTAGGGTATTGACCCTAATAATCAGACAGCTCTTGAACACAACGAAATATAAAGACAGATTTTCCTTCGTCGACTTCCTCTTAGCAGTCTTCTGGAACTCTCATGAAACGTTTCTCAAAACTGCTGTTTGAAGTTGTCGTTAAATTGTATGTCTCGCTCACGGATGGTGTGAAAAACTAGTTTGTAATCCTCACTAAAGAATTATAATTATCAATCAAGTAGTATATGAGGCTGACTTTCGTTAAAAATTTCTACGAATGTTGATTTCCATGGTTCAATTGTCTCTGCATTATCGACATGTACAATTGAGTTTACATAACCCCAAAGAAAAAAATCCATTGCGGCTAAATCTCGCGACATTAGTGGCCAATTAATTGAACCATTGTGTGAAATTACTTTTTCATCAAAAGTTTTTTTCTGAGTAAATAAAATGTAGAGTGCACAGTGTAGCATGGGACTCCGTTCTGTTGGAGCCACATGTCAGCTAATTGGAGTACGAAAAATTTTATTACCCAGTTCCTGTCCGTTCTTCATGGACAGTAACATTCTTCGTTTTTGAAGTCATTTGGGCGAATGGTTCCGACAGATCATAATTTTCTGTGGATGTAATGGCGTTTAAACAAGAGCTTAAGGATTTGGGCTGGAAATTTATTAACAATATCAATTTGGACTTCATGCCATTTCATTACTTAGCGGCACAAACAATGGTCCATTGATGTTAAGTTCTACACAAGTTGAATTCTGTCGTAAAACTCTTCCACAAAGTGTTGAGGACGGTGACGAATTGATTGATTGGATCTTCTTTAATGCATCCCTGTACAGCGGCTACAAAATCCTCAGTGCGCACTGTTGGAATGCACAAAGTCCACGATAAGTTAAACAAACAGAATCATTATTTTGTTAAAAAAAAATTTCAACAATTTGCAAGCGTTACTCTGGTGTCAAAAAAGAAAACTAAACAGAAGCAACTACATACATACATAACTGGTCATTACAACCCTTCAGTCAGGATTATTGACCTAGTTTCTCACACCACTTATGTTGTGTGTGTTAATTTTATACATAAGTGGCGGGACCTACAGTTTAAAGTCGACTCCGAACGACAGATTTTTTTGAGAAACTTCTCATGGCAATTTTATTTACTCTCAGAGTTTTTGCCAGAAATCTGCTGAGAGGAAATCGCCAAAGAAATACTTTTTGTATTTTGTTTGATGTCTGGCCTGGGGCTCGAACCCTGGCTTTACGTCTAATAAGCCAACACACTACCTACTAGACTACGGCGACTTCCTCGGAAGCAACTATCAGTCGTTAAATCGGTTGCCCAATAAATCAGGCAATAGTATGATAAATTTTAAATTTATGGAATTTCATTGTGACATCGGTCAAAACAGACAATGAAAAATATTTTGAGCAAAAATACCTTCTATACCATCTAAGTCCCCTCTATATTAATCACTTAATTCTAAGCCTATGCATACATATGTACATATGTCCTTTAAAACTAAAGTTCACAGAACAACATTTCTCTTTGAATTTCACGTAAAACTTTTAAATGTGAAATGAAAAAATGTTTGTCTTTATAAAAGTATTCACACCGTCTCCTATAAAGGCTTGACTGTAAATCCGTTTTCCTAGAAGAAAAAATTCACACCAAACATCAGCACAGAATTTAAAAAATGAAATGAAATAAACGAATTGTGCCTGAATGTTTTGAAATCAGGAAAATTTGATGCAATTGCTGTTGTTGTTTTTGGGTTACGTTTACAATTTCTAAGTATTTTTATGTTATCTTTCCATGTTTCTTTTTTCATTTTTTTATTGTTGTATGTCCTGACTTTAAATCTATGCCACGGCTTTGAACTTTTTTTTTCGTATCACATCGCAAGGCAATAACATTTTTACGACTTTATCCACCTTTGAGTTGTTAAAAAAAAAAGTGACTTAAAAAGTGTACACATTCCTTTTTAATTTTGTGAAGAAAAGGTTTTATGCGCGTACCTGTGATACGTTCTATTCAAAAACGTTTAAAAATTATTGGTTTTATTGTCCTTTTCTAAAACAGCAAAAAAAAAAAAAAGGATTTTATCACCAGAATAGATATTCGGTTTACTCGGAAGCTGTACATGAAGGTATCCGTTTTATTTTATTTGGTTTGTTTTTTCTTTTTCAAAATTTTCTTATTTGACACAAAAATAACAAAAATTCATATTAAAAGGACCGAAACAAAAAAGGAAGTGTTCTAGGAAACAAAGGATAAGGAATTAAATGTCAAAGAACAATTTAATGGGTATGAAAGAGATATTTTCTGGTATTTTCACTATTGCTGAACCAAACAAGTCGACAATGGTTAACGCAGTGATAATACGTTCTAACAACATTGCTATAGAAAAGTGAAAAGAAGAGTATAAGTATGTAGAGATTCCACTTGCAATAAATTTATTTTTACTTTATCAAATGTAGTGTTAGCACACTTTAAAGTAAGTGTTGTCATCAGGATTAATAATAGTTTATATTTTAAAACTGTCAGGCTGCTAAAAAATCCATTTACTGTAGGATCTTCCAACGTAGACTTCCGAATTTTGACAGTTGATAATGGCCATCTTATTGAAGCTTACTTACCTACTCTCTTTCAGGATTATGATCTAGCTTCTCACACCGTCATGCAAACAGGTGTTAATTTTATCAGTGAGTGGCGGGACCTACAGTTTAATGTCGACTTCAAACAACAGATTTTTGAGGAATTTTTCATAGCAATTTTACTTCACTCCCAGAGTTTTTGACAGAAGAATGCTAAGAGGAAGTGGCCTAAGGAATATTTTTTCTTGATCTCCACGTGGGCCACTGTTTGATCGGAATTTTAAACTGGCAGCATCATCAGTCCATATTTCTTTGAGAACAACATTCTCAGGCCATCACTATCAGCGGTGAGAATAATAAATCGATGACTACCAACTTCTTCTGAATTATATGACTGGGACACCAAACACATGTGGTTCCAACACGACAGCGCTATATGCCATACAGCTTATGCTACATGAGAGATTTGATGGCATGATCATATCACGTGGAGGAGATGTGAACTGGCTACCAAGAACGTGCAATTTAAATTAAACTTTTCTTGTGAAGTTTTCTCAAGTCACGAATAAGACCCGGTTCTAGAAGCCAACATAATCCATGCCATCGATCACATTCAGCGTGACAGAGTCATGGAAGTCATCAATATGTTTTCAATATGTTCAATAACAAATCACACACACTTTGTTTTGTTTAAATTTAAAGATAGAAAGCGCTTAATGACTTCCAGTTTGGCTGGGCAAAGAGCGGAAATAGATGCTCATAAAGGAATTTACTGATCCCTACGTAACAAAACAATTATATATATCTTTGGTGCGCCCTATTCTTGAGTATGGATATATTATATGGGATCCACATTTTCTAATTTACGTTAACTTAATTGAATCTGTACAGAAGCGCTTTCTGTTATTTTTCTTGGGAGGACTTGGATGGAACTCATTTGTTCTCCCTTCGTATGAAAGTAGACTCGCTCTTATTAAGCTACCTACACTGAAAAGTCGAAGAATAGTGCTAAGTGTCTCTTTTCTTCTGGGTTTAATACATGGAGATGTTTATTCTGATTATTTGTTACGTAAAATTAATTTTAATGTTCCAATTAAACCTTCTCGTAATTTTAATTTATTAAATTTACAATATCATCGCTCAGTCTATGCCAACAACGACTCTTTTCGTCAAATATGTCTAAAGTTTAATAATTTTTATCATTTAATTGATCTTTCTGAAAGCAATTATTCTTTAAAGAGAAAAATTATATTGTACTTGAATCATTAAGTGTTAATTATATATATTGTTTGTAAATTTAAATTTAGTCTGTAAGGAACTACTATCCATAGACATAAATAAATAAATTGAGCAAACAGAATGAATGATGAAAACGTCCAACGTTTACCAAATCGGTTGCGTTTAATTCT
Organism: Sarcophaga caerulescens; assembly: GCA_927399465.1. Classification (NCBI taxonomy): domain Eukaryota; kingdom Metazoa; phylum Arthropoda; class Insecta; order Diptera; family Sarcophagidae; genus Sarcophaga; species Sarcophaga caerulescens. Next base: position 135,463,010 of record OV656872.1, on the reverse strand, counting down.
AGATAGCGTCATTGGAATTAATAAAAGTCCTTTTGAGTAGAGGCTCATGTAGTTTCCACATTCCAACAGTTTTCCAGCACAGAAGATCTACTTAGCATATAATCAAAGATCTGATAACAAAATCAGGGGCAAGTTTCCAAAGTGCATATGAAGACTGCGGGATTGAGTTATACATATATACATAATTGGTCATTACAACCCTTCAGTCAGGATTACGACCTAGCTTCTCACACCACTCATGTTGTCTGTGTTAATTTTATACATAAGTGGCGGGACTACAGTTTAAAGTCGACTCCGAACGACAGATTTTCATGCTCTTCATGGCAATTTTTATTTACTCTCAGAGTTTTTGCCAGAAATCTGCTGAGAGGCAATCACCGAAGAAATATTTTTTAATATTTCGTTTCAATGCCTGACCTGGGATACGAACCCCGGCTTTACGTCTAAAAAGCCAACACACTACCTACTAGACTACTGCGACTTAATTGATTGAGTTATGCTATTAGAAAATCAGAAATTGCTTCAAATATTTTTATCTTTCGTAAATCGTTGCCTACTAACAACATATCCCTACTATAATAATGTTCTCTAAACTGATTATCATTGCCAGAATTAGAATCATGTCTTACAACACAACAGTCCATTGGCTTACTGTCGCTATTAGAGGCCTGTAATACTGTTTGAAATTTCGAAACTATCATATTCGTTTGAAGTTAATATTGACCAAAATTTCTAAAAAATTCTTTTCAAACTTTTTAGCCTTTGAAAATCACAATGATAGCACTGCCACTGCTTAACGACTTTTCACTCATTTCTGATACTCTGTGCATCAAAGAACTTTTTCAGGACAAGACATTAGACAAGAATGAAATTCTATTGCACAAATTGTTTTTTTTATTTCTTTTTTGAAGTCATCAAACACAAAGTATTCAAATAACGACTAATTAAACGCTTTTGTTGCCATTCCATGGCATACTTTTATAGTCGTTTTCCGGGAAATCTCTGAGTTTTGTTTATTCCACCTTTTTTAACTCGTACATTTTCTGTTCAAACCTCACGGATAAAAAGTAAAATGAAAATTTGAAATTGAATTTTAAAGAGATCCAAAAGGAAAACAAATTCGAGGAAAGAAAAAAAAACAAGTCTGTGCAAATATTAAATAAATATTCACTCGCACATTGGTAATCTGCATTAAAATTCGCGTAAAAGATTATTCACATTGTGGGTGGAAGAGACAGACAGAAGAGTAGTTGAAGGGGGGGCGGCAAAAGAACACTACAACCGACGAAGCGCAAAAGTAGGAATTAAATTAAATGTCAATCATATGACAGGGGAAAAAAACATTGTAGAGGTAATTGAATTGCGAAAGAAAATTAAAAAAAGAAGCAGAAACAAAAACAGCAACAACAACCAAATAACCTCCAGAAATTTGCGAAAAGATGCAGAAAAATTACGTAAGTAAGGACAGACAATCGAATAAACTGACTGACAGACAGACAGACAAACAATACAAAAACGTACGTTTGTTAAAGTTTCTGAGCATTATTTTATGTTTAAAAATTGTTTTTAAATCAACAGGAAACAAATGGAATGAAATGAAATGGTGAATTAAAATACAACGAGTTGCGAAACGTTTCGCTTTGTGGGGTGAATAAAATAACTGCAACAAGGCCAGCCATTAAGGAAAGAAAATCAGTTCATAACAACAAACACTCACAGCTTTTCAACTTAATTCGTGCAAAATGTTTTAAACAATTTCATTCGAACTGAAACCCCAATGCATGTGAGGGTTTTAAATATATATGAGGATAATAATATTAATTTATTTAATTTAAATTACATTTAAACATTTGCTGCGACTAGACTTAATGCTCTCTCTCGTTGGCAATCTCGTTGGAGGTTGATCCGGTGGCCCCTGTGAACATGGGCTATCTCCCTGCTGAATATTGTCTTGACAGATGTTTCCACTCTCTGATTCCGAGTAGGGATGACTGGAATCCTAATACGATCGTTCCCCCGGAAGTCCTGGATATATATACCGACGGCTCTAAACTCGAAAATGGGGTTGGAAGCGGTGTCTACTCTGGGAAACTGGACCTGAATATTTCTCTCCATCTGCCGGACTACTGCAGCGTGTTTCAGGCGGAGGTGATGGCAATTTTCCGGGCCGCTCAATGGATCCTCGTCAACGATACTCCTTTCACTTGTGTCTCGGTCTTCTCTGATAGTCAGGCCGCGATAAGATCTCTATCGGGTTTCGTGAATAACTCTAGGATCGTTAGGGAATGTCGCCGCTGTCTCGACCTTCTTTCGGGGCGCTTCACCAGTGTCTCTCTAGTGTGGGTCCCCGGGCACAGTGAAATTCCGGGAAACTGTAGGGCCGACGAGCTCGCCAGAGCTGGTGCGCTCCTTCCGAAATCCTCTTCTGTTGAATTGGGTATGCCACTTGCCTAGGTCAAATTAACCATTGCGCGAAAATTCTTTCGGGACGCCAACCTATTCTGGGTCAATGAGGAGTCCTGCTCCACCGGTAGACTCACCTGGCCCTTGATGGATAGAAGGCGTACCAACCAATTACTTGGCCTTGGTCGTGACATCATCTCGACTACAGTGGCCGTACTTACAGGTCATTGCATCATGGGTAGACACGCAGAAAGAATGAGGCTCCCTTTTAACGACTTCTGCCGTGGATGCAGATCCCCTGAGGAACAGGAGACTGTTATTCACTTTCTTTGTCAGTGCCCGTCTCTTGCTAGGTGTAGATATAGGTTATTTGGCTCCCCATTCCTTGTTAGCTTAACGGAGCTATCATCTATTGACATCAAGGATATAGTTTCGTTCATCAAACTTTCTGGCTGGTTTTCCAGTGCGGGGTAGCCCTTGCGCTGACCAACTTCTTCCTTTTCCCTGATTTTGGTGGAACTTGGTCAGTACAGGGACTGCGTTCACCCGTGGCATCACAACGGGCCGCTATGCGTGCTCAAGTGAACTTTGTGATATTAAAGCTACCACTCCGACCTAACCTAAACACTGTATAGGGATTTCAAGCAGAGAACGAAATCATGTTCATCATGGTTTTCGAGTTTTAAAAATTCAAAGTAAAAATTCACTCAAAAGCTATGCAGTACATAAAACCAATACATTCTCATAGAGAACGTTGTGTCTAGGAAAGGACAGATTGCAACCTTGTCCACCTAGAACTTGTCACTGCAAGCCACTCACTTAGCTGAAGTTAATGAAACTCAAACATATTAAAGGAGGCCGATATTGTCTAGCAACTAACATACTAATCCGCGAATACATACATAATATAATTGTCCATTACAACTCTTCAGTTAGGATTACGACCTAATTTCAAACACTACTTATGTTATGTGTGTTAACTTTTATAGATGAGTGACAGGTCCTACAGTTTTAACATCGACTCCGAACGACAGATTTTTGAGAAACTTTTCATGGCAATTTTATTTTCACTCAGAGTTTTTGCCAGAAATCTGCTGAGAGGAAGTCGCCGAAGAAATATTTTTTCATATTTTCGTTTTGATAACTAACCTAGGACTCTCTAGGCATAGATTACATGAGCTGTGAACGCATACATCGTCTGCCTTGTGCTTGTGAATGAAAGTAAGTAGATTCAAAGAGGGCTCATCATTGCTGTTACCATTGATCAACTATTTAAAGTACACCACCGAGCGTAGCCTGACATCTTCCGGCATGGTTAACGAACGACCAGCATAACTTTTGAAAACGATAAAAATTTCTATTTAGGAGAAGTTTTACACAGAAAATTCTATGAAATAGTCTGAAGTTGTAGTCGCTGTAGTCTAGTAGGTAGTGTGTTGGCTTATTAGATTTAAGGCCTCGGTTCGAACTACAGGTCAGACATCAAAACGAAATATGAAAAAATATTTATTCGCCGACTTCCTCTCAGCAGATTTCTGGCAAAAACTCTAAGAGTAAATAAAATTGCCATGAAAAGTTTCTCAAAAAAAAATCTGTCGTTCGGAGTCGACTTTAAACTGTAGGTCCCGCCACTCATGTATAAAATTAACACACACAACATGAGTGATGTGAGAAGCTAGGCCGTAATCCTGACTGAAGGGTTGTAATGGCCAATTATGTATAGTCTGAAGTAGATCAAAATCAGTTTATGCCACGAAGCTGTAATATGGATGCCTAAGAACTTCCCAACCAATACCCCAGCGTGTGTGGCCTGTCATTGTAATGGAGAGTACGTTTCTGCTTATTCATTGAATCAAGGCAAAATCTTGTTCATCAGTAATCCTGTATAACCTACAGTTTGCTTAGAGTTGAGGTTTTTATGACATTTTTGTTATTAACGTTTTTGATTCAACAGGGATTTGACAGCAATATGCCACTGAAAATTTGCTCAATTTGCCTATTTGTTCCAAGTTTTGCAATAAATCCCGGTTGGTATTTAAGATTTATCGAAATTAAAATTTTGAATCGTTATTTAATGACTTCTATCGCTTTTTTTTTTGCCCTTCTAACAATTCTTATTTAGTTTAATCAGATTGTTTTTCTGTTTGGTATTAAATTTCTAAATTTAGGGGGAAGAACATAATCTGTATTGAATAGTTGCCATTAAAAAATAAAATAAAAAGAAGAAGAATAAAAAATAACCTCATTTACAAACCAATTTCCAAAAAATGGGTCACAACTTGAATACTTGCATTAAAATGAAACGCTAAAGTAATGCTGAGTGAGAATGAATGAAAATACAATAAAAAAATCGAAATAATTGCAACAAATAATTGCTAAGATTTTAAAACAATTGCAATTATTTTGTTTTCTTTCTTTTTCTTTCTTCTACATTTTACACGCTCTCTCCCGCGTTAATTTCCACTCCCCTAGTAAGGAAAAAATCGACATTGATATTCTTTATACATGGAACATGGAAAATAAAAAAATAAAGAAGAGAAAAATATTTAAAAATAAGGGTAAAAAATGTAGAGAAAAACAAAAGTAAATGTGCTAAATAACAATAACAACAGTAGCAGCAGCAACAGCAGCAGCAGCAATAACAATAAAATAACAATAACTACTGCAAATTACAATTTAATTCTTTATATATTTTCACTAGTTATACAACAACAATAGTTATACAACACCAACGATAATAATACAAAAATAGTGTAAAAACAATCATTATTTTTATGTGAAATATTTTTTGGAGAATAAAAAACATACCTTTTGTTATATGGCGAGAACTACCTTTTCTTTTTGGGCCAAGTTAATATTTTTACTTTGTTTAGGAAACCATTTTGTTTATATTTGGAAAAAAAAAGTTAATGTTTTTTAAAAAATGCAAAAAATAAAATATGCCATTAAAGCTGAAGTAGAAAAATACTTAGAGTTTATTTTAATCCCTTAAACAGTAGAAAAAAATGCTAGAAAAGCGCATCTTTTTTGAGAAGGAAAACAGAAATTAATGAGGAATACATGGTCAGTTCGTTAGAAAGAGTTCTTATGAGTGACGCGATATCATTTACCATGGATCAGACATCAGCAATGTGTATTCAAAAAGTTGAGTAGAATCGAATCATACGCATAATTTCTGATACTTATACGCAATCATTCTTATTTTAATATCATGGAACCTCTACTCATATTCAAAGTTTGAAGTACTCATCATATTCATACTTAACAACACGTATAATGTTATTGATTTCGACTCTCCATAACTCAACATATAATAATAATATAATAATAATAACATAATCGCGTACGAACACTAAAATACTCACTAAAATGTTGTGTGTTTGCTCTGCTTGCTGCTTTGTCTTTTTTGCTTATGTGTCTTTTTTCTTTTGTGGTAAATGCAACAACAACATTTATAAGTATTTTTCTAAAGTTATGAATCAAACATATTTCGAATGGTATGAGTTTGATGTCAACGATGTACGAATACTCATTGGAACCTGTACTTATAGTGGGTATGAATAAATCAGAGTAGTTAAATTTCAATATTGTTGACTCACTTATATTCAATATTTCATGAGTACTTATGAGTAGCGAAAAAACGATTCATTGCTGATCTCTGCCATGGATTTTACCGTATTCTCACGGACATCATACTCTAATTGACACTAATTTATTCACCATATTGTGGCGATCGTAAATAGAACAGAACAGACATTTGTTAACAATAATTTTATTATTTGTACCTGTTGTTGAATGCTATATTCGTTCATAGTGATTTGGTTTGGCACAATAGACTGAATTACAGACTGTAGTCGCCGTAGTCTAGTAGGTAGAGTGTTGACTTATTGGACATGAGGCCTCGTTTCAAACCCCAAACGAAATCTTTCTTCGGCAACTTCCTATTGGCAGTTTTCTGGCAAAAACTCTGAAAGTAAATAAAATTGTCATGCAAAAGTTTCTCAAAAATCTGTCGTTCGATCTCGACTTCACGTCTAGTAAGCCAACACACTACCTATTAGACCACAGCCACTTTACCAGGCTACATTTGCTATACATAAATAAATACTTATTTATTTTTGCTAGTAAAACTTTCTCAACAGCCATAGAAGTTTTATTTTTAAACAAAGTCCATAAACTCACACACGAGGGAATGTCATTCGTCTATGCAGTTCTCTAACATCTCTGAAAATAGCTTCTCATTAAAGAGTGAGGAAATCTAAAATACTTCCTTAAAAATTGTTTCCATGCACCCTACCCCCCACTTTGATTTGATTTCTAAAGATAATGAAAATTACCTTCAAATTCTAATGTCATCTACTTGCGATGTATGCTGACTTTTAACTCCAATCATTTGCTCTATTTCTTAGTGAACTTCTGTATCTTGGATGTTATTTTAAATACTCTTTCCATAGTAACTACCATTTCCTATGGCAATGCCTTATTCTTTGTTGAAATAGCAACAGAAACAATACAATCCTGGGGCAAAAAAGAACCTCAAATAAAATGGAAAGCGTTTAAAAGAAAATTCGAAATGTTTAAAAACAATCAAATATTCTTACAAAGACTTGCTTATATTTTCCAAAAAAAGCCACCCCAATAACTATTTCCACAAATATGAATTGCCAAAAGCACTTAAAATGTTCAAGTGCAGTAAATGTGACCAAAACAAAGGCAAAAATCGAAAAGAAATCTTTGAAATCGAAATGAATAAGTCTGTGTCAATAAAGTCTGTTAAGAGAGACTTATTAGATTCCCTACTAAAGGAATCTGAAGCTGTAGCGAATTAACTTAAACATTACGTAACAGTGGCATAACATTAAAAAGCATGGGTACCAGAACAGAATGCAGCCAATAAGTGTTTGTCTACAGGAGAAGTATTGCCCTTTCAGTTTGGAAGCGGTATCGCCTTATTGCAGATATTGTATGGGGCGGGAAAATTTAATAGATTATATTTAAAAATGAATTAAAACAAAATCGGTTTGAAATTTTGCCAATTTTATTCGGCCAATTGACATCACCATTTCGACTAATTAAATGGCCATCAAACGATTGACGCAATAAATCGATTGTGAGATGTGTGGCAAGTTGCATGAAGAGCGGGTACAAAAAACTCGGTTATCATGGAGCGAAATGGTTTCGGGGTCCTTATTTTCAAAGAAATATGGGTCCAGGATGTCTCCGGTCCACAAGCCGCACCAAACAGTCGCTCGTAATGGATACATTGGCTTCCGTAAGACCACGTGTGGATTTTCTGAGCCCCAAATACTGCTGTTTTTTCTTATTAGCGTACCCACCAAGATGAAAATGAGCTACATTTTTGATTTTTTTCATTTGATGATTTTTATTTTTTTGGAAAAATTGACAGCATCGTGCAGTTTATCATTGGTCCATCCTTTTCCAACGTTGATCAGGCGTAAATAGTTTCATTATGTTCAGTGGAGACAATATACTGAATTTTGTGACAGAATAGAATAACATAACTAATGCCAGATTCGAAATAACCGATGGCTGACATTTAAATCTATGGATGGCCTACCCAATACATTAAGCAGATATAAGTTTGAAGCTCTTGCTAAACGATTATTGTGTATATATTATAGAGATAAGGAGCGACAACCGCCTTACAGGCATAGATTAAAGTTTGGAACTGTTGCTGAAACGCCATTTTATTGAAACCTACTTAGACCAACTGACGGAACTCACCAAATTTTGGGTAAGATGCCAGCTTACAACGCACATAACGACTTGCATTTCACTCCATTGAATATGTTACATATCACTTGAGCAATTAAATACTTTTAAATTTATTTATGTAGCGCAGTTTATATGCAAATAGAAACTGGCAAAATGAAAATTTTTGTTTTGAACATACTCGTGCAGTAACAATTATAAATTCAATTGAAATGCCTTTTTTGCCAAATTGGCAATAGACAAACAGAACAATAACAAAAAAAAAAACAAAATTCAAAGAGCTAAGAAAAATAAAATTAAATACGTAAAAGAAAGAGAATACGACAAAAAACCCGATTTAAAAGCAAATTTAATGAGATTGCAGTAGAATAGAAAACAAAATACAAATACAGCCATTGGTTGTTAACTTTAAATACCTATAAACGATGTATTTAAAGTAACCCAGTGAACCATTTACATTTGAAAACTGAAACATTTCGTTTGTTAAATTCCTTAACTTGACAAGAAATGTTTGCTGGTTTACCCATTTACCTCAGGGTATACCATACTCGTATGCTTTCATCACCACCCCTTAATTTGCTTTCTACTTTTATGTTGATTTTAAATGTTTAGTTTTGTGGTTTTGGTATTTAAGCGTTTGTAATAATGAATCTCTTACTTATATTAAGTCGTTTTCGTTAACACCCACACAATAGCGGAAACACATAAATGTTATTGTGTGTGAGTGTATGTCTAAATGGATGTAAAAATGCCAGGCAAATTATAGAAATAACGATTCAACAAAAAAAAAACACAAGAACACAACAACACCACACCAATGGTAAATAAAAAGAAGAAAAAAGAAAATAAGTAGCCAAGACAAATAAAATGAGCATATCAATTTAAAACGGATGCCGGATATGGTATTTAAAGTAATCACAGCTTAAATCAAGATCAAACGTGCCATGTGTCAGAATGTAGAAAAGGTTTAAAATAGATTTACGTGTTCGCCTAACGAAATACAATGAAAATTTATACACATTTTTTCTCAATTGAAAGAATTTAAATAAAAAATAAAAGAGAAATTTTATTGTGAAATAAAACAAAACAGAAAATGCTATACATGTGAGGTTAGGTTGAATGAGTTCCCCTTAGGAAAGATACCCATTGGCTGTATTCTTATGGTTATTCCCTAATAGGGGAATTGTTCCTTTATGCAACTTTGATTCCTTTTCATATAAAGAATAAACGCGAGTTCACTAGCCTGGTTATATATTACAACCCTTAGTCAGGTTTACAACCTAGCTTCTCACACCACCCATGTTGAGTGGGTTAAATCTATCCATATGTTGCAGCACCTACAGTTTAAAGTCCACTCCGAACGACAGATTTTTTGAGAAACTTTTCATGGCAATTTTATTTCATTTTCAGAGTTTTAACCGAAAGTCTGCTGAGAAAAAGTTGCCGAAAGAAATATTTTTTTTTATATTTCATATTGTTTTAGATATCTGAGCCGGAGGTTAAACTACAGGCGCCTAATAAGCCAACACACGATTAGCCATCGTTTTTTTTTTCCAACTTTCAGGCAAAAGAGGGAAATAAATCGATTGTATATACTCTGTTACGAATGAAAACATTTTCCTTTGATAGCATTATGTATTAATCGAAACCACGGGGCACGGTTTGGACTGTAAGGGATTAAGATATAATATCTTGACCTGTATTTTCTAAAAAGGTTTTTTACTAGTCTTACAACATGTAACCGAGCTTTGTCATGGTGTGACAGAATATTATGTCTTCATAACATGTCGAATATTTTGGGTGTTTTACAGTCATTTTTATTTAATGAATTAATATCGTTGTGTAGGGGTCCCCTGCCAACTTTTATAACAATTGCAGTATCCTCTGCGGTTCCACCAAACACAAAGCCTTGATTTAACTGTTTCGCCGGACTTTATATATGTTTCCTACACTTTCTTTTTCCGTTCTTAAGTTCCAGTCTTTCAATGGCTCTCGTCTTTAACTCGTCCTAGTGCTTACAAATGTTTTGAAATTGTTGCTTAAGTGACTTGCAATGACTGCAATTTCATCTTGAGTTTAGCAACAATAGGTGGAATAAACACTCAAAATTATTATCTTCGATTTGGATTAAAACAAAAGCATGAAGTCTTCTTTCCTGGTCTAATAAGGGGTTTCGAACATTTGGTTATGCCCATTCCATTTCACAAAATCGCCAACATTCAAACAAAACTAAAAGATCTAGAATGCTAAAGCGAATTATTGCCTTTGAGATTAATACCAAGAACACTTCTTTTCTTTTTAATAAACAACGTTACCATAGAGAACACTATGCTACAAGGGAAATCTTTGTTGACCTACACTTGTAGATCATTTCTGCTATCTTTGCTGCATATGGAAACAGTAAACACATCAAAGGACAGCGCCAATCGAACGATTGCAATTATTACAGAGAAGCTCAAAAATATCATACCAAATCAAGTTGAGAACCATTCAACTCATGTGTAAAGTCGTGTCTGTTGTATAGTAAATACGTCAGAGTAATATGCAGGCTATTCTAACCAAACACCATCAGCACGGTCCTATAGAACTTAACCAACAAGACATATGATGTTAATGAAAATGGCCACTCTTACTTACTTACTTAATTGGCCATTAACAACCCGATTAACGGATTTCGGCCTGCCGCAACACATCCTTCCAGGCGCCTCTGCTTCTTGCGCGCCTACGCCAGTTGGTCACACCAACCGATGACAGGGCTTCCTTGATTTGGTCCTTCCAACGGATACAAGGTCGTCCTCTTCGCCGACTTCCGCAGATCCCCGCATCAAATACCCGAACGACATGGCCGAGCCAGCGCAGCCGCTGGATATTATTACGCTGTACAACGTCTATATCGTGGAGGAGCTCATACAGCTCATTGTTGGTTCGGATGCGGAAATCATCGCCAACTCGCACTGGACCGAAGATCTTACGTAGGACTTTTTTCTCGAATACTCTCGAATTCTTTCAAGGCTGCATCAGTTCTTAATAGGGTCTATGCCTCTGCGCCATAAAGAAGTACGGGTAGGATGAGCGTCTTGTAGAGTATTAGTTTTGTCGCACGAGAGAGGTCTCTGCTACTCAATTGCCTATTGAGACCATAGTAGCACTCCACTCTATCCAGAAAAAAAAACACAGAACGTACGTTGGCATACAGTATTCTCAGAACTAGTTTAGTATGACTATACATAGCAAAAGCCAGAAATATCGGCAGAAGCCCATAAAAGATGGAAATGATTTGGAAAAGCCATATGCTCCCAAGGAAAGACTTATTAAATTTAAAAAATTTTTATTTGGATTTCATGGTATTCGTTTACGAAAACCATTCATAAAGGCACAATGAATGTTTTAAAACTAAATTTCAATAAAATTTTAAAATCTTCTTACGTTCATTAACAAGCATAGTTCGAACAAATACTGCAAATGAAATGTTCATTGTGCACTTTAACAACCAGGAAAGGGGAAACATGATTTGAATTTCCTAAAGGAAAGCTCTCCAAGTGTGCCAAGGTGACTCAAGCAAATAATAGCAAGAACTGAGAGAGAGGTTTGAAAAGCCACCCGTTGGAATATGTTCTCACATGCAAGCATAACATTAATGTTGAGGATTAATGGCTGAGATTCTCTGTTACCAACAATTGCAAGCATATGAATCCTTGTAAATCTAAATATATGACTTAATTGAAAGAGAGCAATTATAAGCTTAAAATGAAAAATGTGTAAAGGATTAAACGAAATTTGAAACCCGCTTTCAGGCACTAGAGACTTAAACTATAAAAACTAAACTATAAAGCTGAATACGTAAATTGGGGTCTTAAGAAAATATTGTTAAAAACTTAATTCAAAATTGAACTCCTTTTTTCGTACATTTAGATTTTGTGGATTTTTAAACCAAATTATGGATGGATTTTTCTGACAAAGCCCTTAGTTCATCAGTGAAAACGATTAAAAGAGATGTGCAGATACACAAGCAAATTATGATCTGAGGGTGCAATGATGGAAGCTCCAAAAATTCCACCAGACAGATGTGGCTCGATCTGGATATTTATAGAACAACATTTGATTTAAACCGTATTAAATTTCATCTGAGAAACGTCATTGCAGTTACAACGGGACACTGATCTCTGCGTGCGCGGAAATTGAGAATCTATCTTAGAAACTATGAATACGAGTAGGTAGAGAAGACTGCAAAACACCTTCTCTGAACTCTTAACCGTCCGAAATTTATTAACAGAATGTGTCTTGCCTAAGGTGACTTAAGTAAAATTCACACTTTCATTAAGCTCCCGGAATGGCTGAGAGATGTCAAACACAAGTTGCGAATATATGTATATGGAGTAATAAATAAAATCGGTATTACAATAAAGCTTTATAGAACTCAGTAAGATATGCGCATTGAGATGGATGCCAATTCAACCTAACCCTTGGGCTTGATTTGAGATAATAGCGTTAAGTGTCTATCTGCATAGTCGCCGTAGTCCAGTTGGTAGTGTGTTTGCTTGTTAGACGTGAGGCTTCGGTTCTAACTGAAACTCTAAAAGTAAATAAAATTACCGTGGAAAGTTTCTCCAAAAATCTGTCTTTCGGAATCGACTTTAAACTGTAGATCCCACTACTCATGTATAAAATTAACATACACAACATCAGTGGTGTGAGAAGCTAGGTCGTAATCCTGTCTATCTGTCCATCTAAAATATTAGAATTTACTTCCATCTATTTTTAAATATTTTTCCTCATTCTCATACTGTTTGATCTGAAAGACTCACTAAGAATCTTTTCATTATTCTTTTTCCTCTTTGTATTTGTTCCCGCCAAAATAATCTCTAATCTATCGGTGCTATGAAGCCAAAGCAGAATACTTAACATTATAATGTTATTGCTTTCATGGCTAAATATTGCCACACACACAAAATTCAGCGAAAACAGAATTATGAATCTCATTAGATATGGTTGCGCTATAATTTATTTGTCGTGTCACAAATGCATTGATAAAATTAGCATATGACCCATTCAAATGAGCAGGAGCAGACAAATATAAACCGAAAATTCAACACCCATGTTTTGGGAGAAACAAAATTACGTATGACTTTGAACATTGCATTTCGAACAAATGAATACTTTGGCATAAAAACTTAACAGCTATGACCAGCTTGTATGTATGTATGTATGTATTCAAGTAAGGCAAACAGAATCAAAATGAAGCAGCAAAAGTAGTAGGAAAACAAACAAAAAAAACACTTCTTGTACTAACATGGAGAAATTCGAAAAAATTATCAAACAAACTAACAAAGCAATAAAACGCAACTTCACTTCTGCATTTGCTACGCTGACACCCATGCTATGCACTCGTTCAAGGAGAGGCTGCCAAGCGTGTGACGTGAGTTTTACGTTATTCTTTGTTTCATCAACGTTCGAGAAACAATATTCGGCAAATAAGCCTCAAAACATTATAGTTTATAAGCCTGATGTGTGTTGTGTGTCCAATGCATGCGAAAACGAACACACACTTTCAAATACATGCATACCATCTGTGAGTATGTGTGTGTGTATTTTTTTAGTGCAGGGGTCCACGTATGTATATATTTTTCGGTGGAAATGAACAAACAATACAAATCCTTTGCAACACACACACATCGTACAACGAAACGGATGTTAACAAATGGCCGTCGGATATTATGCTGATTAGGATGCTACAAGGTAAAATTTAAACGTGTTATTTTGCTGCTACTACTACTACAACTACAGCCAACTACTATGCTATTCCTATGCCTATTACCACAGCCTTCGTTTGTGTCGTAAACTGTATAATTTTCTACTGAAATGTTTAGCAGCACAGTGTGTTTATTAAGTTTCTTTAAAATGAGTATGGTTTTCGAGTATTTGACAAACTGTTCGTCTATGGACGAAATATGTAAGAGCGAAAAATGTTTGTCATTTTTTTCTAATGCCATTTTGCAAAATTGAAATAACCTTGGGTCAAGCTTACTTTAAATCGCACAATTTTATCAAAAACAACAAGAAATTAACGAACAAAGTACCACCACCATATGATCCAATACATTAGTACATCCGTATTATAATTAGAAGGTCATAGATAACGTTCCTCTGCATATACTTCCAATATTGCATGCCAATGACTGTATGTTTGAGAGATCAAACAACTTCTTCGGAATCACGGAATCTACGGCAACAGTCACTATAGGTTTCGTTGTGTAATTTAAAAAAATCGAACATTTTTAATCGATTTAACAAAATTATTTCCAGTACTCGGTATCAGAGTTTTAACCCTAGACGGTTACTCTTCTATTTTGTACATTAAGGTTAGGTTAGAGGACGTGTACTTGTCAACTGTGACAAGTACAGTACCCGGAGGTCGAACTGACCCATTAAGGTTACTCTTCGTTGAATCGACGAACACTTTCACCCTAATTGGTTACTGTTCGTTGAATCGACGAAGCTCATTTACTTTTTATCCTATAATTCTCTTATGTTTGACCAAATTTTATTCTTTTTATAAACAATGTTGATTGATTACGAAAGCTTATAGTGAGTAAACGTACCCGGAGCACCCATTTTTTTAATCCTGGTTGGTCATTTTTGTACAGTAAGGCTACTCTTCGTCGAATCGACGAACAAAAAAAATTTTTTTTTTGTTTACTGACTGCAAGCTGTTATTATCAAATAACGTTGATGAAAAAAAGAGCGAAATTTGGTCAACCATAAAAGAGTTATATGATAAAGTGTAAATGAGCTTCGTCGATTCGACGAAGAGTAACCGTCCAGGGTTAAAATCCTTTGTCTGTGTGACACCAGTAAGAGATCATTATCTCTACCTTGACAAAGAAGGCACATTTTATAAATACGGCGTTAGATTGAAGGTGAATAAAGCCTATAATATCCAGATGGCTGACAGATGATCTGCAGAAACATACGCAGGAAATGAGTTAATAAGAGTTGCCACATTAGAGGATACCCACAGGATGCGATTTTTTAACCACTAATGTGGAGCTTGATTGTGCATCAACTCTGGATTAAACTATCTGAGACGGACATCGATTGACAAGGGTATGTAGATAGACATAAACATAGACTTATCGGAAATGTACAGAGTTGGGTTGAAAGGAGACACGGTCATGTTGACTTTTACATGACACAGTTTTTGACAGGGCATGGCTGCTTCAGGGAATATCTCTGTAAATATGGCCATGACAATGGTGGTAACTTGTTCCTTCTGCGATAATGGAAATGAGAATGCTGAGCATATTTTCTTTTATTGCAATAGATTTGAATTGGAACGCGAGTTGTTAGAGGCGATGATAAATGAAAGAGTGACACCAGACAATATAGTTTCACATATGCTGCGGTCTGTTGAAGTTTGGCATTGTGTCAAGATGCTGTCTGCAAATGTGATGCAGGAATTGAAAAGGATAGAGAGAATTCGTAGGATTGAAAGTGATAGGAATCGATAGTAGTAGTCAATAGGCTAGAACTCGTCCTGTGATGAAATACTTAGCGGTAGTACCATAGGACAAATAGGTTCGAATTGTAGAGGTGGTTTTTTAGTGGGTTAAAGTCCCACACTACTGTTGCAGGGCAACAGTGTCTTTCGATGATTTTTTCACCTCCATGAAGAAGAAAAAAAAAAATAGGGTATGTAAATAATATACTCCTAATGATTAAAGGAATATTTTGAGAGACTCTTTACAACATCATTCAAAGAGGCCTTGGAATTGTAAGACCGATCACGACCAAAGTTGTACCATTTACAAAAGAGAGATAATATCACAAAAACTAGAAGTAAAATATCTGAAAATATTGACATGGAAAGCTCATACAGACAAAATTTCAGAAAACCTCAGGCATGTCCTAATAATGTTTTGCGTGGAAATCCTGTAAATGTCGCTCAGGCATTACGTACTGGATCTGTACCATGATGGCCAGACATAGTAAATCTAAAAAGAGCTCAAATAGGGTTGAACAAGATACAGAGACTAACGTGTGTGGGCATAACAAAGGCATTGAGAACCTGTCCTACAACGGTACTGAAGACTCTGTAAGATTTAAGCCTGGTACACATTGTAATAAAAGCCAAAGCTTTAGAGTCTATGATTAGGTTGATGAGAGACAAGTCTAACAAGCCCTGAACAAAACCAGCAGGCTCTATGATATTTGAAAGTGATTCACAACAAAATTTAGTAATAAAAATAAATAGAGTAATCCGGAGATTGCATACTCTTTTGTGATATGCAGATGGATCTATAACGGACCTGAAAACAGGAGCAGGAGTTTTTATTTCCAGAATTAAATATTCGCAAATCTATGCCATCGGAAGATGTGTTCAATTCAACATGGCTAGAAAGTAAATAAGACAGGACATAGGAATACTACCTGATACAACTTGTATGGAGCTAAAGCAGTTCAATCATCTAGGCAAGCAGATTCCCAGATTAAGTTGGAGTTTTCAGCAATGAGCAAGCGGAACCATAACCCTTCTGTGGAATGGAAGCGGATGTTTGGAAAGGTACGCTCAATGAAAGCGTGCTAAAGACAGGCAAATGCTTTTCTCAAACCAAATGAACAAATCAAATCAATCAAAACTTTTGCAACTTTTGCAGTCCATATAAGAATTACCTGAGGTTTATAACATTCTTGGAGCCTGTGCTGGACATTAATACAATCCAGAAAAAAAACACTTGAGTGAATGTCAGGTGTTAGGCAGGTCATTGCCATTGTTGACAGCGAATAGCACTCAGAAATTTGTCAGAGCAGTAGGCATTAAGAAGACATTAAAGGGATACCCTATAAGGTTTCGACAGATTTTTGAGAAGATTTTCATGGCAATTTTATTTTACTCTCAGATTTTTTGCCAGAAATCTGCTGAGAGGCAGTCGCCGAAGAAATATTTTTTTCATATTTCCTTTTTTTGCCTGACCTGGGATACGAACCCGGGCTTTACGTCTAATAAGCCAACACACTACCTCCTAGACTACGGCGACTACAAGCTAGAAGCTAGGTAATGACCAATTATGTATGTATGTATAAGGTTTCAGGAGAGTACAATGGATTGTATGTTCGCAGTATTATGGCACCTTGATTGACCATTGTGGCCAGTGGTGAGTAGAGTCTCTTTCAAATGCCGATTTTTGCGTTTTACTGTAAGAAATCATGTCTATAGTAAGGTTTGTTCATTTAGTTTTGATTGACGCTGTTCACACGCAAATAAAATAATTTCTTGATTATTATTTTGTAAATAACAGAAATTGCATTAATTTTTCGCCGTAATTTGCATAAATTTATTATTTATTTTATTATTTCTCCTTTGTTTTTAATTGTTCCTGGAACATGTGTGTAATTGATTTTTTAAAATTATCCTCCACTCCCCAAATAAATGTTTTATTCATGGAAAATGTTCACATTATATGGCAGAGATAACCTCTGAGCAAAAAAAAAAAGGTCGCAACACTTAAGTGTGCAAAATTGTATTTGTTACAATGAACATGCGAGAGTACTGTGAGAAGTAATTAAGGAATTTATAGTAAAACTGATTTTTCAAGAATTTGTTGTGAGAGAGATTGCAACAATTAATACAATACACAATACACGTCTCTTAGTCATGGAGAACCTCAAGGCAAAAAAGCAAGAGAAGCGAGCAAGGACTAATGATGTTGCTAGTGTGAAACCGCACCAAATAGTCAATTTTATGAATGCAATGGTGATGATTGTCTTCCCTCTGATTAGGTTAAGTTTGCTGTCAAAACATAGCTATCAGCATCATTAGTGCTCATGTAGCTAAAAAAAAACACCCGATATTGCTACAACTAAGCTGCTCACGCCACCCAAGTTTGGCGTGTTAGCTCTATTCATGGGTGACAGTACCTACGGTTTAACTTACTCTCCGAACGAGAAGTTTTTTATTGCAATTGTATTTACTGGCGGAGATTTTACCATAGGACTACCGAGATGCAGTTTCCAAAAGAAATATTTTTTCATATTTCGTTTTGTACGAGATATCAGAACTGAGGTTCGAACTCAGGAGCTCTCATCTTGTACTATATCGACTCCTGCATTGGCACTTTTATTACCAAATAGTGCAGCATAGGGTGTAGTGGTCAAAATGCTTGCCGACTGAGCAAGCCAAATTCAAAATTCGAAGAAGACGAAAAAATATTTACTCATAGTATTTAAATTAAAAAACTCAAATTCCTTCAGATAACATACAACACATACCATATATAATATCGGAAAAACAACCAAAATATTAAGCATTCTTTTCAAACCCAGGACCGATTATGTGAAGAAGTCACTATATGTGTCAGAGATCAGCAATGAATCGTTTTTTCGCTACTCATATGTACTCATGAAATTTTGAGTATGAGTGAGTCAAGAGTATTGAAATTCAACTACTCTGATTCATTCGTACTCGCTACAACATTGATTTATAAGTACAAGTTGCAATGAGTATGAGTACAACGTTGACATCAAACCCATAACATTCGAAATATGTTTGATTCATACGCCTACTCATTCAGATTCATAAATTTAGAAAAATACTTATAATACTCATGAACAGACGTCGGCACAAAGAGAACACAAAGAGAAGAGAGGCATGTGTATAACCCAGAAGAAAATTGTTAGTAATATTTTGTGTAACCTAATATGTTTATGTAGTGGAAAATGGAAAATGTAAATGTTTCTAAAGACTGCGTATTTAACTTGACAAATATTCTTCCAAAAATGGAGATCATTTCTCATTATTATTAGTTAATCTCATTAGAAAATAGTGAATTCTACTGTAATTTTTCTTTGAGTGTATAATTGATATACAAAAAAATTTCAAAAAGAAGCGACGAGTGAGGCAGGTCACTGAAAGCTGACAAGCAACTGGATGCATTTTTACGCTCTTTTTAACGAACATTGCTGATGTTCGTGCCGTATGTGTGTAAAAAGCTGAAGATGATCTTCCCCTGAGGGACATTGGTGCCGACGTCTGCTCATGAATGATTCGAGTGATTCGAATCATTCATCAAAATTTTCAGTCTTAGTTGTTGTTGCATTTACAAACAAAGAAGAAAGAAAAGACAAAGACAGCAAGCAAAGCAAACACACAACCTTCTTGTGAGTATTGTAGTGTTCGTACTCGAATCATACTTATTTTGTGCTTCGTGTATACGTTGAGTCATGGAGAGTCGAAATCAACAACATCATGCGTATTGTTAAGTATGAGTACGATGAGTACTTCAAACTTTGAATATGAGTAGCAGTGTTGAAAAATTCAGTACTTTAGTACTTTTTTCAGTACTCTTCCATTTCAAAAATACCGCAGTACCCCCGCAACGCATCCAGTACTTTTTTATTATTACATATTTTATGTCGTGTGCTTTTCAACTATTAATGCATTAGCAACGTAATGCTAAAGGTAGAATTTGTCTTTAGCCTCGGTTAGCCAAATGTCCACGGAACGTACGTTCGTTTTTATAATACAAAAAGCAATGAGAACGCCTGCCGCACCGACAAATGATTTCGGTAAGCATTAACATTGCTCTTCATATGCCATAACGTTCCGTCCACGTTTGACTACAAGGAACTTTTACGTTTTGTTACGTTCAGAATCAGCAATTTTTGTTTTACATGTGAGGAACACGAATAAGTCGGTAGTTTTTCTGTTCCGTACCATATGTGCATTAAATATGAAGAAATAAATAGTCTAGTAGGTAGTGTGCTGGCTTACTAGATGTGAGCCCCCGGTTCATACCCAATGTCAGACATCTCCAAAATAACGAAAAATAAAAAAAAATATTCCTGCGGCGACCACATTCTGTCAAAAACTCTGTTAGTAAATAAAATTGCCATGAAAAGTTTCTCGAAAATCTGTCGTTCGGAGTCGACTTTAAACTGTAGGTCTCGTCACTCATGTTTAAAATAACGCACACAACATCATAAGTGGTGTGAGAAGATAGGTCATAATCCTGATTGTATTGTAAAGTATGTATGTACTTTTTTACAAAAGTACCATTTGATGCGAAAAAGTACTCTTTCAATTATAGTTCAGTACCATTTCAAAATTTCAATTTTTCAACACTGATAAGTAGTATGAGTATCATATTAAAATAAGTATGAATGCGTATAAGTATCTGAAATTATAAGTATGACTCGAATCAGAGATCAGCAATGAGTATTCAAAACGATGAGTAGATTCGAGTCATACTTATTATTTCTGATACTTATACGCATTCATACTTATTTTAATATGATACTCATACTACTCATACTCAAAGTTGGAAGTACTCGTCGTATTCATTCTTAACAATACGCATGATGTTATTGACTTCGACTCGTCTCTACTTAACATTTACACGAAGCACAAAATATGATTCGCGTACGAACACTACTATACTCACAAGAAGATTGTGTTTATGCTTTGCTTGTTGTCTTTGGCTTTCCTTTCTTCTTTGTTTGTATATGCAACAATAACAAAGGCTGTAAATTTTGATGAATGATTCGAGCCACTCGAATCACTAATAAGTATTATAAGTATTTTTCTAAATTTATGAATCAGAATGAGTAGGCGTATGAATCAAACACATTTCGAATGTTGTGAGTTTGATATTCAACGTTGTACTCATACTCATTGTAACCTATACTTATAAATCAATGCTGTAGCGAGTACGAATGAATCAGAGTAGTTTAATTTCAATTCTGTTGATTCACTCATACTCAAAATTGCATGAGTGCTTATGAGTAGCGGAAAAACGATTCATTGCTGATCTCTGACTCGAATCTACTCATCGTTTTGAATACTCATTGCTGTTCTCTGATATGTATGTATGTATATGACTTCATTATCACTTCTTAGACTTTGTAAACAACCTTCGTGACTAATATTTCAATTTGTATACGTTTTATAGAATCATTTGTATTTATAATTGAAAAATTTTAGAACTCTGCAGAATTTTTGCGAAACGTTTACTACATACATATGTACATACGTACATACATATGGGTGTATTAATCTTAACATAGACACTGGTGCCATATACCATTACAAGTAATTTATAATTTATATCGTACATCCATAAACTCTTATCCAGTATATCTGGAGAAACAGGCACTTGTACATTAAAAATAATTTCTCTATGCGAATATTTGTTCGGGATGTGTTCATTGCTTAATACGAATTGTATTTTAGTATTTATGAAATTTGTGATTATTTTTTGCTCTTTTGTTTTTACCCAAATTATATAGGGTCTTTCAACAGGCAGTTCTGAACTTTGACAGATGATAACGGCCATCTGGTTGAAGGTACATACATCTATCAAATTAGTTGTCATTTATTTAGTTTGTTTTGCGAAATCACTGTAGACAACCATAGACCACGACATTGGATCGCTGAATCGGCTCTTAAGCAATTGGCAACTGATCCTAATTTCCATTGAAAAATCATCCTCACCGATGAGGTTCATTTCTGAATGAATAGGTACGTGAACAAACAAAGTCGTCGAATTAGGAAAGAGATCAATTCACGTGAGAACTAAGAGCAGCTAATACATCCCGAAAAATTCAGTTTTTGGGGCGAATTTTAAGCTGGCGACATCATCGGTCAATATGCCTTTGAGATCGACATTGGTCAGGCCATCATGACTCATGACTATAACTCGCAGGTTACGAACTTCTATTGGCCTGAATTAGATAATATGGACACCAATAACATGTGGTTACAGCAGGACGGCGTTACTTGCCACACAGCTCATGCCACATTGGATATACTACACGATCGGTTGGATGAGGGCATGGCCATCTCGTGGAGGTGATGTGAACTGGCCACCCCAATGCATTTTTTCTTGAGGAATTTTCTAAATTCCCTGTTGTACGCGAATAAGTTACAAACCACAACGGTCCTCTAAACAAACATAACCCATGATATCGATTAAATTCAGCCTAATTTATGCGCCAGAGTCATGGAAAATTAGATATTTCGGATGCGCTTCACCCAGACAAGCCGTGGCAGACATTTAAACGATGTTATATTCCACACATAATGGCATCAAGAGGTCTTTCGAACGAATAAAACATTTCGATAATATCTTTTTTATTTAAAATCAAAACAAGGAAGTGCTTAAAAAGGGAGCCTATAGTAAATATGTACATCAAAATTATATTATAATCGCTAGGGCGTACGTTATACACCAGTTGATATTGAATTTGTGCAAATATATACAAAAATATTGTTTAAATGATTGTTTAATTGCAAATTTTGCAACAACAATATTCGGACTAGGTTAGGTTAGAGGACGTGTATTTGTCAACTGTCACAAGTACAATACCCGGAGGTCGAATTGACCCATTGTACAACGTCCTAGCTTCTCACACCACTCGTGTTGTGTGCGTTAATTTTAGACATAAGTGGCGGGACCTACAGTTTAAAGTCGACTCCGAACGACAGATTTTGGAGAAGCTTTTCATGGCAATTATATTTACTCTCAGTGTTTTTGCCAGAAATCTGCTGAGAGGAAGTCGCCGAAGAAATTTTTTCATATTTTCGTTTTATTGTCTGACCTGGGATTTGAACTCGGGCCTTTCGTCTAATAAGCCAACACACTACCAACTAGACTACGGCGACTTCTCATATTCGGACTATATTTTGAAGAATATTAAAACTGGTTTGATTAGTTGACATATGCAGTACCCGAGTTATGTATGTTAATTATATCCATGACAATGATGGGACCTACAATTTAAGTTTAATTTAATTAAGGAAGGACAAAGATTTTGCTATTTCGAAGGCTCTTGAGATTGTAGCTGGCCTAGCCACTTGAAATACAGAATTTTATGTGGCGTTCGTTGACAGTCACTGTTGTTTGAAAAGCATTGCGTCGGTCTGATATAAACCAGCACTGGTTCGTGATTACAAAGAATATATAAAAATCTTTATTTAAGATCAGATCTGTCTCTGTTGAGCTCCGGGTATGAGATGACGGACACCCTTGATAGATTAGGTTCAATTTCTGAGAGCAGCTTGATAGTTGGTGCTAATCCTCCAATAAACTACCTCTATGATCTTGTCGGAAGCTGAGTCAGAGAGGAGCAGAAACGTTGGGAGTATAGGTACATCAAGTTGTTGAATCTATGAGTCTATGGCCTTCTAAAAACAGTGTTAAAACAAGCTTGCTGCTGGATTTGGATAAATCCAGCGTAAGGCTAGTTACAAATGGTAAATAATTACTAATGTTAATAAATTAAATGGAATGCTAAATCGCTGACAAGAATGTGGAATAGAACCCAGTGGCATTATTAGATGGTATGTTACGTTGAGATAGCAGAACATCTCCCTTGTTTAGCCATTAGTATAAGGAAGTTAAATACCCTTGAAGGGGTTGAATTACCTGTCGAGAGCCAATATTTGAGCTACCCTGGGGTTTATAATGGGATTATGCTAACTGACGGATGCACGAACATTCTCGCGGTGCTAGTCCATGCTCTCTTGTGTGTTTTGTTTGTGTCATTAATTTACTTATTTCTCTGATGTCTATCTCCTTCTTTCTCTACTTACTTCCTCTTTTCTATTCATCTTCTTACCTACATACCTACCTCTTTATTCAAACGTCTCTAATCCTGATTTAAAGCTTAATTTTGGCTTTTATTTGCTATGGATTAACCGATAAAAACCTTAGATTCGCCAAAAGCTACGCTGCAAATTTGCAATTACCTCTTTAGCATCTCTTTGCTCGGTGCTCTTTAGTCAAGGGGGTCACCGTTGCTCGGTGAAAGGGGTAGCGTTAAAGTATAAACAAATTAATAAAAGGTGAATAGTTGATTACTTCTTTAGCAATGGTGACAACAAAATGTTATTTTGCGTTTTTAATAATTATAGTCAATGCATCGCCTTTTATTGACAGCACTTCATTGAAGCGAACAAAAGTAGACATTAGCCTACATAGGCTTGTTTAACTTGGACGTTACACGAACAAGTTTTGGCTTTCAAGTTTCATTTTTTTACTAATACACTTACACTTTTTAAAATTGAAACAAACTTGCTTTTCAATGTCTCTTTCCATCTACTGTTTCAATTTCTGAATCAATATGTCATCGGATTTGAATGTTTTGACATATTTTTTCGTTATTAGTTGAAATAGTTTTTATCCGTCATACGCGTTTGCTTCTTTTTTTAATAAATTAAAATTATGTTTAATAATAAAATTAATAAACAAAATGAAGTGTTGCGGTTTATAGAACTATACAGAAGCCATGAAATTCTGTGGAATATGAATCTTTCCTCATACAGACGAAATGATTTGAAAATGAAGGCCTATGAATCTATTGCTGCTGAAACTAAAATATCTGTGGAAGAAGTCAAAAAAAAATGTAAGTGGTGTGAGAAACTAGGTCAATAATCCTGACTGAAGGGTTGTAATGACCAATTATGTATGTATGTATATGATCCCAAGAATTACGTGAGAAGACTTTGAGTAAAAATTTTCCTTGTTTTTTGTTATTGTAACAAAAACAAAATACAAGTAAAGTTTTTACTCAAAGTTTCGGAACTATTATGCGTTGCAATGAATTTGAGTAGTACCAAAGAATTGCCAAACACTTATTTATATGACAAAACTTTAAATATTACTACTAAATTGAATTTAAATTTAACGGTTTGTAACTAATGATTCATAGATTCATCAATAAAAATAACAATATGAAAATATTTACATACATATTTACAATTTAATTAACAATGGCTTCATCCAATATTTTCTCACTACCATCCTTTTCTTCGCCTTTTGTTTTATTAAATTGTTAATTTCTTCAATAATTTTTAGTGAAGTAACCATTTTGAGTTGTTTTCTTGACGGTGACATCTTGAAACTTGAAACATAAAATTGCCTGCAGCCTACGTCACAGAAGCAATTTCAAATGAATTTTGACAAGCAGTTTGTGTGAAAATCTTGAAAGAAAAACTTGATGGTGTAACTGGCGTGTAAGCGATACTATTATTAATAATTAATTTCATATACACGCGCGTTTCCTATTTTTGATACATTGCTGCGCAACACTTGTCGCCATACATTACATATCTTACTATACATATATCAATTTTTATAATCTCTTATTGGCGATTCACCCTTACATATCCATTCACAATAACAATTAGCTATCGTGATTGTATCTACACATGTGTGTGAGCAGCTGTGTATACAATCAACAGCTGCCGGCATTTTGGAATTGAAAAAAATCCATAAAAACGCGCCATTCCGATGCAAATAGAGAGCAACAGGCAATGCAAAGAAAAGAAAAGGAAAAATAGAGTAGAACACACAATCAAAAGAATTTACAAATACTTTAAAGCAACAACAATTGACAGCAAAGAAGGCAAAGAAGAATTGTCAAAACGAAAAGAAAAACACGCCGCAATCTGTCAAACACCAGAATTTTTTTCAATTTCTTAAAACGAACAACACGGCACAGGAAAGGGCAGAACATAAAGTAATAATTTAATTACACGCCTAATAAAGAAAATATTAAGACTGAATTAATAGAAAAAAGCGTAAAGAATAGAAATAGGAACATGTCGTTGGCATTCCAAAATGCGGAATCGGTGAAACAGGCCCTGTTCGAAGAGCTACAAAATCTTTTGAGCTCGGAGACAAATGTAAGACAATCGGCCGAGCAGAGAATGAAACAATTGGAATTTACCGAAGGTTTGTTTAATTAATTAAACACACTTTAACTAAGGGGGTGGGTGGGGTTGCAAACAATTATCAATTTTGATAATCAATGTCCTCTCGTTTTTAAGGTTATGGCGTCTATCTATCCGAACTGATAATGAATCAATCGTTCGATTTGCCCCTAAGGCAAATTGCCTGTATCATGTTGACGCGCTATGTAGAGAATCATTGGAGTGAATTCGATGAAGACGGTAATCCAAATGAAGCCGCAGCCGGTGGTGTTGCTACGGAACAGGCTAAACGCACTATACGCAATATTTTACCCAATGGCCTTTATGATCCCAACTCTAAAATAAGACTTTCAGTAGCCCATACCATATCTACAATAGCCGCCACCGATTGGCCTGGAGTATGGACTGAATTGTTTGACATTATCATTAAATGTTTGGGAGGCAATGAGGATTCCATACATGGCGCCATGCAAATTCTACAGGATTTTTCTTATGAGGAGAAGGAAATCAAAGAAATGGGTCCTGTAATCATATCGGAAGTGTATCGTATATTTGAATCGGAACAGAATTATTCCATTAAGACACGCACATCTGCTATACGTATACTTAAGCCTCTATTTGTTTCGATCAGCGCCAACATTGTTGATAAACAGGAGCAGGCTTCAATGATGAATTCGATTTTGACTAATTTTATGGAAAAACTAATGCATTACTTGTCCATTGACAGTGCGAACGCATCGAATTTTATGTTGCGCACCGAAATTGTAAAAAGTGAGTATATTATACATACTAGTAAATGTAACCATCATTCCAATAAGAATTCTTAAGGTTCACTGCTTCAATTCAATTTGGTTTACTTTATGGTTTCCTTTGCTGCCTCAAAGATTTCCTTGAATTTACTAGGGTTGCAACACCTAATGGATTAGAAAATTGTATAAGATTTCTAAGTTCATTAAGCTTAAGGATAGCATTACTAGGCGAATTTATAAGACTTTGCAATTCAATTGAATACCATTTATACTGATATACATACATATGTATATACAATGTCCTTGCCTCTGTTAAACTGAATAAGAGTATCTAATGGATATTTAATCTATTAGAATAGCAACTGCCATACTGACTGCATTATGTTCAATACGTAATGTATATATAGGTGGAGAAAACAGCTTGTTGCCTACTGAAATTTTTTAGCCTCAGAGAGGGCCTTTGTTTTAGCATGGGAGCTTGAAATCTCTTCATTAGTTACTGTTGTAGTTTTAGCATCAATTTAAAGTAATCTTGGGATCTAGGAAAAATTTAAACTGCAAAAAAGTGGAAAACATAATCAGGAGCAATCTATCAAATTACGTGGTTAGGTCACCAGGTACTTCAAAATTGGATAAAAAAAAGTTTCTATTCTGAAGAATATGGTGAACCGAATTCTTTTTGAAGTAATAGTTAAAAGTACAATGGGGTTTCCTTCCAATTTTACAAGATTTTGAAGAATAATAAACGTCTTTAGGTCTGTGGGCATACCATCATCATTTCTAAGTGATTTTATGGTTTAAAATAACTGTTTTAATAACACGAAAGTCCCAGCATAACAATTATAATTTAAGAAAAAAATTTGTTTAGTTCTCACATTCCTGGTAACCGAAATACCCAAGTATATACAACCCTATATGGAACGTATATTGCCAATCATTTGGCAATTACTAACGCAAATTGCCGATACTTATGTGAAAGTAACAGTTAATCAAACTGAAGCCAGTCCTTTTCCGGACACTGATGTCGACGATGAAGATGAGCTTACCAATTTCTCTACTATGATCATACAAATTATGGAATTCATACAGTGTATAATTGGTGCCGGCAAATTCCGTTCTACGATTAAAAATGTCTTAACCGATCTAATTTACATCATGATTGTCTATATACAAGTGCCAATGGAGCAAATAGAAGATTGGAATGAAGATCCTGAGAAATTTGTCGAAGACGAAGATGAGGGTGGCGTTGAGCTGACAATTAGAGTATCCGGCCAAGATGTTTTGGCGGTAAGTTTTTACGTCGTTGTCTAATGATTTTGTTATCAAATGTTCAATGATGTTTGCTTTTTAAGGCTTTAAATGATGAACTGGGTCCCAAAGTTTTACCAGCTTTACAAGAGGCTTTAGGTCGCCATATGAACGTGGCTGAAGCTGAGAAGTCGGCTGGTAATGTTAATTGGTGGAAGATACAAGAAGCCTGCATGGTGGCAGTACATGCATATCGTGAACTAATTTTAGAATCCGAGGAACAGTTTGATTTATTGAATTACTTAACTTTAGTACGCAATTGGTTAAATCACCAAGAATGTCCGCATTTGGTAGGCCGTGCTTTATGGACTTTAAGCACATACTCAAAATCAAAACTGTTCAATCCCCAAATGTTAGAGGAAATCTTAAATGTGACAT
Source organism: Sarcophaga caerulescens (assembly GCA_927399465.1). Lineage (NCBI taxonomy): Eukaryota > Metazoa > Arthropoda > Insecta > Diptera > Sarcophagidae > Sarcophaga > Sarcophaga caerulescens. The sequence continues at coordinate 135,434,732 of OV656872.1, read as the reverse complement.
TGCAAAGTTTACAGCCTGATAAGTCGATAGTTCTGAAAATAAGTGCCGTCAGGTAGGTAGATTAGAGACACTTGATATTTTTCTTTCCAATTCCTAGAGTAACTCTTTTCTTTTCTAAATTCAGAGCCATTTATGGTTTCGTGCAGGCTCACGAAAAAGCTGATGGCGAAAAACGTGCTTTAATTCAAGCAAAACTTCCTGGATTTGTTGAGGGCATATTGGCCATAATACCCGGTTGTAAGAGTTCGGTGCTTGGCATGCTCTTGGAGTCTCTGACAACTATAATCACGGTAACTGTAATATTAAAAACCATACAAATTAAATATTAATGGCCTCAATTTTCTAGTTCGATCCATCATTTGCTGTACAAGCTCAAACAAAACTTATACCATTGGCCATAGCAGTATTCCTTAAATATCCGGAGGATCCATTTATTCTCGAAATTGTTCAGGATCTTATCAAGGCTTTATGTCAAAATCCGCAGTGTTTGCAGCCTTTGCAAGAGAAATTCATACCCACTATTGTTAGCATTTTATCATTACAAGGCGAACAAGCGAATGCGGCCAAACAAGATATCGCCTTAGATGTGCTCACTACCGTAGTCAAGTACTCTCAGGCTCCACTGTCAGCAGCTCTAGTAGAGAATGCATTCCCAGCTATGATACATTGTGTATTGCGTTCTGATGATCAGGCTGTAATGGTAGCCGGTGGTGAGTGCCTGCGTGCCTTCATTTTTGTTTCACCAGAACAAATTTGTTCGTATAAAAATGGTGAGGGTCTTAATTACACCATGCAATTGACCACTATGCTGTTAAATCCTATGAATAATGAAATGACTGCTGGACAGATTGGTCGCTTGGTCATTACCATTATCACTAAAATGGGTAATATGTTGGGTGAAAATGTTGACCTATTGCTGAAGGCTGTCATTAGTAAAATGCAATTGGTTGAATGTCTTAAGGTCATCATGAGTTTAGTAGTAATTTTTGCTCATCTCTTCCTTACCCAAATGGATGCAGTTTTAAATTTCCTATCTACCGTACCAGGACCAACTGGTGAACCAGCCATGCAATTTGTTTTCTCCAACTGGTTGACTAAACAGACTTCCTTCTTTGGCACTTATGAACGTAAAGTAACAACCATGGCTTTATGTAAGCTTTTCGAATATGGTGTTACAACCCAAGATGCCCGTTTAACGTCCGTTACTGTAAAGGATCTGGTAATAAATGAAGCCAATTCGCCACGTATTAAAACTCGTTCTCAAGCCACTGCCAATCACCAGTGGGTCGCTATGCCGGCCTTGGTGAAAATGTTTAAATTGCTAATAAACGAGCTTGATCATCTTAAAGAAGCCAAATTAGCTGACTACGAAACCGACTCAGATGAAGAGGAAGATCCTTCTTCAGGTGCAGCAGGTGATAAACCCAGCGGAAATTCTCCACCAAAACCACGCTTTATCTCGGATTTGTATTTCAACGATGATGATGAAGAAAACACCGATGATGATCAGCTGACTCAAGAACTTTTGAAAGATCCTTTATTCCAAGCGAATATGGAAGAAAATCTTACGAAATTCTTACAAAATTTCTCAAGCAGTGAACATTTCCCCATGTTTGTTAGCCATTTAACAGATTCGGAAAAGAATGTTTTAAAATCCATACAAGTCGAGGTGGCTTAAGAGAATCTAATACTCACACTTAATTAATTAATTGCTCTCCTAATACATTATCTTTCATCATTTTCATCATTTATTTTAATTAATTTTGTTTAATTTTATTTAAAAAAAAAGTTAGCCTTATTACATCACATGTTCATTAATGTTTCGGATTTCAAAGTATTTTTTTATATCTTTCAAGTGAAAGTAATTGTAAAAATGATTTATAAATGTTAACGAATTCTTATTACAATAAAGTCGATCAACTAAATCAAATAAAATATTTATTTAATGTGAATCGTATTATTCGTTTATCCATAACCGAACAGATTTATTTGGTGTCTATAAAAAGTGAATTCATTTTCCCATCTCTCCTTTGCGAATGAGTAAGGGCTGTGTGAAATCATTTGTTTCTCCTTCAGCAAAGGCAAACAATTATCTCCGATACCAGGAAACCACACGATTACTTCTTATTACTCCAAAATCATTATTTTAACATTAAGTTGGAAGCTTTATCAATCTATTCTATCTATCATAGCTAATAGGATGTCTTTCAGGTCAAACGAGTACGTTCTGCTTCATAACTTGATGGGTATTTTTATTTTATTTAATTCAATTATATGTCTTATAAGAAGCTTATAAGACAACCTTAAATACCATTTGTGATGGCTCACCATGTTCCACCTATGACCCATAATTCGAAGTTTTTGTTGTATCCAACCTCTCTTAAGTAGTCCCAAAAGAAATGAAATTAACCAAGTCTTAATGCTGGTTTCAAATTTAGTGTTCTTTCAAACAATAGTTTCTCAAGCAATTACAAATAAGATCTATCCGTATAAAATCGTAGATTTCTATCAACATCTAGTTTATCTTATCGCACTTATAACGTGGGATACATTTATCGAAACCACCTATTGGAAAAATTATTTGGATTTTAAGAAATGGAGAAATTGAAGACAAGCTTAATCATTTCTCATAGAAAGATAAGATTATATGAGTGTTTTCAGCAGTTTATGTTATGTTCAAGTCGTCGTTGTCTGGTAGATCGCGTGTTAGCTTACTGGCCGAGAGCACTGGAGTTAAAACCTCAACTCAAACATTTTGAACAAAACGAAATCCCCGCACTGCCTGCCGCTCAGAGGCGACTTTATTCTATAGGTCCGCTACACATGAATAAAACTAAACACACACAACGTGGATGGTGTGAGAAACTACGTCATAAGCAGACGTCACACAGGGAAAGATTTTCTTCGGCTTTATATGTTCTCTTTGTGCCGACGACTGGTCATAAGCCTGACTAAAGAATTGTTATGGCAAATTTAGGAAGTAATCAGCAGTTTATGTCAATTTAAAATGAAAACAAATGTTTACACACAATTATTTAAAGTTTACACATTTATTTCAAAGTATTTAGAAAAAAATTTAGTATAAAATATTAAAAAAAGATCGCTATTGTATGTGTAAGTATACAGATGTTTTCAGATAACAAGCGTCATTTTTTTGTGATTATTGTCTTTTATTACTATTTTTTTTTCGTATGTTTGTTGTGCAAGAATTTAAGGAATGAAATCTTAATGATCTATTTTTGATATTAAAAAAGAAAAAATAAATGTAAAGTTACCATAAATTATGCCCAGTTATTAACTTAAAGTACTAACAAAATAAATTTTTGTATATTTCCATAAAATAAAGTAGAATTTATATAAAAGAAAGAAAACAAATCTTTTTAAAATAAAGAGAAATAACTACAAATATGCATTATGTACGGTGCATATGCTTCTTTTCATAGGCGATTAAATGCTAACAACTATAAAAACCATCATTACTGCGGTTAGTAAATTTACAAGTTAAGAACTTCTTGGGCAGCGTTAACAACGTGGCGAGCTGAAATGCCAAAAAGATCGATAAGAACAGTGGGTGGGCCCGAACGAGGTACGGCAGGTACAAACAAGTGTTTGACTACAAAGTCACGCTTGTCAGCCAATGCTGAAAGAACAGCTTCACCCAAACCGCCTTGTCTGTAAGGAAAAAAATGAATTTTATTAAATAAAAACACACATTTTCAAACCACGCAATAAACTTACTGGTAGTGATCTTCAACAACAACAATACGACCATTGCAAGCACGGCCATTTTCAACAATCAATTCAACATCCAAAGGCTTGACAGTGAATGGATCGATGACACGAGCATTAATGCCAGCCTTTGCCAATTCAGCAGCAGCATTCAAGCATTCGTACAAAGTGATGCCAGCACCAATTAACAAAACTTGATCTTTGTCCGATTGCTTGACAACTTTACCTTTGCCAATGACAAAAGGTTCATTGTTGTCGTACAATACGGCAGTGTTGGGACGAGAGGTACGAATGAAACAAATGCCCTTCTTGTTGGCTGCCAATTCAACGGCACGTTCACAGCTTACAGCATCGGAAGGATAGAATACTGTACTACCAGGAATGGTACGGAACATGGCGATATCTTCCAAACCCATTTGGGAAGGACCATCTTCACCGATGCTAACACCACAGTGAGAACCAGCAAAGTTGACGTTGGTCTGTGAAATAGCGCCCATACGAATCTGATCGAAGGCACGGGTAAAGAATGTGGCGAAAGTAGAAGCGAAAGCAATAGTACGATCACGACAGGCAGCACCAATCGCAACACCAACCAAATTTTGTTCAGCAATGAAACATTCAATATAACGTTCAGGGAAAACCTTCTTCAATTTCTCTGAGAAGGTAGAGTTCTTGGTATCACCATCCAAAGCAATAACACGATCATTGTTTTGAGCCAACTTGGCCAAAGCATTGCCATAAGCTAGACGTGTAGCTACTTGTTCACCCAATTTGTAGGCTGGTGGAGTGGACAATGTTACGTTTGTAATATCAACAGCTGGGGCTGGTTTCAAATTGGTGGGGGTTAGGGGAGTCAATGCTGGAGCTCGGGGAGAAGAATCGATCATGAGACCTTGCAAATGCTTAATGACTTCATTAGCCTTATCGCCTAAAGGCTTGCCGTGCCAATTCTCCAAATCTTCAATGTTGGGGAAAAATTTACCCTTATAGGTCTTGGCAATAATGGCAGTGGGTTGGTTCTTTGTATTGGCAGCTTCGTGGAAAGCTTTGCATAATTCCTCAACATCATGACCATCAACAACCAAAGCATTGAATCCGAAAGCCTCCAAACGCTTACGATAAATGTCCATTTGATGTTGCAACGAAGTGGGTTCAGATTGACCCAAACGATTAACATCAAAGATGACACACAAGTTGTCTAATTTGTAGTAACCAGCAAAATGTAAAGATTCCCAAATGGAACCTTCGGCAGATTCACCATCACCAACGACCACATAAGTCCTATAAAAACAAAATAAGAAAACATATGTATGTCAACACTATGTAAGAAATCAATCAAATTAAATGACTCCATTACCTGTAATCAGCTTTATCGAAGTTCTTGCCGACATAGGCCATACCGGCGGCAACAGCCACACCCTGACCCAAAGAGCCGGTACCAACATCGATAAAGTTCAAACGGGGTGTAGGATGGCCTTCCAAATCACTGTCAACCTTACGTAAATTTTGCAATTCCTCAACTGGGAAGAGACCAGCTTCAGCCCAGGCTGCATACAATATGGGAGCAGCATGACCCTTAGACAATACGAAACGATCGCTTGACGGATCACGTGGGAATTTCAAATTCAAACGCATTGTATTGAAAAACAATACGGACATGATTTCGGCAATTGATGCACATGATGTTGGATGGCTAAAAAATTAAACGCATTTAATAATAAAAACATATATTAAAGTTTTACTACAATAACAGACTATTTCATATTTTATACACACACACGTACACAAACTTATACTACATTGGTATACAATGAAAAGCATTCACTACTCCTCTTAATAGCGTTGGATTAAGCCTAAATTTCGAATTTCCTATTACAACTTCCTTACTAAAATTAGTCCAACTACCTAATTAGTTTCTATAATTTTATAAAAATTTGAAAAAAGGATAATTTTTAATGTTTATTGTGATAAAAATTAAAAGGTAAAATTGTTTGCAATAGATATTCATTAAATGGTGGTAATCTAGTTAAAACAAAAGAAAGTATTTCGACGCTAATCAAACAAATAATATTTTATGATCCCTAAATATAGCACATATGTATGTACATAGATTTGTACATATGTATGTATGTGGCTTATCGATTTTACGCAACCATAGACTTATAATCGATTTAATATATTTTTTTTATTCATATCTTTGCACGTGGTCTTAAAATAGAAGGGGGCTTGTCTGTACCTTGATGATATAGTATACACACATTTTGTTTATTTATGTATGTACATATATGTATGTATATTGTATGTAGATTTTGAAAGTTTGTTTTATTATTTAAATGAAAGAAAGTCTGTGTAGCCGGCATTTATGGGGCTATATGGTATGTATACATTTACATACGTATTCATTATTATTACTTTGCATGTGTAATGTCAACCGATTCTACAGAACTAAAAAGGTTTTTTTGTTTTAAATCATTGAACTTTTTTCTTAATATTTACCAGATGACAACAACAAAAAAACAGATGTATGTACATATATACATACGTACATACATATGTACATATGTATGGTATATACATAGAGTTCTGGTTTTATTTTTGAAAGTATTTATTATTTGTTTAAAAGCACATGTTTCTGTGCCTATAAAATATCATCAGTCAAAGAATTGATAAGGCAAAAAACAACAAAAATATTGTTTAAATAAAAAGAATTAAAATACGTTGCAGTTTTTAAAATATTGATTTAACAATTCGTTAACCTGCATAATACTTATGCGAATCGAAGAGGTGTGTCCATTCTGTATAGTTATTTACGTTATATACACAATCGAATTCTGTTGTTTGTTTAATTTTTTTTCTTTGCTAATTTTATTGGTAAATTATTTTTAAACTGTTTTCAAGAGTAAAAACAAAATGAAAATAATTGAAAATCTATTATTTTTAAAAATTTCCAAATTCTGCCTAGAAATTGAAAAAATGCCATAAAACACAGGACATCAAATACATATTATAATTTTTGTTTCCACTTCAGTGTAAGTTTGTTTAAATTACAATAGTATCGTCCATGTTTAATAGAATTGAAAGTTTTTGACAAAAAACAAAAAAGCAACTAAACTTATTTCTAGAGTTGGTCTATACTCGGTGGTGGTTTTCATTGGACAGTATTTTCAGCACTTCGTCGTCAAAAAATGCTCCCCATACTATACAAAAGGTCACCCCTCAATTGCTCTATAAGAAATTTTGCTCTTAGGCTCACTTATGCGTATGAAGAAAGAAATTTTAAATTTTTTCTTCAAAAATTTTTGGTATTGGCTCTCTCATACATATGAAATGGAAAGGTGAATGGGTAATACAGTCGAATGAAAAGCTTCGACTATTTCTCAACTCTAGAAACTAATTTAATGACTTTTTAACACAAATTTACTCAGACAAGATGATATTTCAATAGAACAATGTGGCAATTCACAACAATTCTTACTCAAAGAATTGGTTTATATAAAAAATTATTGTTCTTTCGATTTTAATCGAACAGTAAATTTATCCAGATGCTGTAATTGATTACATTTGATATTGATTGTGATATTCCTACAATAATACGACACGCTTTACTATTTAAAATGTATTAATTTAGATTTAATGAAAGTTGCACTGTTGAGGTTTGGTTTTCAAAGGCAAAATTAATTAAATTTTTTTTAAATGGCTTTTGGTTTCACGCATTATAATTTGAAACAACAACAAAAAAATATTATACGAATATACTTAAAAAAAAAAAAAAAAAATGAAATTAAAATCCGAATGAAATGATATGCAATGTAGGTTTTTATCTATGCACTGTATGTGACTACATCTATACTTTACATACATACATATGTATGTACTATTTTCTAAAAGTAAAGGTTTATCTAACTTTTTGGAATACACGTATGTACATATATGTGTGATCTTCTTAATTTTAGATAAACGAGATTAAATTTTATTTATACAATTTGATATTTGCCTAATAACATAATAAATTGTATTTTAAATCCCTTTGACTAAATTATTTCGTTTGCCATTATAGCATGACATTTTTTTTATTGAAAACTGCACAAGTATTTTAATTAGTCGATAATGCATACAAGTGCAAGGTAATTATTAATTAACATAATATGTCTTAACAATACGATTTCTTGTTTTATTATCACTATAGTTTTTCGTTGCATACTCTTTATAGAAAACTGTTGCTAAATGGGGGAATAAAAAACATTCTTATCATTCATAAATTAAAATAGGTAATAGAAAATAATATTCCAATGATTGGTTCAATTAAAACAAAAAAAGAAAACAAAATCAGGCGATTATACCCCCTATATTGTATACAGTGGTGTCTCTATCGTATGTAGTGCAGTGAATAAATAAAGATGGGATGATAATAGCAATTAAAAATTTTTTAGAATTTGTTCAACGTATAGGTAACAATATGTTAGTAACTATAATTATTGTTTTTTTTTTTTTTTGTTTCTTTCTAAAAATACTTTGTAAATTTTATTTTGTATTGAAAAGTGTTTAAATAACATATAAATCATAAATTGTTCTATACTCAGCAATAGCTTAAAAAAATTGTTGGAGTCATAGGCAGAGGTTAAAGCAAAATAAAAAAACTTAAGTACCTATATATTTTGTTAAAAATATAGAAAATTTTAAAAAATATGTATGTATTTTACATTGACGCATGGAATGTTTTTCTGTAATTATTTAGTAAGCAGTTTTAAATAATTTCTGTATATTGTATTTGTATTGAATTTTTCAAGGACAGTGGAACGGAAACGGATATTTGAATTAAAAACATTAATTTAAAAATGTAAAATACATACGGAATAGATACCTTGAAAATGTTTAATAATAATGGGATATATAACTGGAATTAAATATCTTTCAGATACTTTGTCAAAATGCTTTACTGCTAAAAATATTACACACTGACAGTGAAATCTATAGCTAAACTAACCTTCAAAAAATTCGAAAAAATATTTGAACAAGCACGTAGTATTATCCAAAGCCCTTAGATTTTGGCGCTGACACTCTTTTATAAAAAAAGGGAAAATTGCAGTTCACAACTTCTTATAAAAAAAAACCTACAAATGCAATCAAAACGAAAGCTATTCAGCTTTGCATCAAACTATCCAGAAGTAGTTTGTGGATATTAAGTTATCTTTTGACCGGGCGCTGTAGATTCATAGAATATTTGTTCAGATTAGGATTCACTTCAAGCCCAATATGTAGATGCTATGATTAGGAGAATAAATCAGCAGAACACACATTTGAAGCCTTTAACGCATCTAAGAAGGGACACTTGAATGTGTATAAAGCACACTAGGCATGAAGTTATTGTTTCTAACATCGAAAGCCCAATGGATAGTACGGTTGCATTACTTCAGCCTTCTACACGATCATAAACAAATAATAAGTAATCTTGAAATCATATATTTAGCACAGATTTACTTGATTATTTTCCTTCAAGTTTTTTAATACCGCATTAGTGATTTGAAATGTTTTAAAAGATGATAACCAAAAACTATTCGAATATATTTATATATTTCATGTAAGTTTTTAGTTAAAAACCGCAACAAATTTCTTATCAGTTTTCGAAAAATTTATTGGAACGAACATGTTTAATAAACTCATATGCGTTAAATGTAAAAAAATTTATTTCCAATTCAATTGGATTTTATTCCAGTCATATTTAAATCCAATTAGATACAAAACATCTTTAATAATTAAAAAATTACACACAAATGCAACAAATAGTTTTCTGGATAATAATAAAAATATTATCTTGTACCGAAAACCCTATATAGAGGCACAGCGTTGCTGTTAGTTACCCTTCAAAAATAACAAAAACATTCCGTCATTCTAGAATCTAGACGAATAAGATTTCCAAAATGTAACTGTTAAAGTAAAATGAGAAGTAATGTTAGAACATTTACATGAACAGCAAGGTCGCAAAAGGTCATTCATTAATGGAAAAATTAAAAAATAAAACAAGATACCTTTTACACTCTCTAATGCTTATCAGAAATAAAAATCAGATTACAATAATAATCACAATAATAAAAAAAATAAAAATATACAACATGAATATTATTTACTTAAGTAAACTTAAAATATCAAATGATTTAGAAAAAAAACACGTGGTTTCCATGTTTTTGGTTGTCCATGAACAATTAAGAAAAAAAAAACTAATTTTTTAACTGAAACTCAATGAAGGTGAAACTACTTTTACTCCAATATTATTACTTTATTTTATTTTTATTAACCTTTTAAACGCACGAAAGTAGACACAAATAAAAATAAAAAAAAAAAACTTACCCAGATTTGGAGGCTTGCGTGGAGGTTATAGAATGTATACGCAAACGTTGGGCAATATCTTTTAATTCTTGGATAGCTTTTGCTTCTGGCTTGTGGTAAGACATGTTGCTATTTTTTTTTAAAGAGTTAAACACTTAATAACAGAATGTTAATATTGTAATAGAATAATTAATTTTTTTGTTCGTTAGAAAAAACGTGCACTTTGTACTAATAAAGTATTCAATTGAAAATAGTCCAGTGTTTTACTCCTGAGCTGTTTCGTACTTTAGCGGCCGGCTTTCGAAATCAAACTGCAAATTCGCTTTTAATCGTGTGCTAGTAAACGACTAGTACAAAACAGTGTTGGAAAATTCAGTACTTTTGTATTTTTTTCAGTACTATTTCATTTCAAAAATACCGCAGTACCCCCGCCAAGCTTTCAGTACCTTTTTCATCAAATTCGTTTCTGTCTGTTCAAAAAATAAATATATATTTTAATAAATAATTCGGACATTCTTTTTCCGTTTCCGGGTTTATTAAGTAAAAATTAAGCCCCGTTTGTTTAATGTATGTACGATTTGGTCTGTCTGTCTAATAGGTAGTTACAAGTTAAAGTAGCCTTATTAGACGCCCAAAGGCCACTGTTAAACTCCAGGTCAGACAAAACGAAAACAAAAAACATAAAGGGGTAATTAATATGTGTGTGAATGTTGTAGGTAGAAAAAGTAGGTGGTAAAAAGGTAAAGTAAGTTGTTCGCTCGACAAAAAGAGGCCCGGTTCAACCCCAGGTTCGGACAAAACAAAAACATAATGGGATTGTGTGGTGTTTATTTATAAAAACAACAAGAAGTTTGTGTTGTGTTTTGTTTGTCGCTGCTGGGTTGGAAAGAAAAAAAATTAATTTTTTTTTGAAGTGTGGTGAATTTTGTGTAGTTGTGGTAAGTTTCTAGTGTGGTGAATAAAATCGAAGTATGGTGAGTTTCAAGTGTGGTGAGTTCTTCCAAAATGTGTTGAATTTATCCGGTGTGGAGAATAAAGTCGAAACTCACCAAAGTGCGGTTATTCGAAATGGGTACTGTATTACCACAAATACCTGTACTGTATATCATGATTTGGACGGTGCGTGTCTAGAATAAGTAATTCTCACTTCTGTTAGTGGAGAAATTCACCGATATGTCTGGTTACTGCATTAAAACAATGTTGCCATTGTGTCTGTCATTCTATTTAAAATTCTAAAAAATTAAAATTCGAAAACTGCATACAAAAAATAATTAAATTTAAATTATTTTGTAAATGAATTTTTGAATAATTTCTTTCTTTTATGTTTTATTCCCAAAATGCTTTTGCAAATTGGAAAAGTAAGTATAAAAAAATATATTTTTATAAAACTACCATTTGATGCAAAAAGGTACTCTTTCAGTTATAGTTCAGTACTATTTCAAAATTTCAATTTTGCAACACTTGAACAAAGTAGAGTTGCCAGTTTTTCGCTATAAAAAGTGCTGCCAAATTAAACACTTTTTTGTTTTGAGTATAAAATTTTGGCTCTACGCCCCTGCTGAATGTTTGTACATATGTTACTCGGTAGTTTGTATTATTTTTGCGTTTTTAATAATTTCACGATAGTATTAAGGCATACACCTAGAAATGTATGTTTATTTTAAGATGTAGCTTGGTAAAGGGAATGATATTAAGCCAAGGGTAATTGTAATAACTGTGCCGTCTTAATTGGTTTCAGTTACAGAACCAATGAGCGCAAGTTAGCTGGCCTTGCAGTACTGCTGAAATGGTGAATCGTATAATGTGGGTTTTTGTGTCAAACCGCACAACGATACAAATTCGCAATTACATAGCAAAAAATAAAATGTATTTACAAATAAAATTTTGATTGTCAGTTGCCATTTATAACAAACATTATTTTATGCCATTTTTATCAATTTGCAATGTAATTGCATTGTTCTAGTGTGTCAGAATTGTGTCTGAAATCAAACGCGAAATCTTGAATACTTCTATGCTCTTACATTGGCACTAAGCTATTAAGATAAAGCCATTCCAAACCTGTTTGTAGCGCTGTTTAACATTCCAATAAACCTGAAACCAAACATGTAATCCTGTAATACTGCTCCTGAATTGAGTAAAATCCATTCCAAACCTTTTTATAACACACGAGAACATGCTAATAAGTCCGAATAACTTTATAATTTTTATTTAATTAAGAATTTTGAATTGTTTTTTTGAATAATTGTTTAAAATTAAAAACTAATTTCTGGTATATAAAACATATGACAAAATATACTCACATATATACTTTAATTTTGCTTGGCAACAGTTAATATTTCATTTAGTGGGTAGCATTTTTGGTATTGCCAGATTTACATTGGCAATAAACTATTCCAAAATTGTTTGTAAAGTTTCTGAACATTCCAATAAACCTAAAACTAAACACGTAATCCTGAATATTTTACTGCTCCTCCATTCCAAACTTTTTTTATAACGCACGAGAACGAATAACTTTATAATTTTTAATTTAATTAAGAATTTGAAAATGTTTTCTTAGTAATTATTTAAAATTAAAAACTAATTTCTGGTATATAAAACATATCTTATTTTGCCTGGCAACAGTTAATATTTTATTTTATATCTAGCACTTTTAATATTGCCAGATTTAAAAAATAAATTACTATTAATAGCAACTGTGGCACCCAAGTTGGGGGTTCCTAATTAGTACTTGATTGTAGAATAAATTCCATAGTGTTTGATAAAAATTAATGTTTTTAGCAATTAAATTAAATTACTGAACCGTTATATGAACGTTAACGCATAAGGATAAAATGAATATGTTATTTACTAATAAAAAAAATTGGCATAAAAACTAATAAAATGGATTACTTCCAGTAAGTGAAATTAAATAATGAAAAAACTTATTTAAATTTTATGTCTTAAATCTTAAAAATTTCAACAGTTTCATTGGGAAACACGAATATATATTTTTATATGATTGGAAAAAGAAATCAAACGGATGAACGTACCTGAAAAGCATAGTTCAAACAAGCTGCAAAAAAGGTACTTACATACCTATATATGTACTCTTAAAAAATTCGTATATACCCAAAAAAAATCTATTTCACAACGATTGAAAAATTCATATTAAATAATTTAATCTCACATTATAAACATAAGTAAATACATATCGATGGCTTAATTTAAAAAAAGACGTGACTCAATTTATACCAAAATACTTTTTACATACAGTGTATTTTGTATTTTCAAAAAGCTGCTGCATGTACAAAGCAATGGACTTTTCTCCCAATAATTACGAACTCTAGCAACAAAATTGCTTGCAACGAATTTGATGAAACCATTACAGACAGATTAGCCAATTCGTTGAGAAACTTTTCAATGTTATTCGACTGTACAACTTAATGAAAAAAAAAAATATATGGTCATCCTTTAAACGAGAACAGTGAGACACATGAACTGTTTAGACATTCGGAACAGTCGGGTGTATGCCCTGACCAAAGCTTAGACGAGTGCCACAGTAGAATATCTCGCCATCAAATAAAGCTTTTGTATATTCTGGATGAATGTTTCAAGGCCTTTCAAGCTATTGCAATATCATAAATGAATCGTATATTCATGTCGTATCGTATAACTTCGTTAGTTTACAGCCTTATACATACATACATATGTATATTAGGTTTATTTTTGTATGAATGACAATGCTATCTTTCTTTATATTCCATAATTGCAGAAGCCACCCTCCAACTTGAATCATGGATTTAGATTAATCATTACATATGCCCATAACCTTTTTTTTTAAATAAACATATCCGATTAAAAACATTAGATCCGCCGCACATCAGTTGGGATACAAGTCAAGCGGAGTCAGACAGAGAATAGTGTCTAGAGCAGTCAGAGGAGACCGCTCCTCCTTACTTGGATGATAATCAAAGAGGCAGTCCGATGAATGTTATTCAATATCCTTTGCTGAAGTTCTTATGATTTGGTTGATTATTATTCATTAGTCCTTTTTCTTAATTAATTGGGAAACAAATTATAACTCGATAAACTCCAAATTCTTCCAATATATGATAATTTAATCTCTATTAAGCACTTGCATTTACATTTTCATACATGTACATACATAATTGACACTTCATTTCACTTACTACTCCATGCCACATCCAAATGATGTTATGTATTGTATTAAGTTCTTTTACATGTAAAGTACGGGTTCTAGTACTGCGAAACCTGCCAACTTTGGAGCGTCTTTTAGATTACCTTTAGATTTTTTTCAGATAGAAGTCTTCACGTTTTTGCAGGCGTGTAAAATACAGACGAATAGGTATTCTGCTAGTAGAATTAGAATTTTCACTGATAGTCAAGCTGCTATCAGTGTTACTAGTACCAACTCAACCTCAATTCTCTGATGTAAAGACGAGATGAAGCTCCCGAGTGATGATACATATATTATTTTCTTAATCTGAATGACGGAACGCACAGACATCTGCCTGGAGGTCTTTGAAGAATGTCTAATCTGTGACCTCCTTTTGATCCATTTGTTTTCGTCAATAGGTAAATCTGCAGATTTTTCTGTAGTAGTGTATGGAATAGGAGTAGTCCCAGAAAGACACAAGAAGGGAGGCAATTATTCATTTTCTTTGTGAATATTAAGACTAAGCAGCCAGATGATCGTAAGAACTTTTTATGTCGTCTCTGAATTTTTCTATAAAAGAAGCTGAGATAATTCCCAATAACTATATACGATAGTTATTCGCCGCTCGTTTTACTGGAAGACTCAACTTATTGGGAATATGAAGTTACGTGCAATACTGTTGTACTATTCTTGAATTATTGATAAGAAGAGCACTGATTCTTTAAATCACATGGCCAACCACCGCACAATTGCGATTTTCACAGGTCTTATCCTATAATAATATGACATTTCGTCGAATGAGTCTGCAGGAGCTGTGGCTCTAAGGAGTAAACAGCCTCTCCTGTCTTTCACCTCATGTGTTTGTGCCCTTGTGTTCTTGCCATGAAAAGGAGGTGCTTAACCCCTCTCTTTAACTCAACCTTGACTAAACTCTTAAATATAAAAATTGCTGTAATAGCAAGATTAATTCTGGACTCTGATTGGTTTCTTTTAGAAACTGTTTAATCCCCACAACAAGTTGTTACGCATCATCTGTTGCTGTCAATAAGAAAATGAATGTCTTTAAGGGCGACGTAATGAAATTACATTAAAAATTTTGTGATGTCTGGTGATTTTAAAACTCAAGACTCAAACAAAAATTTTAATAAACGTATTTTGGCCTTAAGCGAATAAATTCTGATTTTAACAAAGCAATTTTAACTGTTTAACAGAGGCAATAATTTATAGTTGCACAAAATTTTACATGCATATAGGAAATCAGGTTCAGGAATATACATATATCCAACGAAGTATAAATTTTACTGGAGAGTGTCTTTTGTATAATAGTGCAAATAAAGTACACCATAGAATTTCTAAATTAAAACAAAATCAGTTAAAAAAGGAACTCATCTCAAGATTAGTGGCCATTTTGGAAGAAATGGAACATCATAGTACACCTACTCAACCGTTTCACAGTTTCCAAAGCAATTATTCACAAATAATAATAATCAAAATACCTATCATTTTTTATATAAATCCTCTAAAATAATTGATGCATTGAAAGCCGCGTTAAACAGTTAACATTGCTCTGTTAATATGAAAATTTGCTTTGTTAATACCAAAATACCTCAGACCCGGATTTACAAAATTTGAATTTATTTTACACTAAAAAATAATAATAAAGATTATAGAATGTGAATTTATGTGATTTTTATCTGAAAAGCTGTACTCGACACAGATAATATAAAAAAAACTATACCTAACGGCATCGGGGATAAAAGCATTGAACAATTATTTTAAAATTAATCATGGTTGCGTTATTTCGTGTTTCTAAAATTTAAAAAAATTAATTAATTACGTAAATATATTCGCTTTTTAAGTTTCTTTCAAAAATAATAACCTTTAGGCCCGTTTTCTCAATGTGTCGACAAAATGCCAGTTAACAAATGTCGACATAAATTTATTAGACTGATAAACTGTCCGTTAACAATTTTGGTTTTCTCAATATACTGACAAAAACATTATTTTCATTTGGCAATACCTCTCAAAATTGTTGTGAAAGTTGGGAACCCTGTCTTCAAATTACAACTTATTAACATAAATCAGCTGTTTTCCAATAGTGAAAAAAAATAACACAAAATAAAATCTTTTGAAAAATTCATTATCATCCATGTCAGCCAGGCAATTAGGCCTGGCATGATAAACTCTTTCAACATTTACTTGGAACTCATGTTCTTCGAGTTCATCCTCCATCAAATCAAATCTATTTTATTTTTTCAAAAACTCAAGGTATTGCCACATAAAAAATATGAACAGCAGTCAGCTGATTGAATTTATCTGTACAACAAATAAACAACCGGCAGATGAGGGCTGGTTAGTTTTCCGACAAAATAGAAGCAAATGAGACATTGAGAAAACCAAATTTTTTTAATCTGCAGTTTTTCGTTGGGAAAAAAGATAATCGCCTAATGAGAAAACAGCCCTTAATGTTTAAAAGGAATACAAAACCTGTTTAGATTTTATTAAAATATTTTTAAAATTGTATAATAAAATGTCGCATTAAAAAATCGCTTAAATGTTAACATAATAATCTATCTGGCAACCATAGTCAAAACACCTGTTATACAATGATGATAATTTAATTCATAAAAAATTGCTAATGGCATCATAAAATCGCTAAAATTAAAACAATTTTTTAAAACACTTTTTTTTTTTATTTTATATACATATACATATATGTTTATTAAAATATATACATACTAGCAGATTGTACCCGGCGTTGCGCAGGTTATGTAGTTTGGATTAGTTTAAAAAATTAAAAAAGAATTATTGGGTCATTTTTGCATTAAAAATAACAATAAATAAAAAACCGGTTTATCGGTTTCGAAACCGGTTTTGAAACCGGTTTCTTAAAAAATGCAATTTTTCAAATTATTCGGAAACCAGTTTTTTGAATACTCTAAGTCCTAAATATAAATGCACTCAATTTGCCCGTTTTTCGCCCCTTTCCCCTTTTTGGACCCCTTTTGGTCCGACTTTATAAACTGAACACCTCCAATAGCTATTTGGGAAACTTAACCAAGCTAAATCGTAAAAAGATACCTTTAAAATAGATAAAATACAGCATTTATGCATAAAAGTACTAATTTTTGCCCATTTTTTCTCCCTTTTTCCCATTTTTCTCCCCTTTGGGGACAAAATTTTGAAAAGATTTATAGCCTATAACCTGCACCGGCAAAAGCTCGATCTATATCCTAAATTTCAAGAAAATCGGTCCAGGCGTTCAGGCGTGATTGGCTAACAAACAAACCAACAAACAGACTTACAGAAAGATTTGTAATATATATTAGGATGTAAAATATCTATCTAAATTAGGAACAGTAGTAAAATTTTAGAAAATTTATATATGTTGTTAAAATTCAATTTTTAATGGTTTTTTCTTTTGTAGAATTTGGCTGATTTTTAAAAAAATACGTGAACTAATTCTAACTAAAGGAAAAACAAGTTTTCTATCTAACAAGGCTGACTACAAGGACAGAAAGGAAAATAATGAAATGTACGAGTTATCCCGTATTTAATCAGTCAACGTGCTTATTCAAACAACCTCAGAGGCTAATCCATACGTGATTCTTTCATGTAGTGAATGGAAGAAGGCACATTTGCTGTGGATGCTGCTCATGTGACATTTTTGATTCTTTCAATGCTTTCTTTCTACGAGTATCCACTGGTATGTTTGTATATTTTAAAGGGCCAAACGATCCTTTTTTATATTTTATACCAGTGTTCGAAAAAATACTCTAAAGTACGCAACATTTATATACTGTACTGAACGTCGTGGGTAAAGAACACAAACACATTCACTACAACGAGAGCAAAACTTTTCGTTTCTATTTTAATGTTTGTGAACATGTACGCAAACTCTAACATAACGTACTGAACAGAGTTCACAAACACTATTTTTTAGTGTTAGTGTACAAAGTACACTAAAAAGATCAGTACACAACGAAAAAAATTGGGTTTTAGTGAACTTTTTTTGAGTACACTAACATTTTTATTGTACGCGAGAGTTCATTCAGTATTTTTAGAGATCGCGTTGTGGCTTTTGATGTCATTTATTATCCTTTAGGAATAATAGACATATTTCGCTTAAGAATACAAATAAAAACTGGCCATTTTTCTCTCTCTCTCTTACTGAATGAGAACATAAACTCTCGCGTACACTAAAAATGTTAGTGTACTCAAAAAAGTTCACTAAAACCCAATTTTTTTCGTTATGTACCGATCTTTTTAGTGTACTTTGTACACAAACACTAAAAAATAGTGTTTGTGAACTCTGTTCAGTACGTTATGTTAGAGTTTGCGTTCATTTGTTGTGTACATGTTGTGTACGTAATGTGTTTGCGTACGAGTTCACAAACACTTAAATGAAATTTAAAAGTATTTTATCAGTTACGTACACAATGGTTTGTGTACAGTATTTTTTCGAACACTGTTTTATACTTATATAAATTTTATATTTATATGTAAATATTTTATATTTATAATTTTATTTCAGCAACAGTTGGCAGATTCAATTACTTGCAATTACAAATCTATAAGCCTAGCCCTAAGAGCTTTAAATACCTACTTCTATCACTAATGCGAAAATCGCTAAATTGTATTTATCAAATAGCTGAATTGCCATCACTGCTCACGTTTAATGTTGTTTGTTTTATTCATATTTTTCGTAACAAGTTCACTTGTTGTTCCTTGGCCAGCCAGTCTCATTCATGGAAGAATTATTATAAGTTAAAGATTATTCGCGGATCGTTGGCTAAAGTATAATTTTTATCCGTATTAAGGTTTCGTATCGTGTAATTCTCTACGTGCCGCAAATTTAATTTTATTTCCTTGGCGCTACTTAATGGGTTAGTGTATACCAAAATGAACAGCAGCAAAATGTCATTAACGTCCTTTGGTTCCTGGCAATTGGTAAAACGGTTAGGAGCTGGAGCCTTCGGTGAGGTGCATCACTGGAAGCATCTACCTACTGGACAAGAAATCGGTAAGTGCGCGCAATACAACTACATACAAAAAAAAAGTGATTTCATATGGTAATTCTCGGAATTTTGTTTAAAAATAAACATCAACAAAGTAGGCTTCAATTGTTCTTGTTATTGTTTTTTTATTGTACATATTTGCAAATAATAAACAAAACTCCAATATTTATTGTAATCTCTTTAAATGTTATTTATCTGATAAAAAAAAAAAAAAAACAAGAGACAATAAAATAAATATTAAGGCAATATTGTAGGTTTGCAGAATTAAAATCTAAACCCATTAGAAAACGAAAACTTCTAGAATTGAGTTTTTTTTTTGCTTGTGGCGCAATATTCTCTAACAAACTTTCATAGAGACTGCGGCTAACGTACAATAAATATACTAAACAAAAAAATAAATGTTTGATGATAACACTGTGTTACAAAAATAAAACCTAAACATATATAAAAATGTATGCATTTTAATCTCCTATAATGGACATGGACAGACCTTGTTGTCAGGTCATTTCAATGTTCCATAAGAAAAATATTGTAACCCCTCTCTTCGACCAGATTCTGATATTGTTATTGGTTTGCGTGAATATGACTGGATATGAAGAAAGATTATAGTGAATGGGTAGTCATGTAAACCAAGGCATCATTTTCAGTATCATGGAAGTTAAACGTTAAACTTATGAGTGAGGTCGAAAAATATGAGAAAATGCATGAAAGTTTCAGTTGAAAAATGGCTAAAAATAATCCTAAACGTTCATCGGACAACCAACTAACTACATGACCAAGGAATTTTAAAAATATTTTAAACATAATTACAGTATGTAGGTACACTGAATCTGTAATACTTATGTATTAGCAAACATCAGCATTTTTAATTTTGTCGATAATTTAGTAAAACGTACAAATTATTGTAAAAAAAGGAACATGAGATAATATTACTTCTAAAACAAAAACTGAATCAGCAATCAAATATTATTAAACTCTGTTTTCGACAAGTTTTTCAAAATCAATTTTTTTTCATTTCTTGAGAAATCGTTTTTATTGTTTCACGCTAAATTGTACAAGATTTTTTTTGGGAAACAATTTAAGTGATCCTACAGTGAGATTTTGCTTTTTATTTCTTCACATGTACAATTATTCTTTATCTGAAACATAAATTATTATCGTATATTTTTCCATATTTGTGATTCAATAAAACAATTTAAAAAATACACTTTTTGTGTGATGCTACTTTTGAACATGAAACTAAAATAGTTTTAATAAACAGAATAACGATACATAATTTATAACTCTTAATTCTAAAGATGCAGTTAATAAGAAAATCATAAACGCTTATTCATTGAAATAATTTTTCTTTTGCTAAACTAAATGCAGGGTTTCAACTCAAGCGGACTAATAACACGGTGCGACAGTGAATATACACCCGAGTAACTACATAGTACAAGTTGTTCAGTTAGTTGATTAGAACTCAAAAATAGCTTTTTTATATTTCTCGAACCCTCCAAACTTGTTTTATTTGACAAAAACTGTGTTTTTTGTACTTTACGCAGAAATTTCTGGATTACTCAAACATTTCTGATCCGATTTCCAAAATTTAAATCTTGTTAGAAAGGGTAGAGATGGACTTTTAAAACAGTATACATATATCTGTTATTCGACTTAATATGCTATGAGATTTGATGAGGTAAACTTGGAAAATGCGAATTTTTTTCATATTTTTTCAAGTTTATCCATTTATAGTAGCAAACTTTGATAAGAAAATATAGGATAAGTGATAATATTCTTAAAGTCTGTTCCCTTGTGAAGAGATTGAGTCATCATTTGATCAAATCGGACAAAAATTACTGTAATTATTTTTTAAAGAGTCTAACAGTCGAGTGATATTTTTTATATATGTCATCTCATCAAATGAACTTTTAGTTCAAAAATTTTCAGAATTTTTGATGGATCTTGATTGTTTATCACAAAATGTGTCAATTTCACGTTTGCACGACTTCCAGAAGTCGGCTAATATTTGTGTTTTTTGCACACTTTTTTGATGACTCAATCTCTTCACAAGAAAACAGACTTTAAGAAAATTATCACTATAACCAATAGTTTCTTATTAAAGTTAGCTACTATGAATGGACAAACTTGAAAAAATATGAAAAAAATTCGATTTTTCCAAGTTTACCTCATCAAATCTCATAGCATATTAAGTCGAATAATAGAGATACTATGTATACCGTTTTAAAGGTCCATCTCTCCCCTTACCAACAAGATTTAAATTTTTTTTAATCGGGTCAGAAATGTTTGAGTAATTCAAAAATTTTTTGCGTAAAGTAAAAAAAAAACAGTTTTTGTCAAATAAAAAAAGTTTGGAGGGTTCGAGAAATATAAAAAAAATATTTTTGAGATCTACTCAACAAAACTCACAACCTACACTATGTCATTAGCCGGGTGTATTTAATTTTTTTTATTTTGTCGCATAGTGTAATTAAGTCGTATGAAAAAATAATAAAAAATTTATTTTTAATTGAAATTGTTTTGTATTTTGAATGCTTTGTTATGTACTCTGTTTACCGATTATTTCTGTGCATCTGTCTGACAATCTATGTATTTACTTCGTTCGAAAACTATTGAATAATATTATCCCATTTTTGCTCAATAATATTCCAGAAGTGTATCTGGCTGAAATTATCCGATTTCTTATTGATTCTCTATAGAGTTTAAAACGGGATTTTGTGACTGCCACTGGTTGTCTATCAAGAATATCCAAGTAAATGGCATATCAACAACATCACTGGTGTTATTCCGTAGGATGTTTTTATGAATTTCCCACTCTTTTTGCGATCTATTTTTATTAATGGATCAATCTCGGAAGATTTAAACCATCCTCCGTTCTTTCTGAATTTTGAATCACAATTTGTGTTGACTGGCTTTTAATCGTTTTCGACGACATTAAATTTAAACCCATTATTAACAATTTTAAGTTTTGCATCCCTATTGCGATGGATTTTCGCAAGATTTGATGAATATTTTTCTTCAACACGCTTGGATTTTTTTCTAGCTATACGATTATGAACATTATTTTCTGCCAGAAGTCTTACTGTTTGTACTGATATTTTATCAAATTATTATCACTTCATATTCGATCTTATTTAAGTGTATATGAGGAAAGGATTAAATCTACTAATTCTGACCATATGCATCATCGGATTGGGTCTGTTTTGTGCTGCCTAATTTTTTTTAAATTACAAAAATATAGGCACTACTTTATAGGGATTGCAACGTTTCCATAAGATTATTGTTTTCACCATCTTAGGAAAAGATGGAAGATCTCTCAAAGGGAGTGGCCACCGTTTTCATAGGTTAACCGCAATTCAGCAACGACCATGGCTTGGTATTATCGAAAGGGACCAACTCTATATTACCAGAAACCATTAATAAATTACCATAAACATTAACATTCGCAAAATTTAATATTTTTGTACTTCAAATGCATAAAAAAATTTATTTCAAAGTTTTTTTTAATTATTGAATGTCATTGAATACTAGTCTCAACTGTATTCGAAAAGCTTTATATAGATTTGTGTCTTGTGTATTTGAGAAGATCCATAATCTAACTTATTTGTTTTTGCGTTAAACAAGAAAAATAAACATATTTTTATATGACTAGCTCAAGAGTTCTTACCACAAAGAACGTTTGGAACGCTTTTTGTGTACAGTGTTTGGATTGAAGTCGATGATTTTCATTATTTTATATGCAATGACTGATCGGAAAAGAAACAACGAAATCACATTTGTGTGCAATTGTCTTACAGCATCAGCTCTATATATGCAAGACAGATGGCCTGTGTTTTCACTGCATACTTTTCATGATTTACGAGTTGGTCATTGTCTGAAACATAATAAACAATTTTTCGGGTGCTTTTTTGCACCGAAATGATCAAATTCTTCTTAACAGTAGGTGGAAAGCGTTCATTTCATTGTTTAACGCATAAGGTGTGAAACATAAATTGCGTTTTGTATCTGTGATGCTTACTCAATAAGATTTTTGTCCAGGTTGGTGTTTTTCTAGAATCTTCATGAGCATGGGTGCCCAGAATGCGAAGTAGAAAATATGCTTATATGTATGTAAGTATATTACTAAAGCCTTTATTTTACTCTTATATTAAAAAATCGGCAGAAACATCAGAAGGTGTAAAAAAGTCTGGATACGATAAAAAGTAATG
The DNA here is from genome assembly GCA_927399465.1 of Sarcophaga caerulescens. NCBI lineage: Eukaryota > Metazoa > Arthropoda > Insecta > Diptera > Sarcophagidae > Sarcophaga > Sarcophaga caerulescens. The sequence goes on along the minus strand of OV656872.1, from coordinate 135,411,297 downwards.
GCCTTACATATCCTTAATACATACTTAATTCTCAATTATATTTTCCATATATTGAAGGAATATATTCGCTAAATCCAGTGCCGTTACGTTAAGAATACAAAATTCTGTCAATAATAATATTGACTCTTGTTACGTAGTGGAATTGAAATTTGTCCTGCAAGAAAAATATCAAATATAACTGATGTTTTATTAAATTGCTATATGTATATCTTTCCTTCAGATCTTCTAAAATATAACAAAACAAATTAATAAGTATGTTAGGCTTTAGAAGTATTTGCTTTTAAAATATTTTACAATTTTACGATTTATTTTCAATACTTCGTTGAATAGAATCTGACAACGCTACATACATTTTAAAAACAGAAACTATTATAAAGACAATAAGGATTAAATTTCTCCTAAAGTGGGCTCTTAAAATCTCTTGAATCATAACTCAGTCTAAGATAAATACGTGTACACACACTAGTATAAGTTTTATTAGGATTTCTTGTGGTATAAGTAGGTACGTCAAGTTTTTTGTAATCATATTCGTATTGTGTTTGTTTACGTTTACATTTGAGTGGGTAAGTCGATGTTATCAAATATCTCGCTTCAATGCATTTTTCTGTAATCACGATACCATATGTGTAATATACATATGTATATTTATGGAACTCTTAAATGCTTTGCGGTTTTTTAACCGATAATCTATCCAAGATTAAACCGCTTAAAAATTACTTACATATGCGCTTTGAATATCTGCATCTGGTATACTTATATTTGCGATGCTCTTTTCTAAATATGTATATAAACGCAGACTCCATCAGAGATTAGAATTCAAACAGTCCATTAGAAATTATAAGTGGTTTTAAATATACTTCTTCAGTGTTATATCGGAAATGAAATTTTTACATATTTGTAGCTTTAAAAACGGAAAAAATATGAGTTTTTGCTCTGAAACTATTATACCCACTGCTGCACAGTAACACAATATGAATAGGAATCCATTTTGCTATATACATAAAAGCGAACGGTGTTGATAAATGAAAAATTAGCAAATATTTGCGAAAGAAATTTTCTAAGACAATCAGAATTGCTATCTGATTTGATTTTAAATCATTGATTCTATATTCCATACGAATAGCTGTGAAAATAAAAGTTTTCTACGAAATTTCAACTATCATGTATTTAAAATTAAACGTTAAAGCATTTCAAAAAGGCTTTACGTCATATTGTGCTAAAAGCGTCTAATTACGACCCGATTAGATTGATCAGTTCTAAGAACTGTCCCAAGGGTCACTTCACCAGTTCAACATACTTTGTCGTGATGTTTGTTTTTTGCCAACTCATCTACTGAATAATTGCCCAGCACAGTAATGAAATTAACCGCAGCAATGAAATAATGAAAAGACAATGAAGATGCTTTGTGACAGCCCAGCCCTTTGTTCCTTAAAGCAACGAAAAACAATTTTAAGCTCTGGTATAACATGAACCTTGTGATTGCTTGTTTAGTATTATTCCCTCTCTTCTCTCTATCTACTAAATATATGCGCAAAAACGCAACTAGAATTGTCTTGTTTTTGTCAATATTTTCGGATATAATTTGAAATTTTACAAATAAGGAGTGTTGAAAAAAATTTTTTTGGAATAAAATAATATGCAAACGTGTGTAATAAAAATGTATATAGTAGTACTGTATTGTAATGTATATTGCATAAATAAAATTAAAAACATTTTCGACTTATGATACTGTGATATAGGGTCTTTCATTAAGCAATTCTTTAAATTTGAATAAAACAAAATGTGTTTGACTCACAATCGAACACTTACTAAGTGATGTGTTGATTTTAGTAATTTTTCTTTTAGATATTTTCGATTAGATGATTAGCCATCTTTAGGCTTGTGTCACGTCACGTATGCAAGCTGTTGTAATGCTACAACCTCTTTTCCTGCAAATATATGGTATTATCTCGGTTTTGTCGTCAGCTGCAACAGCTCCCCGGTCTCTTGCCTAAACGTTCAAAATTGTTCAAATTCATCGTGACTACTTCAGGTCTACTGAAAGCGACAGCAAAAATGTTATCAGCATAAATGGCAATTCCAATTCCCGGAAGGTTAGCAATCACCGATAACGATGACCCTTAAGGAATTCCATTGTCCATTACTATGACGTAATGAGAAATAACGATCTTGCGATAATGTGAAAACGCGTTAAGAATTTTCTTGTGGACTTCCCATTCGCTGAGCTCGAAAATATAAAAAAAAAAATAAAAATGAGAAGAACTTCATACCAAGAAATTTGAAATATTCACTACAGCGCATAATCAATATTTTTAATTCATATGATTAGACGTAAAGTTACCTTACTTACCAGATTGGCTATTAGTCACAAACCGATTGGTTACTGTGCTCTTTGCTCATGCGCTTAATCCCCATTTTGTTTATACCACGTGTGGAGAGGTTCTCCTCAAACCGATCTTTTTAACGCGAACGTCTGTGAACCATACTCTGATGATTTTTAAACACTTTTTCCTGCTGCGATACCTTTCATCATACACATAACATGTCCTGTCCAATGCAGTCTCTTCTGTTTAATGATTTTTTCAATATTAACGTCATGCATTTCATGTCACTATATTGTTCACGCAATGCCGATATTGTCCAATAATGCAGACTAATCCATAAATCTACCGTTGAAATACTTCGCTCACACATCCTAGGAATAGTCTCATCTCAATATAAATCCATTTTCTTCAATAAAATTATACTTTGTTTAATTACACTCTATTTAATTATACTTTATTTAATTACGCTTTATTTAATTTAATCTGTATTTTAAAAAAATGTGCTCAAAATCCGTGTATGAGTAATGTTGGGAAATCCGTAAAGTTTTTTTAGACATGCAAACTCTACTATCTTAATAAGTGGTATACATGCATACATACATATATGTTCCGTTTCATTTATTCACACAGAAAAAGTTTGTTACTGAAAAATAAAATGCTCTTAATTTCGCTGGTATTAAATTTTTTTATTTATTTTCTTTTTCATTCAAAATTACTTCGTTTTTAAATAACTTTAGCTGAAGTGGCATATATAAGCATGGAGATATTAAACGTTAGTTAGGTAAATAAAGGACATCTTAACCAAAACATCACTAATTTGACTTTGTTGGGTTTTCTACTCAATAGTTTGCTGAGTTATATTTTTTTGTATTTAGTTTTTGGTTCTAACTTTCGCATAAATAAAGATTATTTTCTAGCAATTATAAATGGATTCTGCCCATAAACAGATAAAGACAATTTTTCAAATTTGATCAATTGTCCATCAGGATTGAAAAAAGGTCACACACACTGACAGTGCCAGCACTAGATGGTTTTGCAGCAGGTCCCCCAAAATCAGCATTGTGCCCAATAGGGTTTGGCAGATATGAGAGAAATTTATATTCCATTTTTTCTATGCCAGATTTGGCAACTGTTATAAAATAAGTTATTGCCTATAATCCGTTATTGTCTTTGGAAAATATTTTCCTTTTTTTTTTATCAAAATTCATGTGTGAGAAATGGGTTTACAATAAAAAAAATTATCTTCAGCAACAAAGCTAATATGTAGCTCAATGGGTACGTCTACAAAAATAATTGCGGAATCTTATGTGAATCGCAGTCAGATTCCTTCAGCGTTCCACATACATATAATTTTGAATTAATTTTTTGGAAATGTTCAGTTTTATTTTTGTTCGTAAATTTTCTAATCCAAACAGTTAAGAGATTATCCATTACATATATAATTGGAATTTATCGTTACATGAATGTATATATTATTGTATAACACGAGACATAAAACTATTCAAATATAAACCTATGTGAGAGCAAACAAAAAAAAATTTAATTCTTTTAAGTCTTATCAGTGAGATGAATTCAATTATTAGTCACACAAATATATACTATATATACATACATACATACATATATATATTTATATTTGTATACAATCTATGAATATACATATAAACAAAATTGCAAACATTCTACGAATTATAAATAAACGGTAGAACCATAACAATCAACATTTTGAATGAGTTCCAGGAAAGTCGACTATAAAATGGACTACAACAAGGAAGTCTTAATATATTATTGTATTATATTACAAAATTATATAGAGATTGTGTTAATGCTTCTTTAAATTTAGTAAAATTAGTTTTTGTACTAAAAAGTATTAAGTACTGTAATCACTGTAGTGTACAATAAAGCTGGGGGTATAAAGAAAAACTGTTTATGGTGCGACACCACACACAATGTTTATAGAAAAAAAGTGTGTTAATACAATGTATATGTTACGATAACACATTTTTCATACAAAGTTTTCAATTTATAAGGTTCTATTAATCTCTCCTCACATACAGTTTTTACTTAAATGCTGCAAATTCTACGAACAGGGAAGGCAGTCTTGATAATTGCTGAAATTGCATGATTTTTTTTTTGCTGCTGTTGAAGTGTATACACTTAATACAGGAATGAAAAACTTCGATTAGTGTAAACCATTCTAAACTTTCACTATCAGCATTTCCATCATTCGAATCAATCTTAATTGTACTCAACAAGATATTAAAAATCACCAGCATCCATCGAAAATTTATTATGTAAAGCATATAAAATGAATCTTCCAGTTTAAGGCCTTTAAGAAATTCATTTACTGTCCAAGGTTTTATGTTTTACAACTTAAGTGGAGGATTGACGAACGTAAACAATGTGCTCTATGTTTTCAACGTCACTTGGGTTCAAGTGGTAGCTTAAGCTGCAATGGTTCGTAAAGTATACCGTTAAAAGACTTACGTTTGCTCTACTTATCGCATGCAGGTTACTTAATACTCTCCCCTGTTAGGGGATAGGAACGCTGCATATTCATTGTCTCAATCCATTCTAAATACTTCGTTCATGTGGCTTGTTGTTAATAAACAGAAGGGCTCAGAGCCAATTAGGGGCTAATTTATTCCTCGTTTCGTCTTATAATCTGCCATCTCCTTACCCTCATAGACCTCATATTCAGAAATCAAACCAAATTCACAGTGTTATAGCTTCCTCATCATTTAAGGGCTTTATGAGGCTTATGGTGTATTCCAATGGCATTGCATTGTCGATTAGAGACCCATTAGAATTACGAACCCATTCATTTCAGTCCATGTTCTACTGATCTCCAATTTAGATTCGCTGATTGTGTATACCAGAGAGACTGGATCATAGTTGATAGAGTTATTTCTTCAGTCTTCACGCTCATTGACAATTACCTGCAAGTTTCGGAAGGGTGATATTATTCACCGTGAAAAATCCAATGTCAACTTTTCTTCCTTTGCACAGTCTGCAGTCATAACATCTTTCTAGGATTGAAACCCTTCTTTAGAGCCTGGTACGGGCAAGTGAACTGCTTTTCCTGCGTGGTCTGTGATCCTCAATATACCACTTGGTTCTAATTTGGAAGGGTTAATGGAAAGACTCTTATACGTACATCAGTGTGTTTTAGACTTGTTGTATGCCGTCCGACATGCTATGCCTTACCTGTACTGTACTTGTGGAGAAGTTCAACCCCTTGGAGTTTTGATAGATCTAGATTGACCTTCTTTACTGCCCGTTCTGGATCTTAGCATTCTGAGTGGTTATATATAGTGCTGCATAAAGTTGAGTTATTATGAATTATTTTCAAAAGCTCTTGAAATGCCAATAAACCGTGCCTTATCAGTGCCAGTGCCAGTAACAAGAATGTGTTTCGCTGTCCATAGATTTTCACTGTTGATTGGCTAATTAAAGTCGGTACAGTGAGAAATTTATCCTTATGCACTAATAGCAGTAGACTACCCTTATGGTAAATACCCTGTGACAGAAGGTATGGTAATATTCCTTAAGATACAGACGGTTTGTATGGGCCTAATGTCGGTATAGTTGTTAATATTTGTCGATGGTCTGATGTTATTTAAAACTGCTTGAAATCGTTGACGACATTTTGACAAGATAAATCCGCTGTGTCATAACACGTAGATTGAATTAATCGAATCATGGTGGGGAGCATAAAGCCTAAATTCTGATTTACTTCCTTGTCCAGTATGTAGTACCGATTGCAATTACATTGAAAACTTATGGGGCGTCCTTGCAGCTAAAGTTTACGAAAAGGAGAGGTAAATTTCATTTGCAAATAATCTAAAAAAGAAAATCAATAAAATCTGGTGAGATATTGAACTTCAGAACATTTGAAACTTTGTTTACTGCATAACAAATGTAATATTTTCAGTTATTAGTGATAAGCGTGACACGCGCCACAAAATGTATTGTTTTTAATATTTTTTTAAATTTTATGTTTTTATTTATTTATTTAATTAAACAGAGTTCCGTTAGTTTGTTTTTTTTTTATAAATTATGTAATGTCAGTGAAAATGTATTTAACGAACATCTATGACTGTTTTATATATAAAGTCAAGGGAAAAAATTCTACATAAATTTGCTTTTTATCAAATTAAAGAAGATAATATAGCGTTGTTTAAGGAGTTTAAGAGTGTTTGAAGAGCAAAATTAATATGAAAAAAATATATCATACGAAATATTGAAATCTACACACAACGTTGTATGTAGACTTTTTTCTTTGACTGTATATCTATGTATATTTTCTTCCTCATTAACACACGATTATTTATACTGTAAATGATACATTTGAGTGCAGAACCCTATAAGAATGGTTGTCCGTTTATTTTTGTTTTCTTTTACTAAAATAAACAAAATTGAGTTGATTTTTAAATTCATAATATTTTTTAATTGTTTCCCATCGCAAGATTTTGTAATTTGAATCAAACGAAAACAAAGATTTCAAACAAAAATTCAAAACAAACATCAGCATAAATACAATGTTAACTAGTAGTAGATAAAATACATTGACATAAACTGACATTGTACCTACACCAGACAGGCAAATTACTTTAAAAATTGAATTTGTACTTATAAAAATTAGATACAACAAATTTCTATAAAAAAAAACTCAGAAAACAATTCAAATTGATACATACATAATTGGTTATTATAACCCTTCAGTCAGAATTACGACCTAGCTTTTCACACCAATTATGTTGTGTGTGTTAATTTTAAACATGTGTGGCGGGACCTACAGTTTAAAGTCGACTCCAAACGACAGATTTTTGATAAACTTATCAAGGCAATTTTATTTGCTCTCAGGGTTCTTGCCGGAAATCTGCTGGGAGGAAGTCGCTGAAGAAATATTTTTCCATATTTTCGTTTTGATGTCTAACCTGGGGTTTGAACTGTGGTCTTACGTCTAATAAGCCAACACACTACCTGCTAGATTACTGCGGCTTCATTCAAAAAATTGTCCGTACAGCAAAGCACATTTAATTTGAATTATTCCAATTTTATTTTTAATAAAGAGTTTAATTTCCATTGAAAGAGGAATAACTTTTAAACGATTACAGCCATAAATAAATAAATAAATAAAAATATACTTTTTGAGGAATGCATTTGTGATCTGGGTGGTAACATATTAACCCTTTAGGAATCAAAGCATTCTTCCATAATATTGGAATGGGTGATCCGGATCATTATTGAAGTCTTGTCTAATGTGGGCAGGGGATCATCTGTAACAATGTGGTGATTAGAATTGAAGGGGAGGTAGCAGGCCACAAGATATTGTTTAGTCAGCAGTTCATTATCAAAAAGTGGCCAAATGCATTCAAAATAATTCCAATATATTTTACTTTTATTTATGGAGCTCTAGGCCGCTCTAAAAGTTTGGCGCCCTAAGTTGGCAATTTGCTAACATCGAGTCAATCCTGTAATTTGTCTATCATTCTAAAACATCGATATGTTATGTACATTTTTACGATTCTAATAATGTACTACAATGCGTTGAAAGCATTCTTTTAATTTACATGCTTACTAGACTTTCATCCCACGCTTTATCACCAGTTTGGATAACACGAAGAAAAACAGTCGAGTAAACTTTACCGGTGTCTAGCACTTCTTCTATTGTCGGCACTATACTATGTATTTGTTAGGCCATCGAAAATATTTATTAGAAAATAAGACCAATGATCCATCAATGGGTGATTAGGGCAACTGGTTGATGGGCTGTAATTTTGTAATTTTCATGGTTATTTTATATTTTTTAAAGATAACAAGATGCGACTGTGCAGATAATATACCTGAGGAATTTTTTTTATTATTTTTTTGAATTTTAATTTTAAAAATTTAAATCTTAAATAGAGTCTGTACAATAAACAATCTATGGAAACACGCAATACATATACATATTTATTGCATTTACTGAATAAAATTTCATTTTAATTACAGCTACAAAACGTTTAAAACCAGATCCAAAATTAAGGCCAGACGAAATAAACACTTTATTGAAACGCTGGTCTCAGGAATACGAATGGATGCAACGACTCACTACAGAATGTATTGTGAGTGCTGTACCTGTAGATGACAATGCATTCAAACAGTATTTAATAGAACGAAGTCATGTGCAATACAAATCACCGGTCATCATAATGCAATACTGCAATGGCGGTGATTTGCGTGAGCATTTGAATAAGATTGAGCACATGAATGGCCTTAATGAGTATGAGGTGCGGAGTATTTTATATACCCTTATGAATGCTATCTCATACTTACATAATGAATGTAATATCGAACATCGGGATATAAAACCCGAAAATATTGTCTTACATATTGAAGGAAATCGAAGGATTTACAAGGTAAATTTATATTGTATATGTTGTAAATTGAAGTACGTATTTATGTAAAGAATTATTGAAAATACAATGCAAGACAAAAGATCTATGCTTTGAACTACAAAGATTAACAATTTAATTTGAAAAGAGCACTTCTATTGCTATGTTCTGCTATCTGAAGTTCCAACAAAAAAAAAATCAATTGTCTATGTCTTAGAAATTGTTCTTTGTTGACAATTTCTATCGTCGTTCTCGTGCAGTTACACGTTTTGAAGTTATTTAGATCAGACACACATACATATGTACATGTATTAATTTTTTTTTTTTTTGGAAAACTCAAAACGTTTTTATTACACCTTCAAGCTCTACGATCGCTGCAAAGGGATTTTCGTCAAAGGCTTTTCAGAATTTTTATTAATAATTCCTGTTAATTATTATTATTATTGTTATTATAAATACGAATTCGAACATTAAAACTTCTGTAATTCTTTTAAATTTTCAATCTTTTTTATAGCTTACGGATTTTGGTTATGCACGTGAGATACCCGAAAGTACTGTTGCGCAGAGCGTTGTGGGAACGCGTAATTATGTAGCGCCTGAAGTAGTTGATCCTGGTATCTATACAGCATCTGTTGACTATTGGTCCGCTGGCCATGTAGCGTATGAAATAATATGTGGCACTATACCATTTTTGCCACATGAAACAAATTTTGTGAAACGCATAGAGGCCATAAAATCGATGAATAAGGATTGTATTAACATTGTTCAGAAATTCGAGTATCCATTAAATGATGATAATTTCGAATATGGTTATCATTTGCCACTGAATAATTGCAGTTCCATATTTATTCAGCAGATAGAAACATGGCTACGTCTGGCACTTGATATAAATTACAAGACACGGGGTTTTGACGATTCCAACGTTTTAAAATTCTTTAGCCGTTTAGATGAAATTTTAAAGAATAATAAAATACTTACTGTATTTTCTTTAAAAAAGTATGAGAAGTTTTATTATGATATAAATTTATTTTCGGAAAAGTCAACATTTGCTGAAAAGTTATGCTCCGATAACGAGATAAATAATAAAAATTTATTTGTGATTACTCCTCCTTTGCATCCAAATAAAATTCCAAATCAGCCGTCGGATTATTTTGTAGAAGAATGGTGTGACACCAGTAAAGAAGAAAATCCTCCGGTTATGCTATATGTGGGGGAATTCATAAAACAAGAATCTGCTCCAATTAATATTGAAAACTATTTCACACCATATAAAATTGCAATGAAATGTATTGGTGTAAATCCACAAGATCCTAATATTCCACCATGGTTCATACAACAGATTGAGAAGGAGGTGCACCTTCTATTGGCCAAACAACAAGATCTTTTAACATGTTGTATGTTGGGTCTACAAGGATTCGCCATTGAAATAGAAAAAAATGTCTTTTATTATGAGAAGGAAATTTCCGAATTAAATGACAAAATATTGATTCTACAAGGAAATATTCAATTATTTTCTACTATTGTTGTAATTAATCGCCAAAATAGTACAGTAAGTTTCAAATTCTTTTTTTTTTTTTTCTTTTTTGCTTTAAATTCAAAGATGTGTTTAACAAAATAACGTTATATTTTTACAGCTTCCAGAATCAACGGAAACAATAATAAATAACATTTTGACTGAAACTGAGCAATTAAAAAGCTACAGCAATGAAGTTAAAATCAACTATAAATCGCTATTTCAAGGATGCAGAGAATTAGCTCAACCGGCGTTTTATAACAAAATTATTGAAGAAGACCGTTTTTCACTGTAAGAGAATATTAAACAGCTATTTATTCATCAAATATTAAACACAAGTTTGTTGTACTTTTAGAAAAGAATACCGCTCGTTTTTGACAGGAGTCAATGGATCGAGGGAAAGAATCGAGGAAGCACAACGGTGCTTTGAAAATTGCGTACACAAGTTTAAATCTTTTTTGACAGAAAAAGAAACTGTTTTGGAAGCTATTGATCAGAAAGTACGCGCATTTAATTCATTACGATGCACAGTGACCCAAATGATGGCTGTTGCCAATCGTGTGGCCACCGCAGTCGTAAACGAAACACGATCTCTTCTAAATGGCTGTTTTACAGAGAAGGCATTGTCATCGCAAATGCTTTCCTTAAATATTGATGGGGATACATCAAATATTTTATTTAACAGTACAAATTCTGATTTCAATGATCTAAGCTTGGCCATGAATTGCAATTCAATGACCTTAATAAGTGATAGTCTTCAACTGTAAGTTACAAATTTATTTTAATATTTAATTTATTTCTAAGACAAAAGAAAAATAATATATAAGTATATACATGTGGATACACTTATTTGTTTATCCATCTCGCATACAAGTATTAAAAATTTGAGAAAGATTAATCGTTTTAAGGCGATTGATCAATACATAATTAGTAATCGTTTAGCGTTCGTTTGTCTTAAATTTATAATCATTATTTTATTATATATTTTATGGTGAAGAATATTTTTATTTTACATTTTATTAACAGCAATACGTTGCAAATATTTTACGGTTCATGTCAATGTTAATGAAGCATTATTTTTCTTCAGTATTATTTTTCTGAAACACAGAATGCTTTGCCGATAGCGATATATTCATTAAATTGGGAAAAATTTAAAAAAAGTTATTCCAATATTCATACCACAAGTGATAGCCTTTCTAAACGTTATTGCTTGCTATACTACATATATAACCAATGCACAATACGATATTGAAAAGCAGTGGAAATTAAATATACTCCTGCTGTTACGAAGTTCTAATATGATTGATTTAAGTGAAATTTTGTTTGTAATATGGTGCTTACCAGAGAATCTGTCTGTCAAATTCGCTGGCGTAAACAATTGAATTTTGTACCGTTGAAAGAACGTATAGTATTAGTAGTATCAGTTCCCTCTAGGCGAGCTGTAGTCTCTTTGATTGTTTCTAAAGGGTGTCCCAGAAGAATGCACATTTTTTTTTTATTGAATTGTAAAGCGGACATATCCGATTACGTATGAAACTAATATGACAGTGACATTTTCTCAGACATGTCTCTGCATCTCATCGATGAGATTATGCGTTGGATCTCAGATTTGAGCTCAGAAATTGTTTCTGATTTATTGGCATAAAGAAAAAAAATCACACGGCGTTAAATTGTATGATCTTGGTGGCTAGTTGACATTAAAATTGCATATACATAAATTTCATATAATTTGTTTTGGAAGTTGTTGCTGAAATAACTCGATTGTTACACGCGAAGTTTGGCAGGTGACGGAGTTATGGTGAAACTACATTTGTCCAGATCCAGTTGCCTTCCAGTGGAGCCCATAAGAATTCCGTAACAAATGCAGTTCATACTCACTGCACTTTCGATTACATCTCAGAAGTTATTAATAGTATTGTAATGATGATTATAATTAATTGACCACTCTTTATATGGTTGACATATTAGGCTTAGGATTTTCTCTGAATTTTTGTAATTAGTTGCCACAATTATAAATCGTTTTTTCTTTCGCTCCATTTTTAATAAACAGAATAAGCATATTGTCGGCTGTAAAATTTTAGAGTTCTATTTGGACAAACAAAATGACACTTAATTTAAAAAGTGCACTCGTTCTGAGTCATCCTTTATTTTGGATAATAGATTTTTGTACGCTTTTTCCTCGTTTGTTTTAGGAAGTATGCGGTTAAAAGGATCGTTGTCTCTACTCTGGTACTGTATCAGTAGCGGTTTGGAATGGGTTTATAGTATTTTGTAATGTTTTATATATTTTCCGTTTTATGCATGCAAAGTTATTAAAAAATATTTTTTTTATTGCAAAATCTTTTCTCTATTTTCCTTTTTTTTTAAAGTAATGCTAAACTCATATATTTTTTTCATTAATATTTTCTTTTCAGTATGGATATCATTAGTCAACAATGTAATACAATGAATGACTCGCCATAGTGAATACGTGATATTGTTTGTATAAGTCTGTTATAGTGTAGTGTATTTGTGTATACAATTAAAAAGAATTCTTTTAGTTTTAATGTTAATTTTTTTTTTTTGTTTTATCCAAAGAGCTCTCTTTTTAACATTGGCAATATATTTTGAGAAAAATTTTAATATATTTGATCTATAAAGATAGATTTTATGTAAAACATGACAATATATATATGTATAGTATGTATTTTTTATTATGAATTTTATGTATTGTCTTAAAATGTAATTTTATTGCTTACATTAGTTATTTGTACGTCTTTGTAACTGTAAAAGAAACTTGCATGTATTATGTATTTATTAAAAAAAATTGTTAAACAAAAACTTTAATAAATATATACACAGAAATGAATATATGTATACAAGAAACCAATTTGTTTCGTTCATATTGTATGTTATATAACAAAAAATGCTGGCTTTGCAATGTCAAACAATTGCCGAGAGTCAGCGAAATATTACTTTATAACTCACATCAATTGCACTTATTGTTCATTCGCTGACATTAGTTGTGACATTACAATGGGAAATTATAAATTATTATGTACAATTATTTGGATCTTTTATGGCTTTTGGAGTTTAACTGTAACTGCAACATCTACCAAACCACATAGTACAAAGCTACGTAAGTTAAGAAAGCAATAAATATTTCAATTCTTATTCGAATTATATTAGATTGTATTTTTTAACATTTATTTTCTATCTCTATAACTCTATTACATTGTTGTTGTTGTTACAGACCTGCATGTAACTTTTCGAAACACAATACATACTTTGTAATGTACGAATCAAATGAACTTTCTTTCGATTCGATATACATACCTAATAATCTAACTGATGTAATCGAAAGTATTTCCATATTGAATAAATAAATGAAGTTTAGTATGTCTATGGATGCCATATAAATGGTAGCTTAAAAAATTGTTCTACGTTGTTTAATGTCAACTACAGCGCCACCGGGCGTAAGGCAGTTGGCATTTAATACTAACAATCCGTCACCAATCCTGGATGTCAGTATAAAAATGGCAAAAGTCCTGTCTTCCAGCACAGTATAGTGGAGGAGAAGTATCGAAAACTATCACATGAATTTTGGAGTTCCTAACTGTCGGGATACGTTAAGTTCAATGGATATGTCTAATAATCTTCTTACTTTTTTTCTCCAGTCAGTGAAAAGCGATAATTTTGATTTAAGAGTAAATAACTGTAATTTGCGATCATGCTAGAAGTCCACAATGGCGACCAGACTGTGCGTTTTCCTGTCATCTATATCTACACCTAATAAGTAGATAGTACGACTCTGTTGAGACATTTTTTATTCTGGTGTCCGGAGGAGCGACATGATATACATTGAAGGTAATAGCAGACCGTACCTACTCCATTTTCCCTGTGGCATGCACATTTTTACCTTCTGGTATTGTGTTCTGTGATCTCTGAACTCTGCAAACGCCTGTCTGCCTCCCTCCCTAGTAGTTACAAATCCAGTGCATTATATCGTTAGTCAAGATTGTGTACGAGATGTCAGAAGTCATAACTGGAGTGATTAACCGTGTCAAATGTTTTGAAGAAATTCAAAGCAGCAATAATTATACGTTGAAGCGGGCATTGCTTGTTTACACCATTAGCTATGCATTCGCTTGGTTATCTTACTAAAAGCCGTTTAAAAAGTTCTTGAAATTAAATTCACTTGAAAAATTCTACAAGGGTGGTTTGTGTAGTTGCCGGCTGGTAACTACGAATTTGGAATTGTCGAAAAGAGAAATTGAAATATGGCGATAGCTGTTTGTCATCTCTAAAACCTTTTTCAACAACTGGCAACTGTAGTAACCCATAATCGACGAAAAAAACATTCTTTGACAATTTTTTAGTTGTTTTAGCGTGTGTGCAACCACACACTATTTTAGTTTCTAGTTCGGTTATTCGGTTATTATTGTTAATTATCAATTGGGAAAAAGACATTTGACATTAAAACGCTTTTAATTTGTGTACTCTTTTCTAGCATCATTTTTAAAAATCTGTCGTCGTAATGATCCAAATCTTAATAAATGTGCTCTTAATGCTTTGTACTCGCTGAAAGAACGCTTACCGTATGGTATACCTGAACTGTATATACCAGCAACTGAACCCTTAATTGTACCGGAAATTAAAATGAACCAAGACACTGGTGTTGTTTATGTGAAATCTGTCTATAAAAATGTTAAAATCTATGGTTTGTCAAATTTCACCATTAAATCGATAAATGTTGAGCCAACTAAAATGAAATTCAATACCGTCATGGCATTTTCGAATATAACAATTAATGCCGATTATATGATCGATGGTAAAATAATGATGATGCCCTTGACAGGCTCTGGGCCCTGCAGTGCTCATTTTAGTAAGTGTAATTGTAAATTAATTATTATGTTCACTGTCGTATAATATTATTTTTTGTATTACTTTTAAGGTGATGTTATTTTGTCTACTGTTGTAATGGGTGAACGAGAGAAGAAAAATAATCGCAACTATTTCAAAATAAAAGATATAAACATCAACTATGACATTGGCAAAGTTAAAGTGAATTTAAATGATTTATTCCATGGCGATAATGCTTTGAGTGAACGTATGAATGCATTCTTAAACGCAAATTGGGATTCATTATCAGAAGAATTGAAACCTTTGCTGCAAAAATCGCTAACCGAGGTGGTGAAGTCATCAACTGATAAGCTGTTTAAAACCTATAGCGTTGATGATTTATTACCATTGTAACGGAAGTATTCTACCAATTTATCAGATAAGCTATAAATTATTCTTATAAAAATTATTATTTTTGTTTACATTTAATATTCAGTAAAATTTATAAAAAAAAAAATTCTACTATTAGAGGTGGTAATTAAGCAGTAAAATAATTTTCTTATCTCATTGTCCACTTAATGGCTAAACGACAAAATTCGAATCTGATGACTACTAAGGTGGGGCTCCAATTGCGACCTTGTACAGAGATCAAATAAGAGTAATAATTTTTGTGTAAAATATCTTTTCGGGACAAACAGCTTGACTATGCATCTCCATTCTTTCTAAGTTTTCGGTTAAATTTCGAAGTGGTTCAACTCTTCTCCGGGTCTCGTCTTAAAAATGGTTTCTTAGTCGTCGGTGTAATTCTTTAATTATTTAAATTTTAAGTTTTTAATTTACATATACAGACATATGTACATATATTTTTCCGATTTGTCTACTCAACTACATATGTATATAACTAGTGTTAAAATAAATATATTGAAATTTAAAAGCTTAAATTTAAACTAACCATAGCTTAAGAGGCATTTTAGAAAATACATTATTCCATAAGCCATGGAATATATCGGCTAAACCCTTCTCTAAATCTGGTCTCAATTCTGATATCACCTCATTACCATTTTGATTGAGAAACGCATTGATGGAGGCAGCCAAAATTTCATTACCGTTGAAAAGATTTTTCAAATGAATACGCATTGAGCCCACATTAAAAGTCACCTTCATGTCGTCAATGTGTAAGACTTCCTGAAATTTTAAAAGAGTACGTCAATTTACACAATAATTTTAAGAATAGCAAGTAAAACGCAAATAATTTTTACCTCGGGTAGATTTTTCAAGCTTATGCGTGTATAAACTGCCGTTTTTACATCTTTTAGAGCCAAGCTAACATTGCCGTTACCAATAAGTGGCAGTAATAAGATGTGACCATTTAAATTATATTTGGCCTTAATACGCAGCAATGGTATCTCCAATTCAAAATTTAATATTTTTTTCTCAAGATCTAAACTAAAAAGGAAATATAAAGTCTTTCAATGTTTGCAAATGGAAATTTCAAATAAAAAATATTTAACATACATTGCTCTTGTTACAGTAGAATTTGAAGGTCCTCTAATGACTAGATTTTGAAAACCACCGGCCAATATTAGATTTCCACTTCCCTTTTGAACTGATACCTGATCTATGTGCAATGGTTCAAAACCGTTGACGCCAATTTCTGGTATGCCGGCTGCCAAAGCTGGAAAGCAGCCTTCAAACATTTTACGGAAGCATTTGTTCTCATTTGGATTATTACGTGGACAAGTTTTAAGCCACGTTGCTAAAATGAAGCAAAATAGATACTTAAATAAATATTTATTTTTTATCGACAAAAAATGCTGCAACCAAACATGGTGATTTGTTAGAAACGACGGAAGTATAGGTTAAGTGGAGTTGAAGGACAGAGACCGAACATTCCCTAAAAGAAACCAACCTGTCAGTTCAGACACGAATGACTGAAAATGAGAGGTTAAGGACACCCGCCTCTTCATGGCATGAGCAGGACTCTGACAAGCCAACTCATATAATAAGCCAACATTATATCTACTATACTACAGTGACTTCAACACATATTACGCCGCTTTTAAAATGACTATTACCTTCGCCTGGAAAACGCTGACGGCCTATAGGAAAGTTTAGTATCAGAAACCTCAGCATTTTGCTGCTATCGGTATAAGTTCAACAATATATCTCCAGATCATTAGATGCTCCTACTTAGGAACCATATAATCCATGTCTTCCCAGAATCAAGAATTTAATTGCATTGATTCGTACTTCCACCAGCCTTGGTCGGAAGCTTAATAGCCAGGTTCTTATTTATCCACTTTATAATCTGCAGCTATCACCAGGTGAATCTGTCTATTCCAAATAATTTTATCGGCTAAATTTTCTTCACAGTATAAAACAATTTGAAAATCTATTACCACCAAGAATTACCTTCAAAATGGCAACAAATTGTTGAAAAAGATCTTGACAATTTGGACTGAGTGAACTCATTATAATTCCGCTAAATAATTTAAAAAAAAAAAACCAAATCAAAGCGAAGAAATTGCACTAAATTGCCGGAATTCGTTATCCAAGGTCAATAGGGAGATAAATCTCTTTCGTTCTGCTATCTGGACTGATATATCCCATCGAATAATCCTAGGTGGTATTCGACACCACCACCGAATTAAGGTTTCGAAATAAGAAATGTAAGTGGTACTGCATCTGCAACATATAAAAAAGGTAGAGGCAAAGTCCAAATAAGGAGAGAGATATCCCACGGAACTCCTCAAAGGGGAGTATCATATTCGTTGCTGCGGACAATCTACTCACAAAGTTCATTAAAGTAATGCGTTATTCTGATAATCTATCCATAGCTATATCAGATATGTACCGCGAAACTCTTTCGAAGCAGCTTAAGCTGCTTTCGTTACTTTGTCTTAACGTAGCAGCGTAAATGGTTTGGAAGTTAATCTACAGAAGATCAACCTCATTTTATTCGCTAAAATATATAAGATCACCAGAATTAATCCTCCACCACTGGGGAAAGTGAAGTCAGCTTCTCTTATATGGTCAAATGCGTGTGGATACTCGATTCAAAACTCTTCTGAAATCTTGCTAGTCTAGGCAGCTCCATAGACATAGTCCTGTCCCTTAACAAGTATCTAAATTCTTTGTAAATACTCTTGGATGGGGCTGGATGGATAGACTAGAAAATCAGGAACTGATATAGACCCAGAGGACAGTTATGAGAATCTCATTATAATGTCCTTTTCGAACGTCATTTGGCCATGAATGCCGTATACTTTTTAGGGTCTATCCTATTTTAGTTCTTAGGCATAGTGACATATCTGGAAACTTAGTCATGGACGCACTGGCCAGAGAGGGTGCCAGACTCGATTTGATATTTATTATGTAGTTTTCTGTTCTCAATGACCATTGCCTAATTGAGAGACATGCAAGGCGCACTGCGACTATCTGTCACTTTATGCGTGACTACAAAACACGAACCCCATTCTTTACATCCCTGACAGAACTGTTTGAATTTGGGATAAAAAACATTGCGCCGTATACATATAACTTAGAGTGGGTAGCTTAGCTAAGGGTAAAGACATTTAACTCAACGTAACCTGATTTCCTCAGGGTAGTGGATGTGTAGAAAAACCAGCAAACATTTGAAAATGCCAACTAGCAATATTCAATGAATATAAGCACCACCAGGGACTATTAGCACTTTTGGAGAGACCTTATCCTTACGATAAAGATTAAATACATTAAAGACAACATTTTTTTCACTACGCTTTATATTAAATATATTTTGTTTTTATATTTGTTTATTTTTCTTTAGAAAATATTGCATTTTACGTAATCGGTTTTATTTGTTTTCCCATAATATTGTTGATTGTCTTACGTTTTTCTTTTAATTGAGGTTTATTGTTTACGATTTCACGCGTATATGCCATAACGGTGGCAAGACTTATCGAACACAACAAATAAAACTGACATGAAAATAACATTTTTTTTTAATACTTTAAACAGTCACCCTAAAACTGAACAGTAAAAATAATTTACAAAATGAAACCAAAATCCAACCGTCTTTATTAACCGTTGTCGTTAACGGCACAAACGTAAATGCTTCGATATGTTTAGCAAACGTAATGCTTGGTGTCTTGCGCTACAAGAAAGTGACTGAGAGACTAAAACAAGTCAAAGTCGAAGATACCCAAGCATTGGTATCTTGAATGTTATTTTCATTTGTGCTTTTTATATTTTCTTTTTGATAATCGTTTCTTAGCATCAAAGATGATGTATGCAACAATGTTTGTTTTTGATCTTTTTCCTTGGCTTACGCCAATTTTTATAAATACTGACTGACTGGTAGTTGTAATTTATTTGGTTAGCGTGTTTGCATTTTTGCACTGTATTCATTCCATTCCACTCCATTCATGTAATATTTGTCTATTTATTGTGTATTTGGTCATTCATTATGCTGTACTTCTATAGCTGATCAGTTAAAGTAGCTGCTGTATTAACAATGGAAAACATTAACTGCTGCTACTCTATGAAGATATAAGGCATGACATTCAGCCGTTCACTTTAGCAGGCGGTTAATTGAGTTGATCGTTTCATTTATGAGAATATTTTTTTTTAATAATATGAAGTTCCGTGCTCTTGTCTAGTAAGTTTACATGTTACCTATGTACTACACTACGGCGACTTCAAAATTTAAAGAAACAATTTTGATTTCGATTTTTAGAAAGAAACCTTCACTCGAACCAACAATAAGTTTGGGTTATGGCAACTCTGAAGCCTCAATTTCTAAGGTAAACAGCTGGTGTTATAAAATTCGAATATGCCGAATGTTCTCTAAGCCTAGTTGAAATCTCTATACCCGAAATAATTGAAACTATTCATGATACAGTCGTGTTCCATCGATTCTAGAAAGTGTTGAGATTATGTAAACCGTAGGCATCTAGCATAGGTCACTGGTTACAAGTTGGAATGATCATTTGGGCATGAAGTGTTTGGTGTTGTTCAACCGCAATATTGTTTGGTTCGTGTAATCGTAGATGAGACGTGAATCTACTACAATAATAAAATAGAGGCTAAGAAAATCATAGCTAAAGCCTCGAAAGAATACGAATGATTGTCATAAGTATAAATGGGTCTGACTGTTTGTAACTTTCATCTTGGATTTCTTTTTTTTTATGAGAGTCTTTAGACATAATACATACCCTCTTACCTGCTTATAACATTCATGCAACATATTCGTTTATTATCAAACGAACACAGTGCTATTGGGTAAAATCGCAACGGAAAATAAGAAAAAAATTTGCCACAGTAAACTTACAATATGTTTTTGGCTGTAGGAAATGCCATTAAACAACATATTTTCGAATGGGAAAATATTTCCTTCCGAACTTACTAAATAACAACCTACCCAACAACTTGTTGACCAACTAACAACTTAAATTAACTACTTAAGTTAATATTCAGATACAACAACAATCAAAAAGTATTTTTATTCATCTCCTTGTATTATTGGAATGGCGCCACAAAGTAAAAACTTATGCAACTTTTATTATAACTCTGTGGTGGTACAATATTTTGGCCGTCTGTTTATAAATATTTTTGGTTTTATTTTTTATTTTATTTATTAACAATATTTATATTTTGTTACACTTGTTGAACCCGCAATCGGGTTAAAAACACAACCACATACTTTCAAGTCACGTTTATAAAAGAAAGGAAAAAAAAATTAAAATGAAAACGAAAACAACAGCATACCAGTTGCTTGTGAAGTTTATTTGTTTTTGCTTTGTCGCGTGTTAACTGAATGCTGGTGTATTGTTATGTGCCGTTGTTAAAGATAATCACTAAAAGGGTGCTACTGTGTGGGGTTTACGAAATAAAGTAGAAACACAGTAAGCACTTCACATGTCTAACTTACAAGCTATGTAAGTCGATTAGTGTATGATTTTTTAAATTTCCCGTCTCTTAACGAAAGGGTAAGACTGCTTCTGTCATATATCACTTGATTGCTGTGGAAATATGAAGCGAACTGCGTCATTTAGTTTTTGTTTGACAGCCTACTGAGTAATTTGCGGAGATATTAGGAAAAAGTAAAATATTTAAAAAATTTTGCAAAAGAAAAACTATTGCTCATTACGGAACTACTACTGCCAAATGTTCTGGAATTCCAGTTGAGGCCCCTATGCCTGAAGCAATGGAAATTCAGGAAATAGTTGTGGGGTATCATAGATTGGAAGTGTGTCAAATTGTAAATCCATAGAAATCTCAGATGGCATAGTGATTTCAGTTTTGAATCATGATAAGATCAGTAAAAACAGACATATCGCCGCTGATGAAGCTAGAACCGTTGACCATTAGATCACATTCTTGATATCTGTATCTCAGAAGGAAAAATCTGTGTGCATATTAGATGCTGGGCAGGGAGTTGTGTTTGTTGACACCTTCTGAAGTTTGTCACAGCAATAGTCTTGGAGAAGACATTATAGGGACATATTTAGGACAGCACAATTGATCGTATAACCGCAGTACTATAGCAGCTGTTAAAATAGCAAAATTCTTGAAGCGGGTTCCACTGAGCCGAAAAACATTGGCTCGTAATAAATTGGATTACCAATGGCACATTCATTTAAAAAATACGGACATGGGATACAAACATTCATATTTTGTATATATGTACGTAACGTTAAAGACGAATTTATTTTTAGTGTCTATCGGTTATTAACACGTTGACTGCCAGAAAATTGGCCATAAATGACCATTTTATTTAGTTTAGGTTTAGTGAGTACGAGATAACTCGTAGATTGCGTTCCCTTCTAGGGTGCCAACTACGAGTTATCTCGTACTCACTAAACCTAAACTAAATCAAATGGTCATTTATGGCCAATTTTCTGAAAATTGCCGTGGTTGCCAACGTGTTAATAACCGTAGTTGGCAGTCAACGTGTTAATAGATTTCATTAGATTTGAAATTATTGTTCCGTGTCATTTCAATTTTAATTTGAAGATTTAATAAATAATTAACGAAACAACAAGTTGTAGTCAATCATACATCAAATATGTGTTAACCGCCCTTTCGTAAACCCATATTTTCTAAGATTTTTCTTACTTCACTACTGAAAATAAATACTTTTGTGTAAATTATGACATTCAATATGAAAGTAAATTTGTAACAAAATTGTTTTCAATCTTTCGATATCGTATGCCATAATTTTCAATCTAATTCGTTGCTTTTTTCCTCACTTTTACTCTCAATATTGCTTTCATTAAGGTTTTTTATTTATTAATTACGTTTTAATAGCTGGCAAAATGTTATATTTCAAGTGAGTAACGTTTTGCTTTTATGTGAAGTGCTTGTGTCTTAAGTCTTTTGTTTTAAGACGGTAAATTTAGATGTATGTTTTAAATAAAAAAATTAATTTCATTCTGATTTTATTTTCTTCGTTAAGGTTGAACAAAAGAACAAAAGACTTAAGCAACAAACTTTAACTGCTTGTAAATAAATATTTTCATAATGCTTGCCTAGTTTTTAAATGTTTAAAGCACATGTAAATAAATGTAAATCTAAATTTGTTATTGGCTCAAATACTATAAGAAAGCATTTTTCAGGTTATTTAAAATGCATTACATGTAAAACGTTTGTGACAATTATACCGAGTTCATTGATTTTAAAAGACCTTCACCTAAAAAGTGTTTTAATGATGATAAACATTTAAAGTGTTAGAAATTGTTTGGGATCCCCATGATTTTGCCTAAGTCTTATACATATTTGCAATGCCATGTGACACATTGACAATTGAAACTATCAAGCGATTTAAATGCTCTTTTTTTTAGGCCACCAGTATAAAGAAATTTGTTGTAATCACATAAGGTTGCGCATTATTTTTTAACTTTAATGAATTTGATTTCAATACGAGTTTTGAATGATTGATTTGAATAAACTGATAAAATTGATCTCAATCACTCACTGTACAATGCAATTGATCTGATATTTTTGTTGATTACAACAAAGATTTCCTTATGAACAAACAGACAAAGAAAGAAAGAAAACACGCACCATATACTTTCCCATATCATTTAATAAATCAGTTTAACCACATTTTCTTGCAAGTAGTTGTGCTGTGTATTAAGTAACAGCTTTTCCTTTAACATTAAATTATAGACACGCTTTTAAAAAATTAATGGAATATGATTGTAAATAATATGTAACACACAAACATCCCAATTTATTTGATGCATTCATCCATAACTGTTTTAATGTTTTGTGTAATTCATTTAGCCAAGAGACCTACATATATTAACGTAAAACTAGATAAAACTAAAGAAAAACCGGCATTACAGTGCTGAATTTCTAATGTTTTTGGCAGTTGAAATTATTTCATAAACAATATTACCGGCTACTAAACATTCATTATGCCCTTGCAGGGGTATAAAATTAATTTTTTTTTTATTGAAAATTATGAAAATAGAGCGATCGTTAACACGATTTGATATTATCAATGGCAAATTTGAAACTGTTTAATGGACAACTAAGACATTACAGTGGGCTTTTAACACAAAAACTTAAATTAAAGAATACCTTTACTATCTCCTTTATAAATTATTTTAATTACACTTATCTAATAATGTTAATAAAAATTAAGTAATAGTCTCGTTCTCTTCTGATATGTTTTCTATCCTCTTTATCAGATTGAAGTTTGTTCTCCTGTCAATGGATTGCAATTATACCAAGCACCCGTATGTTAAAAAAACCGCACCCGTGCTGTATAGATCCATTAAATCATCCTAGTATCCAGCCCACGATTTTCAACCAATATTTTGATACAAACCTAAAAATTAATGGATTTATTTATTCTATTAAAAAATATTCGATTTTCACGACAGCTTCCTATTATTAGGCCCAAGAAATACGTTTCCTTCTTGAGTTTAAGTTTCACTCCATATAATCTTAGTGGACAAGAAGCTGGCCATTTATAATTTCTACTGAAGAGTACAATTTCTATTTTTTCAGTATTAACACTCAATCCACGATCAGATGGTCAATCTTTGGCTTTCCTTAGAACGAGTTAAACCCTGCCTATAATAGGATCTATAAATCTGCCCGAATTTATATGAACAATGTCAGAAGCATAGGCAATTACCCCACAGCCAACCTGTTCCAGCATCGTTTTCAGGTCATTCCTCACTAGATGCCATAGGGGAGGCATAAGTTCCCCATCCTGGGGACTTCCCCTTCCTATCTATCTGGTAATGTGGGAGCTTATTTTTAAAGTGAATAGTTTCATATCATTGAGGGCTCCCTCAATATTTAGAAAGGCAACCAGAGTATACTCCTTTTGTATCAGGAGGGTTAAGCTATGTAGGGTAGTTTCAAATTCACATATTTCACGTCTTCATTGAATTCAAAGCCGTTTTTGACTGCCCGATATTTGCGAAAATGTTTGAAAGTCATGTTGCAGTTTCGTCTTTCTGCGAAATTGGTAAGACTGTGCTTTTTAGTAGCACTCAAATACTTGGTGAGTCTAATGTGTTTATAGCCTTATGATTGTGTTTTTCAGATGAAGGTTTGTAGAAACTCCTGACTTTTTTAAGCTAATTTAGGTCTATAGAATAGAAAATCTAGTTCCCAGCTATGGTGTAAATGTATAATTAATATTTAATTTAAACAAAAAATCTGGCAGCCCTGTATATTATAATCTGAGTTCATATTATTCACGCTACTGGGTTGTAATCATTGCTAAACGTATCCGCTAGTAGCAAACAAATGCAGTCACAATAGTGAACATGTCGGTTCTTGGCTAAGACACGTAAAAGTCCATTCCCTTCATCATCAGTCCGTGAAGTGACGGACGGGACAAAATATTTTTTGTTGTGGATGAGTTTCTCCCTTGTGCTGAGTTTATCCATTGTAGAGCGTATATCCGGTATGGTGAATAAAGATGAAATTTACTACTATATACCGTTAATACAAAAAGGCACGGAGTTACCGACGTTGAAGTACTATTATTTTGAATTGCATTATCAACTGTGTGGTTTATGTCTGTATTAAAGATAATTAATATGGATTAATGGAGTCACGAACTCTGAATAAATGAAGTACACTCAACAAACGTAGTGTTGCCATTGCATCAATAAATACTATTTATTACATATCTAAAAAAATTAAAAATATTGTGTAAGTGCAATAAGAATAAAAAAAATAAATTTAAATTACACATATCCCCCGATTTACACGGTACTTTTTTTTACACGATTTCGCTTTTACACGGTTCGAGATATTAATAAATGCTTAGCTCAATATGAGGAGGTCTATAAGGATTTAAACAAAAACCAAAGGCAAATGTTAATTACGGATTTCATTACGAAGTCTCGCCAATATAAAATCGTTTCTAATCCATCTAACACCGAAACAGAATCGCATAAAGTATTATCGAGTGATGAAAGTGACATCATACCAATCAGGAAGAAAATGTCATATCCTATGACAGTGATAACAGTACATAATTAAATTTTTGGTAAAATTATTTAAATATTTATATTTCTGGTTTCTGTATGTAAAATGAATAACATATCCATATACAGGAGTACACTTTTATATATTTGTATTTTAATGAATAGATAGCTACTTTTATGTTTTTCAAAATAAACATGTGTACATATGTGCTATTTACTTTTATTTTACGTTGAAATAAATGACTGAATTATGTCTATTTTAGTTTGTTTTCGATTTACACGGTTTTACATAGCGAAATCTACGATTTCGGTTTACACGGTTTCCTAAGGAACCTATCGTCAGTGTAAATCGGGGGATAGGTGTATTTGCAAATAAATTTTTAAATAATTTTTCTTACTCTTAAACTTATTCAATGACAGAGTTTAGGGATATAAATTAATTGGGAATGACTAGAATAAGAAGGCCATAACTAAACTAAAAAAGATTTGCTACAAAATTAATATAAAAGAGAGTGAGGAAGTGAGAGTGACATAAACAAATATAATAATTACTGTCCTTCTTTCACATCCTTTATTTTTAGGCCTAAAATGTTTGTGAAAAAGCTACAAATTGGAGGACTAACTGATTGCTCTACTAGGTCTACGCATATTGACTCACCGTCTCTTGCCAGCCAATTTGTATTTGCTCTATTATGAACTTATGTAGTCGAAATACAGCTTTTGCGCTGCTATTTTAGCACCATTGAATTTCCTCAAGGATCTTTAAATGTCGCAATTTGATGTCGAGTCAACTGTTTTTGTCCTGCCGAGTACTGCACTACACTTTTCCATTGAATTTGTAAGGACTCAATTCGATATAGATTTCGGGAAATCCGTAGTTGAACTACATGATCATATGCTAGGACTCATCGGTTATTCCGCCTTTTCGTTTTACCTCCATACGAGAATCCGGAGGACAGATTGCATTAACATGGGCTTTACCTTTTTTCAAAGCAAGTCTTCGAAGCTTTCACGCTACTGGCGTCAGAAGCTTTCTGCAGTGTGGGAAGAGGAGTTTGGAATTATACTTGGCGAAAAAGACGATAAAGAGATAGGTAGTGTGTTGGCTTATTAGACGTGAGGCCACAATTCAATCCACAGATCGGAAAAAACAAAGTGAAATACGAAAAATATTTCGTCACCGACTTCCTTTTAGCAGATGTCTGGCAAAAATTTGAGAGCAACTAAAATTGCCATGAGAAGTTTCTCAAAAGTCTGTTGTTCAGAATCGAACTTAAACTGTAGGTCCCGCCACTCATGTAATAAAACAACACACAACATGAGTGATGTGAGAAAGTAGGTCCACAATCCTAACCGAAGAGTTGTGATGTTACTGATACCTAGCAGCATCCTGAAATTTGTCATAGTAAGAGGTTTGGTGGAGACTTATAAATTGCAAAATACTTGTATTTTTTTTTTCGCTGAGGAGGAGTAAATGTACCTAACCGCACCAAAGAGGCAGTCGTCACTATCCTCCGTGTGTGGAGCCCTTACCCACTAAATCTCCACCTCCTCCTTTGAACTCTTTGTGCCCACTCCGGAACTACTGTAACATTACTTCGAAGTGGAGTCTTTCTGGCCATTTGGCCCCTTTTTATCCTTATCCGCGTTCGGATTGCGCAACAAAATCCGAGAAGGTGTTTAAACATCCATTCCAATTCTCTCGTCCAAGTCAAATTTCTTAGATTTCAGCAAGGCTTCAGTGTAACTGGCTATGTTATTCCAATTTTCTTTGCTGTTTAGAAGTATATCGCAGAAGTTTTTGACAGTACAGACGCCGACTTTGGCCTCAAGATTCCTTCTTTCGAAACTCCATCTATCACAATGGAACAAAGTGTGTCCCGCATCATCATAGATGCAATTTGGTCGTATCATCTTCCCCATTTTCAACATAACCGTGTCCGGATAACAGCTGTGTTAAATAGTAATTAACCTCACCAAGTTTCCTCTCAATCCAGCGGGTAAATCTGGGAGAAGTTTTGCCGTCCATCTACCACTTGTTTCAGTGTTCCATTTCTCTTGCCAGTGTTGTATGGTTCGCTTTCTGGCGTCGTCGACATTTACTGTCTCTCCGAACACGTTTATAGTCTCCCACACTCTCCTCCGCTTGCTTGCCTGTAGGCCTATAGGTATTACACCACTGATTACTAGTATCGCTTACTTAGATACAGTCCTATACGCCGATGCCACCCTAAGTGCAGCGGTTCGTTGTACCGATGATAAAATTTTCATTCTACAGTCGACCTTCAATGCTTCTGCGCAGATCTCACTGCCGTAAAGCAGAATAGAGTGCGTTATTGCCATCACCAATCTGCGTCTACTCTGTATAGGACCACCAATATTGGCCATAAGCTTACTAAGTAAGGAGGTAACCTTAGCGGCTTTGGTTGCAGCGTGTTAGATCTGAGCCCAGAACGTCAGTTTAGGGTCCAGTCGAATCCCACGATAGTCGACTACTTTCTGCGTCGTCAAAGTGGTTAACATATTTGTATAGCGTGCGGCTTATTGTTAGAACAGAAACCAAATCAAGGTATATGACTCGACTTGGAATGTAATGAATAGAAGAAAATGATTAGAATCGATTTGAAAGTTTATCTTATCACAATACTCCCTGATCTCGGAAATGTAAAATGGAAGATAATATAATAGTCACCATAGTCTAGTAGGTAGTGTGTCGGTGTGTAGACGAGAGCCCATTGTTCAAACCCCGGGTCAGACATCTCGAACAAAAGAAGAAATATTTCTTTCGGCGGCTTCCTCCTAGCAGTCTTCTGGCAAAAATTCTGAGATTAAGTAAAAGTTTCTCAAATCTGTCGTATGTCCTGCCACTAATTTATGAAAATAACATACACAACATGAGTGGTGAGTTAAGCTAAGTTACAATGCTGACTAAAGGCTTGTAGTGACCAATTAATAATTGAAGATAATTTATAATTTTATTTAATTCAGAGAGAAATAAATAATTGAATCACATTTTTTGCTAATTTCGTTTTGAATTTATTCAAATACGTACAGTATACATATATATTTTTTATTTTTTAAATATTAAAATTTGAATACTAAATATTGAAATTTGATTCTCTATAATTAAGACAATAATAGTACAACAATGATCTTTGTCTGTATAGTTCTCATCAAGGTATCCTAATAAGATATAAGTAAAGTACCTGGTCTTTTTTTTTTTTGGACAAAATAAATTGAGGGAAAATCAATATTATATTGTAATATCGGACAATAACACAATATTTATTTACTTATTATTTATTAAAATTTTTTTAGAAAACGTGGATTATACTTATTGCCTCAATTATTTGCATTCATAATTATACAATAATTACGATTATTTATTTAATTAATAATTTATTTAATTTAATGTAGCGTATAATTAAAACTGACACACAATCAATACACAATAATTTGTACAAAAATATTCCAAAGAAAAATGCACTCGTTCTAATGCGAGTTGGAGGAGGGATAGAAAAAAATATTTAATACTTATCATTATATTACATGTACATACATACATATGGATGGTATGTATGTAAGTATGTATATCATATCAATTATTAATACCATATAATTATATTTACATTTATTAATTATTTAATTATAAAATAAAAAAAAAATAAGACTATAAACTACTAACCTATCATTACCGTAAATTGTAAAGAATGTTTGTATTTAGAAAACTAATAAATTATTGCAATTACGATGTATGTATGTAGATATGTACATATGTACATACATATGTATGTATACTCGTAAAAAGTCATTTAAGAATTTTGATTGTTTTTTTTTTGTTTTGTTTTGTTTCAATAAAAAATATGTTTAATTTAAATTAATTCAAGTCTTTTTTAATGTTTCTATTCTATGCAAAGAGTTAATTGAATGCAGTGCATAAGAACTCTTTCTACGTTTTATTTTGTTTTTTTGTTTTTCTTTTGTCGAGATCCTTCCTACGTACCACACACTTTCTTTATGTATCACTATCCCCTTTGTTTAATACTGCTCGTTTAATGAATTGCTTTATGAGGTGGCCATTAGTTTAGCCGCCTGTATAACATTGTGCTAATGATGATATACGCCGGCCATATCTGAAGCTGCAGAACCATGCACTGCCGACGAAGAGCCAGAAGAGCCTCCCAAAGCACCAAAGGACGAACCAAAATAGCAATTGTTAACATAATCGTAGTTGGTGGCATTCGTTTCGGATTTAACACTGTAACCACCTAAACTACCGCCACTGCTAGCCGATGTAGCCACGTGTTGTGAGAGAGAGGGCGAATGATGATGATGATGGTGGGCTGCTGATGCGGCATGATGGGCTGCAGCTGCTGCATGATGGTGATGGTGATGTAAATGATGCGCATGATAATTAGAACTAGCCGTGCTGGTGGGCGACAAGCCATTCGATAAGGCATTACTTGATCCCAACAGATGTTCATATTTCTGTGTACCAAATGCCGAACCTGATAGCTGTGAGTGATTCAAGTTACTTTGGGCGGCTAATGCTGAAGTCGTATACAGATTGTTACCATGTGAAGTATTGCCATTTGTGCTGGAGGTATGGGTCGCTGAGCCTAGATGAGCAGACGATGTATGATTGGCCACATTATTTAATAACCTCGTTTGTTGCGCTGATGTGTGCGGCAAGTGCATATGATGGCTTAAAGAACTATGTAAGGCAGATGTAGCAGAACCCAAACTCAAATTATGCAAAGCTGATGAAGAGCTACTTGTTTTCGATGTCAAATCACTTTGCAATTTGGACGCCAAAGAACCGGGTAAACTGTGTCGCTCTAGTCCTATGGAAGGCTTAAGATCTGTAATAGACAATCGCATAAAAACTTTTTTCCTTCATTCTTAAAAACTCAAATATCTTACCGTCTTCTTTCATCTCTTTGCCATTATCGGTGTTTGTACCCGTTTTCTTTGGCTTTCGTTTTCTAGTCTGTATGCCATCCTTACGCATGGCCAGTGGTCTATTTACACCATGTAACTTAAAATATAAACCGCAGGCATTGCATACAGGTTCACCTTCATTATTACGTCGCCATAAAGTAGTAGTTCGGGTGCCACAGTTAGTACAGCACAAACCCAAACGACGTGTGGCAGTCTAGAATATTGAAAAGAATATTTTTTTTTTTATTAAATTTTATTTAATTTTTAAAAACTTTATGGTCAACACTCACTGCACTCACCAATCGCTTGCTAGGCTTGATCAACGGTCTGTTCATACCGTTCATTTTATGATACAATCCGCAAGCGTTACATAAATAATGGCCTGTGCCATCTCTTCGCCATAGAGGCGTACTTATAGCGCCACAATTAACACATTCTCTACCTTCGCCAAACTGAAAGTCTATAGCACTGTCATAAGGTGATGAACGCTGGAAACCGGTGGGATCATAGGCTGCCCTCCAAGAGCCCATCATAACAGCATTTTGGGTATAGAATTGTGGTGGCAATTGGGCATGTGCTGTGCCAAAACTATCCGACGTCCATGCATTTTGGGCAGCTGCAGTGCCGAAATGAGCGGCCACATGTTGGTATTGGCTATTGGTCAGGGCTCTATTAGAGGGTACATATACAGGTGCACTAACAGTAGCTGCAGCTGCAGCAGCCTGTTGATGATATGAACTCACCCCGGAGCCTGCACCACTGCCACTTAAATCAGGATAACCTGCTGAGGAATGATACATTTTTGCGGAGTAAGAGGAAAAATCTTGCTGATGCTGTTCCGTATTACCCACGGCTGTATGTCTTTGGCTTAGAGCAAGCTGATAGTTGGATGTACCAGAGTTTGGGGAATTTAAATCCTGTTGCAAAAGAGATATATCTCCAGCTGATTGTTGATCGGAATTGGACTGAAAAGAGAACAGCAAGCAAAAAAAAAAACAAAATTTTATTGAAATTATAATTTGAAATGGTCACTCAGTTGAAAAATCTGATTGGCCTCTATAGTGATAAAGGTTTACACCCTTATTTCTTATACTAATATATATATATGTATGTATGTATGTATACTATATATTGTAAAAAGCTTTTAATGTTGGTATTACGTTCATCATTATGGCCCAACCCATTTCTTTTGTGCCAGAACGCATGTGTTTGCTTGCTGGCCATCTTCCTTACCACCACCAAATACCGCCACCAAAATACATTTGGACGTCGTCATACATACATATAAGAAAAAGTGATACAAACAAACAATTTAAAGCCGTCCATAAATTCTTTACCACATAAACTCAATTTTTAATGGCGTTTTTGCACGTTACATTTTGTACTTGTTCGACCAGGCTGGCTGGACTCTGTCTTGCTTGCCTACCCGCCTGCCTAGTTTCCTTTCCTTTCAACTGGCTGTACATACATGGAACGTTTTTCTTATTTTTTTTTTCTTATTGTTTTTGCAATACAAAAATTCATTGCACGTTTACAGAAGTTTGTCGACAACTTGTAAGGCCATAAACACATCTGGAATTTTTATTTTATACGTTAATTTTACGTTACTCTTAATGAAAATAAAATTGAAAATCGAAAATTAATAACTTTATAAGTGGGTGGACACTATAAAAGAACCGTTTTAATAGACCTGTAAAGTAATATAAAGACGTTTGAATTTGTCTTTAAGCCTACTGATGTATCAAGTCTTCAAATGTTTTAATGATGATGAGAATGACAATCAAAAATATCCTAAAAATTATTTTTCCTGTACTTAGCACGAATACTTATATGAAATAGTATTGCAAGTGTCTTCAATGGTTGATACCCTACATTAGGTAGGTAGGTAGATTTGTTTGTTAAACACCTACGCTTGCGCTACAAAGGGCTCATCTGTTAGTCTCAGAACCACCCGCAGCTTCGTATCAAGCGAATTGGAGAGTTGATGTCCACGAAAGTAGTTCGTTCAAATCAACTACTATGGTAGACACTAAGGTGCCGTTACCTCTTTCGACATAGTACTAAATATGTATCCAATATGTGAACAATAGTTTTCTCCTCTTGGTCATCTTTATAGTTCCTTCAGAAGTCATCTTCTAAGTATCCAAGACCAATGCCCAGCAAGAACTCCAATAACCATATTGAGCTCCCTACTTAAAGGTTGAAGCAGACCAGTTGTACTATCCAGTTTCGAAGTCGTCGTAGTCTAGTAGGTAGTGTATTGGCTTATTAGACGAGAGCCGGTGGTCCTGACATCTCGAACACAACGTAAAATGAAAAAAACATTTTTTTGTTGACATCCTCTCAGCAGTCTTCTAGCAAAAACTATAAGGGTAAAATAAAATTACCGATAAAATGTTTCTCAAATCTATTTTTTGGAATTGACGTTAAACTTTAGGTCCCGCCACTCATGGAGAAAATTAACACACACAACAAGGGTAGTGTGAGAAGCTAGGTCGTAATTCTGGCTACTGGTGTAATAATCAATCAAGTGAGTAAAGTCTTTCCAGTTTTGGATAGACTGCCCAAACGGTATCCATAACTGAATCGTCAATTATAAGCTCACAGATTCCCAAAGTAGAGAACTCATCGGAGAAGTCAATGATTATGCTACATTCGACCAGTTTACCTGCTCTACTCTTATCTGGAATATCTCTATGTTTCTGTACCCGTATGATATGAACATCAAACCGTTCCACTAACTCAATCAAATCTAATTCGACAGCTATATGTCATCTTGGAGTTCATTACATCGAAACCCAGTGTTTTGACAGCCGCCAATCTATTATAAAGTATGGCAATATCCCTTCAGAAGATACTTTCGTACTTAATACCCTACTTTATAATACAAAAGTTAGCTACAACGAATCGTGGACATATACAATTCTTTGAAAGCCAAATTTTGCAAAAGTTGAAATCAGAAAGTTATTCAAAGAATGAGAGTCAATCACGTTAAACTTGTTCAACTGAAAATATGGTCGCAGTAAGGGAAAGCATTGAAAAGTAAAAAAATTTATCAATTGGTAAAGGCTCTTATGCTGCATTTTCTAAGCTTTAGTAGATTGATTTGGTGCAAATGACTATCAGGAATATGTATGCACAACTAATTAATTTAATTTAAGAAAAATACGCATGGTTTTGCTGAAGATCGAAACTTATTTCCATTTAAATGGATAGGACTTTTTTTTTTTGCAAAACCCACACTATCAATCAACTCCAGCTTAGAGATTTGGTGTACGCGTGCAATATCGTCTTACTGAACACCCATTAGCATTTACAACCCTTTCTTTGCAAGACTGCGAAATGTTCGCATATGGATAAATGCAAAAAGAAAGTGAAAGCGTGAAATCTGTTATATTGACTTTGGTTTGGCTAACAGCGGAAACTAATATGGAGCTACAACATACATACATATGTACATACATAATTACTGATTACAATCCTTTAGTCAGGATTACGACCTAGCATCTCACACCGCTTATGCTGTATCTGTTAACTTTATACATGAGTGGCGAGAGCTATAGTTTAAAGTCGATTCCGAATGAAAGATTTTTGAGAAATTTTTCAGAAATTTTGTCTGAGGAAGTTGTCGAAGAAATATTTTTCATATTTCGTTTTTTTTTTGCGAAATATCTAATCTCGTCTAATAAGCTAACACACTACCTACTAGACTACAACGATTTCTTACCTTAGTCCTAATAAAAATCATGGTTTTCCTTTCAGCATGTACGCCACCGAGTATCTTTGCAATTATTCCTCCTGTGGCATTATTCTACGAATGCTCTGAAAACATTGAAATCCAAAAACGAGGATAAGGTTTGACAGGTCACGCAGAATGTACAACATGTCTTGACATTACACAAGTTAACGTGCAACTCCCAACAACCAAGAAGCACAGGGGCAAACTAACGACAACAGAATGGTTTCTTTGCTGAAACTGGCAAAAATTTTAAAAAATCTATCTTTGACCACCTAATGGTGTATGAATATAATGATTATCAAAACAGGTTCAAATATGTATTTAAAAAAGAAATTCTTCGCTTAGTTTCTTCAATGGATGGCAAACAAATTCCAATTTTTCCACTTTATGGCAGCAAAATTTGGCTTTTGTCTATAAAGGGTTAAAACTTAATGCATTTTTGTTTAAATATTTAAAACAAAAAGAAATCCAATAAATAATTAATTCTTATCGAAAAGTGACAAAAGCAAACAACACAATTTGACAGCAATTGAATATTATCACACAACGTACTGAATAATTAAAATCAAAAAAAAAAAAAAAAAATTGGGTTTTTTATTAAATCAATTGAAATTTAATTATAATAAATAACTGTTATGTTTGTATTAAAAATCATAAAAAAACATTTTAAAGTTGCTATTTCTAGAAAATCAATGACTCATTATCAATATTTTGATGTTGTTACCCAAACCATCGACTCATTATTAATGTGAAGAGACTTGGTATTGATCGCACACAAATTATTTCATTTCCTTCGAAATTTTCTTTTATTTTTTTTATTTCTTTCCAGTGTTATATTTTTTTTTTCTTTTTTTGCATGAATGTTTTTATTTACTTTGCTGCGTGCATGCGTTACTTGTGTCTCTGTGACTGCTAGGGACGGATGAAGATGTGATCCCTGAATAAATAAAGACAAAGTTGGAACACAACAGACAAATTGATCCACTCGAAAATGCATTAAAGCGAATAAAACTTGTGTGCATTTGGAAAAGAGTGGGAACTAAAAACAAAAGAAAAAAAATGAAAAACAAACGAACAAAAAAATCCAATGGAAATAAAAATATCTGATGGTTTTGTTATTGCAACAAAGAAACGCTACTTTGGGGGTTTCTTTTTAAAACTGACTACCTTTATAGATTTGATTCGACTATTCAACCCAATCAACTTAAATTTGTTGATAAAGTGAAGCCAAAAGGCTGAATAATTATAAATACTCCCGATTATTAGAAACTCAACATCAAAATTCACCAAAAGTGTAGTGTTTCGATCAATAATGATCAGTTGGTACCAGAGATAAGCAATGAATCGTATTTTCGCTACTCGTAGGTACTTATGAAATTTTGAGTATGAGTGAGTCAAGAGTATTAAAATTCAACTACTCTGATTCATTCGTACTCGCTACAACATTGATTTATAAGTATAGGTTGCAATGAGTATGAGTACAACGTTGACATCAAACTCACAACATTCGATTCATTGTTTGATTCATACGCCTACTCGTTCAGATTCATAAATTTAGAAAAATACTTATAATACTTACGAATGATTCGAGTGACTCGAATCAAAATTTACAGTAGTAGTTATTGTTGCATTTACAAAAAAAGAGAAAAGAAAAGACAAAGACAGCAAGCAAAGCACACACACAACCTTCTAGCGAGTATTGTGGTGTTCGTACTCGAATCATACTTATTTTGTGCTTCGTGTATATGTTGAATCATGGAGAGTCGAAATC
The DNA here is from genome assembly GCA_927399465.1 of Sarcophaga caerulescens. Lineage (NCBI taxonomy): Eukaryota > Metazoa > Arthropoda > Insecta > Diptera > Sarcophagidae > Sarcophaga > Sarcophaga caerulescens. The sequence goes on along the minus strand of OV656872.1, from coordinate 135,375,366 downwards.
AACAACATTGTGCGTATTGTTAAGTATGAGTACGATGAGTATTTCTAACTTTGAATATGAGTAGTATGAGTATGATATTAAAATAAGTATGAATGCGTATAAGTATCTGAAATTATAAGTATGACTCGAATCTACTCATCGTTTTGAATACTCGTTGCTGATCTCTGGTTGGTACTAAATTTTTAATAGATTTAAACATCGTGCTATTAGAATTAACAAAAAAGAATTTTTATCGCAACTGATTTTCGTCTGCAACATATTCAGCCTCATCTTAACTTCCTTCTTAGCTCATTTTCTTTGTTGTATGTTAATTCAGTAGCATTATATCATTAAACTTGTGGCAGTACGGAAACAAGCAGCGGTAGACATTTCAACACCCTATGCATATTTCGACAATTTAATGATATGTATGTATTTCAAAGAGCTCGCAACATACAATCTAGACTGCGTCAGTGTTGGAACTTTATATCCCAGGCCACTTAATTCACGTTAGCCACACGATATCTACGAATTGTTCACATTTCGTGACAACTAATATTTACTCGACTATTAGTCGCCGTAGTCTAGTAGGTAGTGTGTTGGCTTATTAGACTGAAGGCCTGAGTTCGAATCCCAGGTCAGACATCAAAACGAAAATATGAGAATATTTTCTTCGGCGACTTCCTCTCAGCAGATTTCTGGCAAAAACTCTGAGAGTAAATAAAATTGCCATGAAAAGCTTCTCAAAAAACTGTCGTTCGGAGGGTTGTAATGACTGGTTAAGTTTATAACGCATGAAAATACTGTTGCGAAGAAGGAATAAACACTAAACGTTTATTCTGGACATAATGTTTATTCTCGAACCTATATAGAGACAGCAAACAATAACAAAACTTCATAGAAAAACTACGAAAGGTGAAAAAGACAAAGAAACAATAATAAATTAGCAGTGAGGTTCCAGAAGTTTCCAAACTGAAAATGGCTGAAGTATAATTAGAGAGAAAAGTAAAGTTGTGATCTTTTTTTTTTTGTATTGTAAAGAACACTTGTTCCGATTAAGTAACGAATAAAATATCTGTCAAATGGCCGCCATGATTTAAGTGACAGACCATCACTCTTTTTTTTTTTATCAAATTCGCATTACTTTTTCACAACCATGTGGTTGCATCTTAACGATGACACGTTCGTTTGCTGCTTTGAGCCTCCAGAGATTTCACAAAAATTAAACAAAAATATTTAACTACGTTTAATAACTTGGTCCTGGTGGCCAGTAGACATCAGGAGAAATAGTCAAACACAACTAAATTAGAGAAGAGGACGAATGAAATAATAAGTCATAGCGTTATTCATGAATTTTTGCTTTGGAAACAGCACATGTGTGTACCATTGCGTTCCATATTTTTTCAAATTCTCATTAAATCTAAATACAGATTCTAACAAAAGCATTCCTAAAAACGGGCACCTTGACATTATACGGTGATAAAGCCAGCTTTCAAATTCGCATAGTTTTAACTGCTGTTTTGTCTCTGCTGTTTTGTGATGGATCCACGTTACGAAAAAACTTGTCAATACTACTGAATAACGTCAAACACTCTTGCGAAATTATTGCACATTGAGTAAATGCGACACTTATCTTTTGGAAAGCTTGCAAATATCCAATTGATCAGTCAAAGTTGAAACTACTAAGCCATGTGAGATGCCTATGGTTTCCACAATCTCACAAATATTCTATCTTCAATTGGCCAGTACCATAGTTTCGGGTGTAGAGACCTTAACTAAACGTCAGCACCTCAATTTTTAACCATTTTAATTAAGTTGTGTAGAGTTCTCATAGCGGTAATCAAGCAATCAAGCACTGGCTTGGTTCGAGTGATGGTTTATATCCGCCTGCTTGTTAGCGAGAGTAGTGCTGCCTTTTTCAGTTAAGAGACCGGCAATTCAAGAAGTCACCTTATATTTGAGACTAATGGAAGCTTAGTTAAGTTTGATCATTAATAGGTTCTAGTATTCATAAAGCTCTTAGGTAAAAATTTTGTGTCTAGATTTTAAAAAAATTAAAAAAATTGCTCAAGTGAGAGAAAGTAATGCTTTTGTGTATGTGACTATAGGCAATGTAGAGAAATAAATGGGTAGGCTAAGGCTAACTCTTTGTTACACGGATGGTTCTAAAGAACTAGGAACTATAATATGCCTGCGTCTATCGGAACATACATATTTACGTGCAAACAGGGAATATTGGACCAGTGATAGTTTGATAAACTTGTCGTACAGCGATTTAAACATTTTCACTGATAGCAAAATGTCAACAATGACATCCGGGGACAAGTGATTAATTAGTTTCCTGAAATGTAAAAAAGCCATTAGCAATTACTCTAGACATGATATTTATATGGTTACATATCCAATCTGAGGAATTAAGGAATATAAGCGTAGACGAATTAATGTCTTTCAATGCATTGCAAACGGAAACGCTGCACAGAGTATTGTAGAATAATGTGACAACAGGAAAAATTGCATAGATACGCTGTAGCGTACATGATGATAGGAAAATCATTATTTTATTAGGACTAAGGTATGAGCGACTTATGTACACCTGTTTATGGAACCTTCCGCCTTACACTTACACTATGTAACACTTTTTATGTCATTGGCCAGCTTTCATAAGCTCGAGATCACTCATCTCAAAGTTAAAAAAGTTAATTTAGGATATGCAATTCCTATAGTAAAAAAATTTTTGGTATCACATGCCACTAAGTTGGTCTACTCACTGTCAACTACTACTAAATCTAATTGATAGTCATTTATTTCCATTTGCTTTAATCCTACATCATGATAATAGATATACATTGTTTACTTCAGTTCCACTCTGTTTGGGTAAGGTACAATATAAGATAAGAGATGGCATAGTATCGACTTAAATTTAGTAGTGCTTGCTATTATAAGTTTTTTTTTCTACAGATGCGCCTTATATTTAATTGTTTTCCGCTTTGATTATATTATTCTTATAAGATTATAGACAATAAATGTTTTATTATTTCATTTAATATTATGTGGTGTGGTATATTCTTACTTCATGGCCTATACTTTAAAACTGTGATTGTAATTTGCTTTTGCCTTAAGTGCCCAGTAGTTAAATGTTACAATTAATCGTTCATTGTCATTACATATGATCCAGACGTTGTTATTGTACAATTATTGTTACAATTATTGAACCAAAACAAAAAAAAATTCACTTCATGACGCCTTTCAATAAAAGGGAAAATTTAAATAAAAAAAAAAAAAAAACTAGAAAACATATTCGTATCCTGTTTACACTACCAGTGCTCTTTTGATGACTACTTTTTCAGGCAGCGATAATTTATAATATGATCACTTCTCATACCATGCCAGTCAGCGAGTTAGCTAGCCAGCCCGTAAGTAAGTCATTTGTGTCTTTTCTGTTTTGTTTGTTTTGTTGTTTTTATTATGGTTTTCGCTTTTTTTCTTCCCCTCAATTTTAAACCACTTAACATTTTATTTCCTTTAACACTCAAGTGTTTATATAAAATATTATGATCGTTTTACTCTTTTTTGTTTCTTCTCATTTTGCTTTTTCTGTTTTTGTTTTAAGGCGACCTTTTTCATTTGTATCTACTTACGTAGACTCGTACACGGTGGTTTTTGTAAAGTATGAAAATAATATCCTGTATTTCAGATCAAGTCGGACCATCTGAGACTCTGAGACTCTATTTATTTAAATGCATGAAAGTAAGTGTGTATCAATTACTTTTTTCTTACAAAGAAAGAAAAAACAAAAAACCATTTGTAGTGCACGAGTACGGTCAAAACAAACCAAGAGGTGTATACAAGAACACAGGAAAAGTATTAAAGTGTAGCGTTAAAAATAAGCTCCAAAGCGTTTTTTTTTTGCGAAGTAATTATTTTGTATGTAGATTTTGGACAGGAACTATGTAACTGAAAAACTGGATAGTTTTGTTGGAAATAAATGCTTTATTAAGATAGCTTTAAGAAAGAATGTGTTATTCAAAGTGTCCATTGTCCATTGGAAGCTATGAGTTTTTCTCATCTTTTTGGTAATTAATAGATTCTGGCTCAAAAAAAAAACTCGTTTTTTGAGGCCAAAAATAAATTGATCCAATTTTTGATACCCTGCTCTGAAGTAAGGCGTATACCAATGAGAGCGTTCTGCAAATGCTACTAAGAAGGGACAGCGTTTTGGTTATACGACGAGCGGGGTAAAATTTCTCATCCACAGCAGAGATCAGCAAAGAGTATTCAAAACGAAGAGTAGATTCGAGTCATACTTATAATTTCAGGTACTTATACGCATTCATACTTATTTTAATATCATACTCATACTACTCATATTCAAAGTTAGAAATACTCATCGTACTCATACTTAACAATACGCACGATGTTGTTGATTTCGACTCTCCATGATTCAACATATACACGAAGCACAAAATAAGTATGATTCGAGTACGAACACCACAATACTCGCTAGAGGGTAACAATTTAGGCAACAATAACTACTACTGTAAATTTTGATGAATGATTCGAGTGACTCGAATCATTCGTAAGTATTATAAGTATTTTTCTAAATTTATGAATCTGAATGAGTAGGCGTATGAATCAAACAATGAATCGAATGTTGTGAGTTTGATGTCAACTTTGTACTCATACTCATTGCAACCTATACTTATAAATCAATGTTGTAGCGAGTACGAATGAATCAGAGTAGTTGAATTTTAATACTCTTGACTCACTCATACTCAAAATTTCATAAGTACCTATGAGTAGCTAAAATACGATTCATTGCTGATCTCTGATCCACAGTTTTCGAAATAGTTTTTGACCGGCTCAGAATATAAGGGCGGGTGTTGGCCTTGTTTGAAGTTGCATATTGAGGGCGTTTTTCGCCCAATGCTCGCTTTAGACGAATAAATTTCTGTCCATACAGGTCTCTATGATAGTCTGGTATTGGTTTTAGCGACTCATAATGGATCACAACCTTCTGATCCCACCATATACAGATCATTACTTTGGGTGAAATGATATCTTATGCTTGGGGTTATCGTATTGAATAAATTTTCCGTCGCTAATGAACGTTAAATTCAAAAAAAGTACCTTTCAAAGTGATCAAACAGTATTTCAGGCGCCTCCCGTCTTCAGTTCATGTAGCAACCAATTTCCTTGAATGAATTTTGAATGAATTTTACAGCTTTTAAACGCTTTGAAATTGCTGCTTGAGACACGCTTAATGGTTGTGTAAGCTCTTGTTTTTGATGTTTAAAATACTAGCCTAACAAAAATTTCACGCCCATAGACTTAATTTTAAACTTGTACCAACCATGATTTATGAAGTAGAACGATGTTATCTTCATCTCTTTGAGCATATCTTTAGTGTATTCGAGAGAAAATATTTTTTAACTATAAGGACGATAGATGGTTACGTTAGCCTTGGATTAGTAAGCCAAATGGCCTATAAAACATAACAGCAATAACATCTTCATATTTCTCAAGAGATAATTGTGCATTAAATGTGATATGAAATGAAAAGACAATAAAAAAATCGCTAAAATCTTCTTTTGAAGAAACACGCTATTTTAGCTTGATGCGGTGACAAATTATTATTGAAAACGAGAACCTTTTACTTTTTTTTTTTTTTTTTACTGGATTGTGTTTTTATTTTGATACCATTTTCGAAGCTGCCTTTCAGATTTAAATTGATTTTTTATTGCTGTTTGTTTAATTTCTTTTATGAGTTTGACTTTTATTTTGTTTCTTTGTTCGATTCTTTCATCTTTTGGCTCATTTTTCAATACCTTTCGGTCTACCAATCCTTTTAAACTTCGTATCATTTTAGTCGTTTCTTTTTTTTCCCCCTTTTCATCTACTTAGACTCGACTCGTCCACCTTTATTAGTTTGATGACAAGATTTTTGTTTTGAGTTAATGTTGCCTAAAAATGCTTTTGATGTCACCGAAATGAAAAAAAACTTGCGTTCCATTCAAAAACAGATTTTTTATGAGATCTTGTTAAAGAAAAAAAAAAAAAAAAAAGAGAAGAAATAGTGTGGCGTTTATATTTAAAGAAAAAAAAAAACAAAAAAAAGTGTGTGATCAATTGGCTTTGGTTAACGAAATTTCAAAATATTTGCATACTTTTGTTTCATACTTGAAATGCCTTCAAATTAGCATCCTTAGAACTGGTTCTCCTACCATCTCCCAATAAATGTGTGTGTGTGTGTGTGTGTGTGTAATGAGAAACATGCATATCAAAACGCTTTTACCGCTTAATTCTTAATGAGCGTTTTTGGAGAGATAAAGCCGACGGGAAATTGTAAAATACACATACACAAATAAATAAAAAAAAAACGTAAAACTTTGGAAAATGATTTAATTGGAATGTTTTCTTGTGCCACTTATTTTTCGCTTTTTATATTTCATTTCGTTTTTTTTTCAAAAACGTGTTATTGGCATTTCCTTTATGAAAAAACAAACTTATGGTGTTAACATGATTGACAGTTTGAATAAATGATTGATTGCTTCAATAGAGTGTTAATTTCTGTAATAAAACTTTAAGCATTTCATCAAATGACTTTAATAAAATAAAGAAAAAAAAATCATACACATATGGAAAATACTTTCCAGTATTACTTACACTCTGGTAAAGTGTAATGTGAAAGGTTGAAACAGTTTTAATAAATTTAATTGTAATAATCGAGTAAGTAGTGCACCAATCCTACAGCGTAATGCTTGGTAATTCGATACCCAACAGAATTTAATATAAAATAATGAAGACGAAATCAGGCACATGACGGCCTTATGCACTGCAAGCATACATACATAACATAATTGGTCATTACAACCCTTCAGTCAGCATTACGACCTAGTTTATCACACCACTTATGTTGTGTGTGTTAATTTTATACATGACTGGCGGGACCTACAGTTTAAAGTCGACTCCGAACGACAGATTTTTTTGTGAAACTTTACATGTCAATTTTATTTACTCTCGAAGTTTTTGCCAGAAATTTGCTGAGAGGAAATCGCCGATGAAATATTATATTTACATTTTTGTTTTGATGTCTGACCTGGGGTTTTGAACCCTGGCCCTACGTCTAATAAGCCAAGACACTACCTACGAGACTACGGCTACTGCGAGCATTGTTGATTTATGTTCATCCCCTTGTCAATCACGTCAGAGTTTTTTTTTTCGATGTAATGCATCGCAAAGAAGCATCGATGATATATTGATTTATTACAAAATATATCAATAGTTTCAGTGTATCGATAGATATTTATTACTGCTGCTTAGAGGTAGTAGAGTACCGCGCCAACACATGACTTATTGTATTGCCTTGAAACTACAATAATCCACTCATCCTGTTGTCCTGACAGACTTCAAATTGATATTTGTCGTCACTAACACCAACTTCCTGCCTATTACTTGTTAAACATCTAACGGGTGATTTTTTAGCTATTATCTTTTTGGCAACACTGGTTTAAACGCACGTTTCGTGTTTTGTTTCACTGTGAAACATCTTCAGTTTGGTCTATAATTTAACCATGAATCGTCTTACAAATGAACAACGCTTGCAAATCATTGAATTTGGCATCATTGGACCGTATTTCTTCAAAGATGCTGCGAATCGTAACGTAACTGTAAATGGTGAGCGCTATCGTGAGATGATATCCAACTTTTTTTTGCCCAAAATGCAAGAGCTTGACTTGCATGATATGTGGTTTCAACAAGACGGTGCCACATGCCACACAGCACGCTTAACAATGGACTTATTGAGAGGCGAGTTCGGTGAACATTTTATTTCACGTTCGGGACCGGTCAATTGGCCGCCTAGATCGTGCGATTTAACGCCTTTAGACTATTTTTTGAGGGGCTATGTTAAAGCTCATGTCTATACAGACAAGCCCACTTCAATTGACGCATTCGAAGACAACATTGAAGCATTTATTCGTGAGACACCGGCCGAAATGTTGGAAAGATTATGCCAAAATTGGACTAAGCGGATGGACTATTTGAGGCGCAGTCGCGGTCAACATTTGCATTAAATAATCTTCAAACATTAAATTATATGGACCGTACTATCGATTCAAATAATGATTTCATGCATTTTTCTGAATTTTATGTGTTTTTTTTTTGAAAAATTTTCCTATAGCTCTTAAAAAATCACCCCTTAGATATTTTCCTCTGAGATGCATTAATGCTGCACAGATTCCAAGAATGTGTCCTGGTTAATCGTTCTTCTTATCGCGATGCCTATATATTATACTCGAATCGATAAAACATCTAAACAAAGGCTCTTTAAGTATGCAATGTCTGGTTAAATGTCGTTTAATACCCTTACGTTATGTAGAAGGGCATAACACAAATCACTTCTCTTTCTAATTACATAACAAAAAAATTGATTATCCTAAACCCCTTTTGGCTTGAGAAAAGCTCTCTTCTTCTAGTTTTTCACCCACTTACCCCAAAGAAAAGTTAGAGGCTTATAAGCTATACTCTTCTCAAACTGATCTGTTTGCTCAATGCCGCGAATTACTGTAATCTAACCTAATTGTCTAGCTGATTTATTTAAAAATTTTAATCTAGAATCAACCTTATAGGTGCTAAGTTTTCGAATGGCTTTCTGACTGTGGAATAGTATCGCTATACCCTTTCCAAGTTAACTAGATAACGTCTTTCGATATCGCAAACTTTCAAATAAAAGATGCCCGTGAATTTACCATTTTTCACCGAATGTTTCACTTTGGAATAGAATACCCAAGTTCCTGCCCTACCATTTGCCCTAGATGCATCTGCGTACCACAGAATGCTTCCTTTTCAAAAAGACTACGTATGCTACATGATTGTCCCATTCAGTCTCATTAATCATTTCGAAGCATTTCTAGCAAAGACAAACTAGCTCTAGTGCTGCCTGTTAACATTACCAGAAATATTAATTTTTAGTGTTACATATCGACAATTGGTAAAGGCAGCTCAACAAATTTAAATTTTTTATAAAATTACTCGTAAATTGAAAATTTCAATTTCTCAACAATAATCGAAAGAATATAATCTTCATGGTCTTCAGTAAATTTCAGTTGAATTTCTTTTGAAATGGCACTTATAATATATCGTAGAAATATCTATACTTTTGCTTTAAAATGAAATTAAAATTCATTATTTTCAATTGTAATGATTTTTGCTTTTCGATTTCATTTTGAAGGGCAATCTGTTTTTCTCCCCATGCGATGGATTTTTATACGATATTTTTTTTGGAATACAATTTACGCTTTAATTTCATACATCATCGTTTTTATATTAATGGATAAGAAAAATAATTTTTTTCTAAAAGAAAAAACAACAAAAACAAAAAAAAATCAAATGAAAATATTTCAAGGGTTTCAACATTTAACGAATTTTTATGAAAAATTTGAAATTATTTTCAATTAAACGAAGGAAAACATTTTTCAACAGCATTTTTCATAGAAATACAAGTTAGTAATTACGTAATAATGTTAATTGTACAATTAATGTTATACAATGTTTCACCATTTCCATTGTACTTACACTGTATCCAATGCAATCTGAGACAAATTAAATTAAAAGTACATTTTGAACTATCAGATGAACTATTTTCGATGATCGATATAAATCGTAAATTTTTTTGTCATTAATTTCTGTAATAAATCTTAGCAAGACCAAATCCATATCTGCACCTCAATTATCCAGGCCAGCCTAAAATGTGGATAATCGTAAGGCCAATTAAGCTTTGCCAATGTGTGCCGCCTTCGAATGCGTTTAGGCTGTCCGAGGCTCTAATTATCGGCAAAGGACTAGTTATCAGACGTGGATAATCAATTATTTAAGGTGTGGTAATTAATAGCTTTATTCACGACGAAGAAATACGAAATTTTAAACCGAATGTGAACTCTATTTTATTAATTACTGTGAAACGTAACTGGAATCTTGGAAAATAAATTGCACGAGTTTTTAAACTCCTGAGATAAATATTAAAAATACGGAGAGCAAATTGTCTTTCGTTCATTTTTATTAAAAATAGATTGATTGAAACGAGCAAGCAAAACTTCCGAAGAGGTGCTGAACTTGAATCAGGAGAGAACCAGAAGATGTGTTCTGTCAAGAAAAACAAATTTTTTTGGCTTCTATCAAAAGGTGGAATGAAGTTAAGAGAAGAGTACAGAAAGTTTGTGGATGGCATCTGCTCCAACTAGAAACCTAATTTACGACTCATATGAGAAAACTATGCTTGTAGAAGACGAAAATAGGGTATTCTGTTTATGGCTATTAAAGAAACCCACTCTACATTGCGATGGTAATTTAATCAATCGGTAGAGTTGGGTACTTTTTTGTCAGAAGTACTTACAAAGGCAATGACCGAATTGTGCCCCTGGGAAAAGGAAGACCCAGAAGTCCTTAAATGAAATATAGGCAGAGTTGAAAGAAGTTCGCTCTGAAAATAGCAACTAAGATGGAAGGCTTAATGGTCGGTATACCTTATCGTAGTTTAAGCTCCTACTAGTGAAATTCACAACCTTGCACAATATACATAAATAACGGGTGATAGGTTTACTAAAAGAGTCATGGGTGAGCAGCTTAGCAATGGGACTAAGTCATAAATGTAAATGGAACAATTTGAAAGCCACGGATTCTTTTAAGAGTAGGATCATTCGGTGGTATACATACGTATATACATAATTGGTCATTATGTACAAGTCTTTAGTCAGGATTACGACCTAGTTTCTCACACCAATTATTTTGTGTGCGTTAATTTTTATACAGGAGTGGCGGGACCTACAGTTTGAAGTCAGAACTACAGATTTTTGAGAAACTTTTCATCACAATTTTATTTACTCTCAGAGTTATTGCCAAAAATCAGCTAAGAGGAAGTCGCCGAAGAAATATTTTTTCATATTTCGTTTAGCTGAAGAGACCTGACCTGGGGTTTGAACCGAGGCTTCACGTCTAATAAGCGAACACACTACCTAATAGACCACATTTCGTGGTATACGTATGAGTTAATGAGATACAGAAGGACAGAAATTTTTGCAACAAAATGAAGTAAAAAAAATCTTGAATGTGATCATTATTGCGCAAAAATATTGGGCTACCGCAACTAGACGATTTATTGTATTGCGCTCAATGCACATGACTCTCGCATCCTATTTAGGATGTTGTTCATTTTCAATTAGAATAATTCCTTGCCTATTGTTTGATAAAAGCCCAGGTGTTTCCGACTGAGATGCATTTAAATTGCGTAGGTCCCAAGTGTGTGTTCGGTGACTTATTTTTCTCATCGCAGGGTTCACTTATTGAGTTTGAATCGATTGCTCTTCTCAAAACAAGTGTAATTTGTGGATACTATGTATATCCAATAAAATGCTTGTTATAATACTCAGATTACTTCTTGTCTGTCTGTTGTAGAGTTGAAATTACTTTTCATTGTAATTACCCAACAAAAGTTAAAAAAAAAATCTCAAATCTGTTTGTGTAGTAAAGATTGTCCGTCACTTTTCATCTACCATTCTCGTGGTACAAAAATACACAGAAAATATTTTTTTTGCATCGCAAATGTTTTGGTTTACAAATAAAACAATATTTTTTTATAATTTTTGGAGGAAAGCAATGAATACTGTGGTCGGGGGCATTTTTATACGTTCCGAGAATAATCTTGTAATGTTGCAATAAGAAAATGTTGTTGTAGGTGTTATTATTTTTAATGCAACTGACGAAAACCTTTTAGGGAGTTTCTGTTTTTAAGTCGAGTATACAGTCATTTTTTTTTAAATATGATTAATTTTTTTTATAAAATATTCACTATTCGTATGAAATTTTTTTAATTCAATAATGCAAACACTTACTTCACCGTCGCTTAAAAGAATTCCCATTTTTTCTTATTTTTTCTTTTTTTTTTTGTATTATTTTAGCCTATCAGCAGCTATTGAATATTAATTATTTTAATTTTGTTGCTCATGTATAATTCATTATTTTTTTTTGGTAATTAATTCACTAATTGTGGAATTGGATAAATATTTTTTGGTTTTGTTTTAATTTTAATTTGAAAGCAACACCTTTTTGTAAATAATTTTTATAATGTTTCCCATTTTGCACAATATATAAATATGTTGGGTTTTTTTTCTGTTTTATTTTAATATTTATAAAACAATAAAGAAAAAGTAGTAACCATGATAAGAAAACAATAAAAATCTCAGCCGTTATAACGCGTTTAGAGAAAAAAAATTTAATCGATTTTCGATTTGAGATGAGGTAATCGGGTTACATTATCGTTCGCTCGCTCGGTAATACTATTTTGAACTGCATTCCTTGAGGCCAAATGTGATACTAAATAAACATTAAAAAACTTGTCAAAGTAAACACACAAACTTAAGTAGCCAACCAACCGTGCGGCCGACCAATCTATCCAAACAGTCAGTTGTTATCCAGCCATACAGCCTGGCAGGCTGTCCGAATCGTTCATATGGCTGGTGTAGGTAAGAAAAGAAATGAAAAATTTAAAAAAAAAAGAAACAAAAGCCAGTATTACTAATACTGCACAATACTGCGCAACAAAGGTTTCAACTCCAACTCAATATGAACTAAGAAAACCAACAACAACAACAAAAATATACTAAGAATACCACTAAGAACAGCTAAAAAGTTAAAAATTAAGAATTTTTTTCAAGTCAAATTAAAAAATCGATTTTTTTTTTATCAATGAAACCAACTTAAATCGAGATTTTAGAAACCTTTATAAAGTAACAACAATATCGACAATAAAAACAACATAACGTTGATTGGTAAGAAATGTTTTCAAACTCAAAACAAAAGCAAGGAGGGTGTGTTTCGTGTCCTATTCTTGGTTGTGAGTGTAGAAGAGACGGATAACAATTTAGGCATGAGACTCACATAATATTTTCAAGTGTTTTTTGTATCTATGTTTGGTGTTGTTGCTGTTGTGGAAATAGATAATACAGGTAATTCAGATCCAATAACAACTAATGACAAAAAGTCGCCGCTTTATACATAAACAAACCAGCACTTGAAATATTCTCCTAAAAAATAAAGGAAGTTAGTAAAAGGGTTGCCATAGTTTACTTTAAATGAAAAGTTGTCTTCCAGTATAACATTTTATTTAAACAGGATTTAATTACGATATTGAGTAATAAGATGTAGTAAAACAATGGGTTATTCTCGATTTCAAATTTTTACGGAGGTATAATATAACTGAGAAGGTAAAGTAGGCAACCATAGTGCCTTACATTTTCAAAAGAGCCGTAAGAGGTAAGTTCTGGGGGCTTGTGCCCATCATCACATATTCACTGATTTGGACAGTGGTTGAACCAATATTTATGGTGTTCACGTTTGATGAGTGGTGTGCAAACACCAATGGCACTACCGACTAATAGACAGAGTATGGTGGTAGTCAATTCTCCTGATCACCAGCACACTCTGTTCCACCTCGACTAAGGCATTATTTGTTGGCTCTCCTCTGAGGTTCTACTGAAACAGAGGGCTGAAATGGTGGCAGTAAGACTATAGTTAAGTCTCAACCCAACCTAGACTGCCAAAATGTTGCAATTCTGAAGAGACATAGACAATCGGAAATTTGATTATAAAGATCCAACTAAAGAATTGTGGTCTAAAGGTTTATACCCATTTGTCCAAAGTGCTGGACAGAGCGGGCTGTATTATATTTACCTAGGGTTCTCATTTTGAAAGCGGCACACGCTAGTTGGGATTTTCCCAGGAAATTTTTTGATTTATTCAGACAACCAGGCTAAAGAACGTCTGCATACATGGGTACCTAAAATTTTTCTGTGAAATTTTCGAAGATTCGTATAAGTTGCCTAACCACTGCAGTGTTTTTCGGGTGAAAATCATAGTCATTTTGAAGCGCCGCTAATGCCATACACTACTTACTGTCTTCATACATAAGTACTTAAAATTTTTCTGTGAAATTTCCGATCAGTCGAAGGTAACTGTCGAGTGGCTTACAAGACGTAAGGATATCATCGGAACTTGCATTGCTAATGAACTGGCAAAGGCCGGTATGGAGCTGCGACACTTAACAGAGATTAGATATACCCATTGCCTCAGGTGCTCTTAGTATTCTTTGCTCATTTCATAAGGAAGCTCAATTTCGATGGCACCAGGAATATTCTTTCAATATGGTTAAACCCTTTTAGATTTTGCATGGAAGAGGAATGATGTACTCTTTCTGTTTCGGCCACCATTTTTTCTATTCACGCGATGTAGTTTTTATGTCCTTGAATTTTTGTTTATGCCTGGACTTAAAAGTAAGTTACCCAAACACTAGTAATTTAATTAAATGGCAACACTGGTTGGTTGAGAGTGTGTTTGTTGGTTTAACAGCTTTCTTTCCTGCCTTTGTTTTTGGGTTTTCCATAACACACTCTCTTTTCAATCGAATTCGAGTTTAACACTCATTTTAGCTTAGCTCAGGGAAATGAAAAAATTCTCTTATAAAATGAGAGCCTGACTGCACCTCTGTCAGAAGACGCAATATTGCGCAAGTGAACTTAAAGGGTTTCAGTGAACCACTTCAATTCCACTGCAAATGTGTTTGTGTACCCCGGAGAGTATTTCTTTGTCTTTCTTTTGTAGGCGATGACAAAAATTAGATAATTTACCTGTAATCGATATAGTATGACTAACGTAAAAGAAAAATCTCTGTTTTTAAATCTCTTCTCAGTCCTTCGTATTCAGACAGGTTTCAATTGAGTTTTGAGTTCTTTTGAGTTCTTTTGTGTTTTTTTTTTGCTTTTTAAATCCATTTCATGATTTTCTTTTTGTTTTATTTTTTCAGACACATATTTTGTTATTGTTTTTGTATATTGTTGTTGTTGTTAATTCTTGCTTTAAGTGGTTGGCTGCTCTTTCAAGCCACTTTTCTTTAAAAGTGTAAATTATGTGGGCTTGAGTATCATAATGAAAAACTACAACAAATAAGAGTATCGTTTTAAGTCGAGTTAAAAGGGATTTTATACAATTGAGGTATGAAAAGTAGGTTGATCCCTTTATGTATTGAAACTCGAGACAATAACAATAGCAATAACAATCGTTGTAATGACAATCTTAAGACGTTTAATATAGGATTTTATTATTAATAATAATAAATAATAAATATAATAATTATTTTAGATTGAAGTATTTCAAATTTAAAAGTCTCAATGCCTTTAGAACTTAATTTATTTTCTGTTCTTTTTCAGTCAAGACACATTGACTGACTCATTTAATTTATAATAACTGATTATAGTTTAAATGGTCGTAAAACTTAACGCCCTTTATAACTCACTTTAAGATTCTAAATCCATTAAACACTTGATATTACCGTGTATCTTTAGTATATTTAAACATGCACCATTTTCGACATTAATTTCTTCTTTAAACTTTGTTTTTTCTTTTGTTGGTTTTTTTTTGTTTCAAAGAAACACCTCCTTATTAAAGTTTTATGGCGGGCAATAATTCATTTAAAAACTCAAAACAAACAATAATAAAAATAAAATAAAAATAAAGACAACATCAGCAGTTAGTGTAATATATACACGAGTATCCAGCTGAGTTAATGGATATTTATTTACAGTTTCCATTTGCTGCATTGCATTTCATTTTTCTGTTTTTTTTTTTAATAAATTTATTTCATTATACGGTCAACAAAAACATAATAATGGCATCTTCCACACTTGATCGTATCATTACGATCTCCGTCATCATGTTGATACCGATACGCTGAATGAGAAAAAAAAACAGAAGCAGAGACAGACTTTGATGAAGAGCGCAACAAAAGTAGCACGAGTTTTCTTAGAAATTGTTTCGAAAAGAAATCAATGCCACTCCGTACAAGTAAGGAGAAAGACTTGAAAACAAAGAAAGGCCAGACTGGTATGTTACCAAGAGAGATTTCAGGAGATATGTATGTACGATAGAAGGTGATAATGTTTTTGGAAAAAGTGTGCTGTGATATCATTTGAAATTTGAAACAAATAATTTAAGCGCCACATATTATGTTGCCTGTGGGAATTTTTAATTCTAAGAAGACGTTTAGAATTTTTGTATTTTAAACTTTAAGGATTTAAAATTGTAAGGATGCTGTTTAAGAGAATTTAACGCAGAAATTCTGTGTTATTTCAAAAGTTATTTTTTTATTCCTTTCCTCACGTTATTTTATTACTTTGTATCAGCTGCAATAAGGCGTCAGTCTTTTTTTGCCATTTTTAAAAATACATACATAATTGGACATTACAACCCTTCAGTCAGGATTATTGACCTAGTTTCTCACATCACTTATGTTGTGTGTGTTAATTTTATACATAAGTGGCGGACCTACAGTTTAAAGTCGACTCCGAACGACACATTTTTTGAGAAACTTTGCATGGCAATTTTATTTACTCTCAGAGTTTGTAAGAATTGTTGTAATGAAGGGTTGTAATGATGAATCAAGTGAGTAAGGGAGTGAATTCTATCCAAACCATCTTTGGTTAGACACGTTCTATCAATACATTTTGGATGCCTAAGAATTTTTCGTATCAGGTTCCTAACTGTCGGACAATGAAACAGAAGACGTTCTGTGGTCTCATATTCTTCCTCATCATTACAGATTCGGTAGAAATCGCTGTGAGCTAATCCCCGGTTTCCTGCTATACCTGCTACGAAGTTTCAAAGATTCTGATACATATATCCATAAAGGGTCAGATCTGTCTGGTCTCTTTACATGGGTTTCATTATTCCAATTATCTTTTGCATCAGCCTGGATTATTTCAATTCTAATTTTAACCTGAATGGTACTTCAGCAATTGGGTAGTGCAAGGATTTTTTTCCATAAAGAGAAAAACTCAAGGAAGGTTGCCGTAAATGTGATATGAGTGATGCAAGTAAATCTCGAAGAATTTTTATTTCGTCCATTCTGTTGTGGTAATTTTGATCTCTAATACGAAATACACAAATTTTTAATTGTGCTTCGAGGTGAACTTGATCAAATGGTTGCCAAGCTAGAACGAACTTTTTTAGAAGATATGTTTGTTGAGATTGGCTTAGCCATATCTAAATTATTTCATGACATAAAGAATTGAACTTGACTCTTATGAGATTAAATCGAAAGTAGTATGAGACTGGCTGGAGAAGCTGAATCGGCTGCGTATGCAAAGATTATCCTCTGGTGGCTCACAGATAATGCGGGAATTCTCGATGAGCAAGCTGACGAGCCAGCGAGAGGTGGACCTTTTAAGTTGCTGTTCTGTGGACCGGGGCGGATATTTGGAAAGGTATGGCGAACAAAAGGAAAGGTACTCTTCTCAAACCAAGTTGGTTTAAGGCAATTAAAACTTTTGTTGGGAAAGGCATCATCTGAGTCATGCATCAAACCATCCGGAAATAACCTGAGGTTGATAACCGAACAGTGAGCTGAGCAGACTCATAGTACTCATATTTTGAATGAGGTTTGTCTGGAGCCCAAAATGTTGTGACTCTGTAACTGTAAAAATGAATGATCGGAGAACATTCTTGAAACTTGTGAGGCATTAATGCATTCCAGAAGGAAACACCTGGGTGCATACCAGACGCTGGGCAGGGGGGAACTAGCATTGTTGACACCGAGCAGAAATTTTAAGTTTGTCAGGGTAATAGTCTAGGAGGAGACATTATAGGGATGTTCTATAAAATAAGAGGAAAGTACGGTCGCAGTGCTATAGCACATCTATAATCCACTATTGTGTATTTTGACCTCTGGGTATACACGCTTAAATGTTGAAAGTACTCTACAACAATTTCTGGAAAAGCTGTTACATACAATGAACAATGAAGGAACCGGAGACCAGTAAATATCTTTTTTGTCATTGCCTTAAGTAGACATAGTAGACAAGTAGACATAGTGGCAGTGCAAAAGGGATCTGTGATAGCTGGATATTTTCAGAGAGTTTAAAAATATTCCTTGGATGGTTTAATTTCCAGTTCTGTTTTAAAAATAATAACAAAAATATAGAATTTAAGTTTAAGAAGATTGCCTGGGTATTGGTTTTACTCATGACTCCCACAATTAGAATTCTTTGTGAATCCTATACATCAGTGAGCACGTAAGGATCACACGTGTGTTTAAAGAGTCGTATATTACAAATGCATTCATTTCGATATCTTTGTTTTATTTCCTGTACATTTTATCAACTAATCACCTCATTAATCTAAGTTCTAGACTTTTTACTAATTGTTTTGGCTCCAAATCAAAGGAAAAAAAAATAGGGGCCAGACAAATTTATATCTTCTCTCCAACACAAAAAAAAAAGATCCATTGATTTCAATTAATTTTCTAAAGTGAAAATGAAAATGTAGATGAAGGGTTCTAAGCCTTTTAAACTAAAAACTAAAATCAGGAAAAAATCGATTTAAATTTCCAAAGTCGGCAACATCTTTTGTTAAGAAATATTGTTAGGCATGCGACATTTTTCTTTTCATTACTGTTGTAGTTGTTGTTGTTGACAAAATTGAAAAATTCTAATGTTTGTGTAGAGCCTTTCCCATACACTTGAATAGTGAAAAAAAAAGAACACGAGAATATTTACTAATTTCCACAACATTTGAAATTCGAAAAGTGGTAGAAGAACACTCATTTGGGAAATCTTATTGAAATCTTGTGATGGTGTATTGTTGTATTCCATTATAATATTCCATCATTATCATTGTCATCATCATCATCATTACCATCATCCGTATTATTGTTGCTGGATTTAAAACATTTCATTTTATAGTGTTTCAGTGTCTCATCGTACGAAATCCATTTGATCTTGATTTGTACGATGTGTTGGAGCGAAAAGTTTGTTTGTCCCATATAACCCACTACACACAGATACAGTTGATGCGGTATAAGAAGAGAGTGTCTGCCGGTCGGTCGGCCGGCCGGCTTTAGATCGTCGGTATACTTGAAACAATTTTATTGATTTTTAACTTTATTTTCGTGTACATTTCCATACAGTGATCTTGGATTCTCAGATACATTTTACGTTTTTCATCTCCCTTCATCTTTCCATCATTCTTAAGTGGTTTTATACTTTTTTTGGTGGGCAGAATGGCAGAGTGGATTATTTTTTCCTTTTTTATTTTATTTTTTTTTTTTGGTTTTATGCGCATGCGTGTGTGTTTTTGGGTTTCTTAATGCAAAGTGCGCCAGGCTGACTACTTTATTTGTATTTTATTTAAATTAATATTAATTTGTAGCTGTAGAGTTGACTTGAGTATTTATTTAATTATGTTGCGCTGTTGTCGTTGTCATTTTCATCGTTGTCGCTGTCGTTGTCGTTGCTGTGGGCCATCTGTGGTATTTTTTGTTTTTTTTTTCTTGTGATTTTAATTTTCTGGTTATGGTTTTTAATGACTGTAATTTTATTAATTTGTTTTGCGTTCATTCCATTTCATTTTTGAATTGATTTTGTTGGTTTTGGCTTTTATACGATGTGTTTCATTTCATCTCAATGAGCCATAAAATACTAAATTACAAGACAAAACAATTAAATAGAACAGGATTTCTTACAAATTATTATGATTATTGATTTTCGTTTTTTTTTTTTTTTTTTTTTTGGTGGCCACTTTGTGAGTTCCACACATAAGAATTAAGCTTGGTGGCAGCCAGAAACAAACAAGCTTCCAAAACAGCGGCGTTGTTATATTTGGGGCAACTATTTAATGGGTATTAGCCGACACTGTTTAATAATTTGTTGAGAACGTTTAGAAATCTGGATAGTTATTCATTTATCTGGAGATCAGATAGGCGGCCTTGATTGGGAGGCTTGAAATTATTTTAGATCGGATGATTTTTGTTGACTGATCAAGACATTTGGTAATTCAGATGGACTAAGTGTGGTTTTACGCTTCATTACAATGCATTTTATGTGTGATAGAGCCACTAAATAAGTTTCTTATACCCGAAGTGCTTACTGAACATTGTTTACGAAATATCTTTGGTGCCTTAGGAGCCATCAGCTCGGAAAATATGGTGTCGAATAGTGGTTAAAGTGATGGACGACAAACAATTCCGGTTAATAACTTGAGTTTTACAAAAGATCAGATCTTACTCCAGAGGAAAGTATTCTATGAATTGTACGAAATCGTTTAATTTTCGTTTAAGTTGAAAGATTATCTTGATCCCGAAGGTTTTTTGGAATAAAATAAAAACTTCTGTTGCATGAAAGGAAATACACTTGCGGCTACGGTGGTATAAAATAAGCTTTCGAGAACGGCAGCAAAGATGAGATATGCATTATAACGATAGTTGGATAAATACTTATACAGCCTTTATTGATAATCAATTGAATAAAAACTGTTGAAATATTAATATCGGGCGATAAATTAATCCTTGATAGTTGCATTTTTAAAATAATTTTTTTTATGTAAATATTGTCCGCGTAAAGGTGGTCCATCAGTGAAATACACTTTAGGCACACAATTAGGTGAAGAGGTAGAGCTTAGAACTATGCTATACGGTCATATTTTATACGATATCCATATAATGTCACCTCTAAGTTTATTGCCCTGACAAACCGGTGACAACTCCCTGTCTACCACCTGAAATGCTCCCAGATGTTTCTTCTTGGCTGCATTAATCCTCCACATTCCCTAAGAATGTGTTCCGATGATACATTCTCATCATCATAGAATCTACATGTTGAGCTCGAGAGAACCCCCATTTTGAATAAGAGTACTCTGAGTCCACAGTGTCCTGTCAGTAGACACTTTATCAAGCTCAGTTATGTTAGGTTAGGTTAGAGGACGTGTACTTGTCAACTGTGACAAGTACAGTACCCGCAGGTCGAATTGACCCATTGTACAACGTCCTAGCTTCTCACACCACTCGTGTTGTGTGCGTTAATTTTATACATGAGTGGCAGGACCTACAGTTTAAAGTCGACTCCGAACGACAGATTTTTGAGAAGCTCTACGTGGCAATTTTATTTACTCTCAGAGTTTTTTCCAGAAATCTGCTGAGAGGAAGTCGCCGAAGATATATTTTCATATTTTCGTTTTGATGTCTGACCTGGGATTTGAACTCGGGCCTTTCGTCTAATAAGCCAACACACTACCTAGTCTAGTAGGCGACTTAGTTAAGTTATTGATAGTTCTATGCAAAGCTTAGATCTTTTCCCAACAATAGTTTTGATTGTCTCAAAACCACTCAAAACCACTCTTTATCTTCCCTTTTGACCATTTCCAAACATCTGCCCATAAACGCTAGAAGGAGATAAAAAAGACAATTTTAAATGCCTATCGATATTACTTTTTGAACAATCCTGTTATCGTCTATTTCAAAGAAGGTAAGTATAAGTGATAAATTTTCCAAGTTTTGATTACCATTCCATAAATAAAATGTAAAATTCTCTTTGGGAGTTTACGAATTGTATACGAATATAATTTTTAAAATTATCATCAACAATATAGTTTTTTTTTGGTTCCCAAGTTTAAGTGGGTGTTTTTCTACAACGATAATTCTATTTTATCATTTCGAAAAGCTTCTTTATTTGGTTATTATCACAGTAAACAAAACCTTAATTACCAACTTCAAATGAATACGATACAATTACGAAATAAAGAATGAAGAAAAAAGACCTGAACAATTTATCAGCATTACCTTCGCAAGCAATGAAAGTAAATAATTGTGGATAAGAAGAGTAATTAACATATTACAAGACAAAAGAAAACAAAAAAACATTTCAAAACAAAAAATAAGAAACAAAAAAACATTGCTTTTAAAGCCTATAAATATTCAAATATGCAGCTGATATATTTTCATGTATTAACGTAACGATGAAACATTTCATATTCGTTCCCTCGTAGACAATAACGTACACGTACATACGTATTGTCACAATCAATGGTTTTCCAAAGAGATAAACCATTAAAACCAGCCAAAACATACTCGCACTTCAGCTCAACACAACAATTCAAACGATGACGAAAGTAATTTCCCTCGCTGGCTCTTTTTGTTCTCTTATCAAGTACTTCTTTTTTTTCGTTTATAAGCACAATTTTTTCTTTTTGTTATTCGTTATTTATTTGGTTAGCGTAACATACAAGTGTGTTCAGAAAATATTTCTCAAAAAAAAAAACAATTTTTTTTTGTTAAGTCTGCATAATGATGGCGGAAATGAAGTATTACATGAGTAAATGGATAAATGAGTGTGTAACAATTGTTTTAAAATATTTTCCTTACGGATAAGGAACATTATTATGAATAAGAAGAAGAAACAGTCAAAATATATGAATTTCTAATTAATTTTCAAGTACTTGCCTTAATAAAGAGTATCTTAGAATTGTGTTCGACATTGATAAGCGTTCTGCCATATAGAGTGCGTAGTAGTTGAAAGTGTCTTCATAAACAAAAGACTTAAGAAACGAACTTGCTGTAAAGGTATGCATGCTTAAGATAAGCAATTGTAATCATTTCAATATTGAAGAAGGGAGCAAAAATCATACGTTTTAAGTAATATTTTCGTGACAGCAAATAAATAAAAATTTTTGGTTCCATTTTTTAATTTTTTCTTATTATTTCTTTTTGCAAAAGATTCAAAAAGTTCATAAAATTAAGCAACAGTGACTTTAAGAGTACCATAATGAGTTATAAACGATTAAAGACGAAACTTCTCTACTCTACCATAAAAGAAAGCAGATTTTTCTTATTAATTTTCTTAAAGTTTCATTCTAAAGAATATTTCATTATTACTTACTATTTTACCAAAAGAGCGTAAGTAGCATGCTAAGGCATTCGAAGGCTTTAATTAGTCTAACTGTTTGCTTCTTAAGTCAGTTGATTTATGTGTATTTTCGAATGTGTCAAAAAAAAAAAAACTCGTGACATGTGGCAATAACAAAAGTGCTAAGTAAAATTTTATTCTAAAAAAATATGGTGTGAAAAATGTGTTTTCGCTTGAAAAGTTGTCTTAAACGGCTTAATATTTAGGTACATATGTCAACATATAGAATTTCCGACTTTGGTATGGAAAGCAACCAGAGGTAGTGCAAGAGATGCTAATGCTGTCGGAAGCAGTTTGTGGTTTGTGGCTTCATTGGAACGTACTTCTTCAAAAACGGTCAAAATCTGAACATTAAAGTCAATGGAAGAAAGTATCGTGCGATGAATGGAATAGTAGTAGAGTTGAACATGGTAGGCACTTGTTTTCAACAAAACTTTGAGCTCTCTCGGACGGATTCAGCACTGTGCGGACTCTCCTCAATACACTACCTAGTGGACTACGTAAGGAAAGTAATTAATTTCTCGAAAATCTTTGTTTAAAAATAGAAGTGGGAAAAATAATTTTCCAAATTTTGAAATTAATTCTGATAAATTACGGCATACTTTTAAAACAAAAGACTTAAGCGAGCTACGTTTTTTCTGAACAAACGCATGAGTATTTTACTGATGATTACTATACTTTATCTCATAGAGGCAGAGAGGTGGCTGTCCATCTAAGAGAATCAGATGGCCATACCTATGCCACTTAGGAACCACTGTATTAATCTTTGCTCTACTTTTAAAATTATTAAATAAATATTGGAATTTAATAAAATTCCTTTCCAACAAAGAAAAAGAAAAAAAAACAAAAAAACTGTTTCAATAATCATCTCATTTCCCTACCATACACTTCAGCGTATTTCTTTTTTTTTTTGCTCATATAACACCTAAATTTAAAAAGCGCCTAAAAATCTTTTGATATTTTCCACAGTTGCTGTTCACAATGTAGAAAAAAAAAACAAAAAGAAAAACTTTTTTTAAAAAAATACACACCAAAAATTATTTAGTGGCGTTTTTTTACTCGCATTTGTGTTTTTTTTTTTCATTTCATCTCATTTGATCTCAACCGCTGGTTGTAGATCTTGTCTGATTTTCTTGATTCGTACGTTCGGTGTCTTAATGTCGGTTGCATTCAAATGGCCACACTGGTGTAGTGACAACTTTTCGGCACGCGGTTTTACAAATTCCTATAAAGACACATACACACACACACACACGTACGCTTACAGACATACATATTTACCCATTAAATTGATGTTCGAGAAGTCAAAAAATCGAAAAGCCGGTCTGGCGCATACGCTGTTCATGTGCCAGGCGCTTTTAGTTGGTATGGATGATGGAATGACCCTTATGGAAAAGCCGAAATAGAATATGCAAGTATATGGGCTTAAAATATTGTATAAACAGCTAAGCACAGAGCCAGTGTTGATGTTAATGTGCTGGTGTTAAAAACCGACCGTAAAAGAGCAGAAAAGAAAACAACAAAGAAGGGCTTGTTGGCCGGCAATATTGATGGTTTTCAACTTTTTTGTTTGTTTTTTTTTCTTTCCTTTCCTTAGCGAACACTGCTACACATTTAATGGGAAAAAAAGAGGAAATAAAGCTTTTAAGTGCCTTGGCGTCAAGGAGGTTTAAGAAAATGTATTGTAAAACAACAACAAATATTCACAAATACATTATTATTACGTATAATGTGAGTATTTGGTGTATGTTACATTGCATATGGTGATGGCATTTTTTTAATCGTGTTCTATACAAAAAATATATTTGTTTTAATATAAGAATTAATAATTAATTAGTAATTGATACTTTTAATAATTTCTTCAATATTTTTTTTTTGTTACATAAATTATTAATTAATTTGCTTTTTAATAAAAGAAAGAAAATTTATAGGTACTATTAAGAATTGAAAATAGAAATTTCTCATACATATACAAACGTTTTTTAAAATTTATGAACTTCGGCTTATTTAAAGAGAAATTTATTATATTTTTAAGCGATTCCTATTTTAAAATTGTTTATTCGTTTGAAAGACCTACTGAGATCATTATATGTGGAATAAAACATTGTTCAAATATCTTCCACAGGTTCTCTGGGTGGCCTCATTTCCCATGACTCGCTCGCAGTAATCTGGCTTGAGAACCACTGTGGTTTGCGGCTTATTTGCATACACCTGCGACTTGAGAAAGCCCCACAGTTGACAGCGATGATATGAGTTTTTTTCAAAATAATCACCTCCACGCGAAAATATCCACGTGCAGAATATCCAATGTGGCAAGAGCTGTGTGTCACTAGCCCCGGGCTGTGGAAACCTCACGACGTTGATATCCAGATCATTCAATTCAGGTCAAAAGTAGTTGATAATCATCGATCTATAATGGACTAATGACGCCTCGAGCCAGTGTTTTTTTCCAGTTGTTTTGGTCGCTCTTTGATCTCATGTGTATTGGTATCGTCCCAAAGTTTATTTGTCCATGTACTCATTCATTCGGAAATATGTAGGCTTCATCGCTGAGGATATTTTTCGATGAAAATTGGGAGCATCTTCGTATAAAAGTACAATTATGTGTTTCAAATTTTTGTAATCTGAGTAAAAATGAAGAATTAAGTTCCTTTCATGGTCGATTTGTTAGTTCGCCCATAAGCCTTCTTCAATATGTGCTTTTCGTAGCCTTCTTGTTACAGTTACCGAGACTCATTGCAGTAATGCAACTCTAGCTTTCACATAATGATTCACTGGACTTAGCTACTTAGCTATGACTTGTCGTATAAGGAGTTTAAGGACATTTCACTTTTCAAATACAGTCAAACTCGTTTATAACGAAGTCGGTTATAACGAATTCTTGGTTATTACGTACATATTTTCAAGTCCCAACGTTCTAATAACAATTTTCATACAAAAAACATCGTTTATTACGAACTCGTTTATAACGAATTCTCGGTTAAAAGGAACTACTTTAACTGGTCCCAGTAATTAAATTTCATACATTTTGCCTTTTAATAACGAACCCTCAGAAATAATTTTGAAGTGTGGCAATAGTCTTTACTTTTATTTAATATGGCACCATTAAATTATAACTCAACATCTTTAATCAGCTGATAGATAAAAAGAATTAAAACATATTTTTGGTTTTTAAAAAAAAATATTTTTTGTTTTTAATAAATGAAAAAAATTATTTGTATTTTATATTTTCTTCTATGACTTCACCCCGTCGTTTATTACGAACTTTGCCTATAACGAACTATTTTTTCTGGTCCTACGGAGTTCGTTATAACCGAGTTTGACTGTATACTCGACCTGTTGCACAATTTCACCACAAGTGTAAATGATACCTTGCGGGTTCCAGTCTATAGCATGCTTTGCAATATTGTTTAATCAACGTTTGTCTCTAAATTATCTATTCAGGAACTCCTAATTGCTCCAGAAAGGTAATATCAATAACTAAGTAGGAAAATTAGGCAGCATCATCTTTTGAAAGACAGTAGGAAGGACTCAAAGTGAAAAATTTCTTATGAAAACAAAGTGTGTTAACTGGCAAAACTTGATGCACTTGAAACTGTACAAACTATGTTCTTTAAAGAAATGAAAACTTATAAAAATATGTAAGCTGCGCCTATAAAACCCTAGAAAAGTTTAATCAAGAAATGGTACAGAAAAAGAGAATCCATTTGTTAAACATTTGAAAACGTATTTAGAAAGATAAGAAGAGAAGGTAATTTAAAGTGTATTTTCTAGCTTCTGGGCATTGAACTATGAGGTTGTAGGTACTCATGAAGTTGCCGTAGTCTAGTAGGTAGACGTGAGGTCACGATTCAAACCCCAGGTCAGACGTCCAACAAAACGAATTATGAAAAATATCTCTTTGGCGACTTCCTCTCAGCAGATTTCTGGCAAAAACTCTGAGAGTAAATAAAAATTGCCATGAAAAGCTTATTGGGTGTAGCACCCGCCAATTGTCGATAAAATTAACACACACAACATAAGTGGTATGAGAAGCTAGGTTGTAATCCTGACTGAAGGGTTGTAATGATCAACTATGTATGTATGCATGTATGTACATATATACATACTCATTAATGTAAGTTGTATGCATGTTCGTTTGTGCAGCCCCTGACCAACTTCTTCAATGAGTTTTGATGGAAGTTAGTCATTACAGGGACTGCGCTTATCTGTGGCGTCACTACTACGGACCGCTATGCGTACTCAAGTCTGCTTTGGTAACCTAACCTAAGTTAGTTCATTTATTACAGCAACGTGTTCGGACTAGTGTTCTTTATTCAGATACCTCTGTGATAGATTGTACGACAAAATAATTTCTAAACAAATCGAATGTGAGTACAATCTGTGTACAGTTTTATTAAAATATATTTTCAAATTATTTTTCCTTAAATAAATCTAAATTCAACATTAAACTAAAATTAAACAGGTACTACAGAAATGTATGAAGGTTAGAATTCAAATTAATTTCTACGCATCCAATATCCAACAGGATATTAAAGAAATTGCAGTAAATTTTACGTTTGTTTTAACCTTTCATTGACCTCATGCCGTGTGTTACGTGGTAATTGCATGTTAAAGTGTCAAAAAGTAGCGTAAGACTTAAAACTAGACACGTACGTCTTACAAACGTAAGCATAACATTTGATGGGCTTATGCCTTAAATGTTCAGTGAAATGGAAAAACTACCCGCAAGTGCACAACAACAACAAAAACAACAACAATTATTATTGAAATGCGTTACAAATAAATTCTGTTTAAATTTAAACCAAAAACCAAACAGTTTATTTCATGTTTACCTTGCTGTTGTTTTAGAATTTTCTGTAGGCCTTCAAATAGTTTGCCAGTTTGAAAAAATGTCGTTTTGAAAAATCCATTAAAGCGCAAACAATTTTGGCGTCTCTATTCCGATCACTTGCTGTGTGCCGCCTTGCCATTACTGGTCCAGTATTTGGTTGGGTATTTTTAATTTTTTTTATTCAATATGAACTATGAGTGTGTTTTTGTTTCCATCTACAGTTTTTCAAGAAATTCTTTACGCTCATAATTTCATATTTTATCACAGAAAAACGATTGTGCAGTCAAAAACTAAAAGAAACGACTTTTCAACTTATAAATAAAATAAAATGAAAAATAAATACAGAAAAAATAATAATAATAAAAATTTTTATTATTTGTTAAGATTTCTGAAATCACTTTTTAAGCGATTCTGTAAACTTAATGGAATTTAATCGCTCATGTTTCATGTTTTTTTTTCTTATTGTTTTTATTGATGCTGTTGCTTTCATTGTATCCATCATTATCGTTTACAAAAAGGAAGTGCTTTAGTTTCCAGATAACTAGGAGAAAGAAATTTTTTCTTTATAAAAAATTTCATCATGTTTTTATATTAAAAAGTATTTACATTTTTTTTTTATCAACAACAAAAGTGTTAATCATATTTATTAATAAATAAAATTTTTTATTTCCAAATAAGAACCCATTTTCTGATATTAAATGGATGATTAATTATGAAAATCAAATCAGGCGCGCAACACAACTTAATTCTAGGGAGGAGAACTTTGTGAGACAAAATTCGAAATATTTTTTTAAACTACAGGGAACATAAACTGTATTATTTTTTACAGCCCATGCTATACGAATCCATAGCTTATCTTTTGAGAATTATTCGTTCAAAAGCTCCTAAGGCTAAGTGCGTAATTATAAGTTTATCGAAATTAGCCTGAAGTTTACCTAAAGTTTCATGTTTCATTTAAATTATTTATTTTGTGTTGTTTCTTGGCAAGGTATAAGGGAAATCTATTATTATTCTATGAGCTGCTACAGTGCAGAAATCACTTGCTTACGTGGAACATCTAGATTAATGACACTATCACAATAAAATGCTCCAGAATGTAATCGTTAATTCCAAGGCCAGCAACAGAACATTTGGAGTATCATAACCTTATTGGAACTATGAACAATTTGACCTTATAGGGGAAAAATTCAGAAATAAAAGTAACAAATCGTGTAAGATGAAAGCTATATGCACCTAAAAGCCAATTTATACGGTAAGAGTTTACGTACGTAAAGTCAGAGTGAAAATGTCATAGAATTCCATACGTATTTTAAAAAGGAAGGAACAAAAACCAAAACGATCCCTGATGGTCCTTGAAAAACTTCAAAACGAAAAAACGAAGAGAGCCGTATTTCCTCCTAATTTCAAACGCTCTCATCAGATATTGAGTTTACTCGCCACTAACGATCTCTTTTACACAAAAACTTGACATGTATTTTATTTATTACAAGGGACTCTGCCACAAATAGCCAAAAACTTTCGCTGGTTTAAGCGCTTGGGGGGATAAAACATCCAGTTTTTCGCCATCTTTCGATTCAACTTGGACAAAGAGGCGGAACATAGTAATACTATCTGACAGCTGTTTTAAGATTAGTTTAAAAATAATGTAAAACTGTCTGGGGTAGCAGGCCTAGATAGGCAAGGTAAATAGGGGCACCTTCTGTTGGCACCCAGACAGATAAGCTTGCTAAAAGGGTAGCTTCCATATCGCTGTTGGGGTCAGCATCTGTCTGGGAAGTGGAAAGAAATGACCGAGAACTTTAGGCTCAAAGAGCACTTGTTTGGATTGCCTAATTTCCAATTTGTATGTACTGTGATGACCAGAATGAATCATCAGAATACATACAGTATTCCCTCGATTTACGTCGTCTCGATTTACGTTGTTTCGATTAACGTCGTCAAAAATTTTGTTCCCTTCAACTTCGATTTGCGTTGTCATTCGATTTACGTCGCCTTTTTTTGTAACCAACTGTGACGTAAATCGAGAGATTACTGTATCTTTTTTAAGTTCCTTGTTAAACACATACTACTTTGTAGAATGACCAATATGAAATTCGATTTACGTCGTTTCGATTTACGTCGCCTTTTTTTGGAACATTCTACGACGTAAATCGAGGGAATACTGTACTCGGAACCTTGCATCCCAGAAGAAAACATCTGGGAGCCTTTATTTACACAGAACAGTATCCTTAAATTTATCAAAAGTTTTTTACCAGGGTATCGAATGCTTTCTTATAATGGAAAAATAGATGGTATGTATCGACCTATGAATTCTCCAGGATTTGACGTTATGTGGTCGATAGTGGACTCACCAGGTGCAATTTTAAGTAATAATTCTGTGCTTTAAAGTGCCCATAATTGAGTCAATTGATGGATATTAATGGGTATTAATTTTTTTACTTAAGGAATTCACTTTTTAATGAGGTATAGTTTAGTTGTAGCTCAATAATTTCTAAATAGGGTGGTAATAAGATATGATGTAATATAATAAAGCAGAACAATATGCCTTTACTTCGCCTCAATAACTGAGGTTAATATGTTCTACTGCAAGAAAATTTGCCTTTCATTGAAAATTCAGTTTTTAAATAAATATTTAGTTTGCATTTTGTAATGCAATGACTTCATGCCACTGTTTTATGGAGTTTAAAAAGCATTCATGGTAATCGCCAATTGATATTTAATAAAATAAAAAAACTCAATTTAATTTCTAAGTACAGCCATGGCAATCGCCTTTAAAACATTACATTGGCAATTAATCGTTTATTTCTTGTATGTTTTTTAATTGTTTGTGTTTTAAGTTTATTGGAGTCACAAAATTAATGTCGCGTCATAAATTATAGGCGCTTAAAAATCACAAACGCAAACATTTGTGTTAATTTTTTCGTTCTCTAACAAAGAGTCAATAAATCACCAAAAATAGAAACGAAAACAAATTCGTTAAATACATCTAACACTCGTAGTACGGATATAAATATTAAAAAAATTAAATTTTCTAATTTTACGTCAATAAATAAAGTTTAAGATTTTAATTTCGTTAAATTTATCGTATTCATATGAATGAAGTCGCCGTAGTCTAGTAGGTAGTGTGTTGGCTTTTTAGACGTAAGGCCACGGTTCAAACCTGAGGTCAGACATCAAAACGAAAATATGAAAAAAGTATTTCTTCGGTGACTTCCTCTCAGCAGATTTCCAGCAAAAACTCTGAGAGAAAAAAAAAGGCCATGAAAAGTTTCTCAAAAATCTGTACTCCGGAGTCGACTTTAAATTGTAGGTCCCGCCACCCATGTATAAAATTAGCACACACAACATAAGTGGTGTGAGAAACTAGGTCCATAATCCTAATTGAAGGATTGTAATGACCAATTATGTATGTATGTAGGCATATGAATTAAGTTAGTTTAAATAATTTCATAAGTATTAGAACAGCAAGATGTGTATCAAATGTATGTGTAAAAATATGATATCTGGTGAGGCATAGGAAATCGCATGAATAGAGTCCGACAAACCTTCGTCAAACTACTACATCAAGTGTGAAACTCCGGCACATGACTATATAGCCATAAAGACAATTGTCTTCCAAGAATGAGAATCATAGAGTGCAGTTTGTTGTGACTTCAGGAAAATTCATATCTTTGTCAATCTACACCTGAGACGAATCTAGGGAATTTTCCGGCCACATACTATCAGCAGTACCCAGCTCTAGGCGCGCACTAAGCAGACACCAATTCGTATCAGTTACAGCCAAGAATGTAATTGACTGAAATCCACAGGACAGTTGTCGGAAACGGCGCTCAATTCACATCTGGCGCTGTTACCTGGAAGTGAGGCAACAAGATAAGACACCAAGCTCAGCGGATAGAAGAAAGTGGTGCTTAATTGTTGAAGCCCTATGTTCCTTATTTGGAGCAAGAAAAATTTATAAATTTTCTTCAAAGTTTAGTTTGTCTATTTTGACATCTATTCGTATGGAGAC
This sequence comes from Sarcophaga caerulescens, assembly GCA_927399465.1. NCBI lineage: Eukaryota > Metazoa > Arthropoda > Insecta > Diptera > Sarcophagidae > Sarcophaga > Sarcophaga caerulescens. Next base: position 135,343,766 of record OV656872.1, on the reverse strand, counting down.
GGGGTCATCTACACCGCTGTCTTTAGATGTTACAGAAATTGTAAACAAATAGAATGGTTTGACTTTCGATCGTAAACCTATACTAAATAGAGGTGTTTGTGCACATTACGAATGTTTTACCAATATTCACTCTAGACCAACTTTTTTGCAAAGTTAATCAGATCATTAAGTATGTCTTGCATGTGGAGAGTAAGCCATTGTCGCCATCATCATATTCTTGACTTTCTAGACAAAGAAAGATGAACGCCTTTAGACGACAGCACAAATAGGCGTGCATCGTAACAACAATAAGTAAAAAGTGTTTAATTAGCTGTGACAAAATTCTATTTTGAATTAAAGTCAAAAAAAATATTCAATTTTTTTGTTAAAAAGATGGTTCCATAAGTGATAAAGTATCACAATGAAATCTGCATAGAAAATGTTTAAAATTCTAAACAAATAAATAAAATTTTGTTGCTTTTATTCCTCATAACAATAAAAGGGAATTAATTACATTCTTTGCCGTGTCACACAGTACATAAGTAAGTGAAATTACCTTAATTGCACTCAAAAAGGGTACGATAATTAAATAACCTTCTGCATGTCAAGTGTCATGGAAAACACCCCAGTAAAAATGCTTTACCAACAGCCTTTATAATAAGGTAGTGTGAGTAATTTTAACCCTTTGAGAGTAATTTTTCATGTCAAACATGTAAACCCTTTGCACTTTCACTCTTTTCACAATCCATTCCTTAAATTGCAGTATGAAAAATAGCCTTAAAAGATGACAAGAGAATTGAAAAAAAAAACCGAAATAAAAACAATTTAAACGTTTAAAAACCCATAATAAGAGTACAACTCATGTTGAGAGCCACTTGAGATGTTATTGCTGTCTTTCGCTCTCTCTATATTTTTTGGATTCTGTTTAAATAATATATCTTTTTGGTAATTAACTGATGGCGCCTTCATTCAACAATGGCGCAATTGTTACGCATTGTTTTGGCCCAGACGGTCATACTTTGGCAATGACCTTCACTACAATAACTCCACATGACACCTATTTTAACAATAACAAAATCTCTACTTTTTATATAGCTTTGTCCCACTCTAATACATGTTCTAATGCCTGCTTATACTTGTTGGCTCAATGGGTCTAATAAGCAAAAAATTGGTTTAACAACACAGACACAAGACCATAAATTTCTTTGGTAATTACCTTTAAATTTAAAAGCCATAAAATATTGTACTTGCACGGCAATATTTACTCTCAAGACTGACTTCCTAGTGTTCGAAAGGCATGGAATTGTTTTAGGAAATATTAAAACAAACCTTTGAACATAGACATTTGGCAGGTTTTTATCAACGGCATGAGATGAAGAAATTTTATCAAATACTCTGCGTGTTACTGTAAAATTTTCGAATTTAGAAACTATTTCTGTATTGTCGAAATAGCTGTGCCGTAATGTAGAGAACTGAAAAAAAAATTCTATAAAATGTTTAATCCAACAAATTCGAATGCAAAAGATATGGTGGGTGGCTTTCAAATACAATACAATGTGATTAGATTTGAACATTTTTATTCATCAGTTATATCGATCATAACTTTGGAATAAATTTCGAAAATAATTCACAATTATTTTATTGAATTAAAGTTTTTACGTGGACCAATTGACTGATTCTTCGCCGTAGTCTAGTAGGTAGTGTGTTGGCTTATTATACGTAAAGCCAGGGTTCGAGCCCCAGGTCAGCCATCAAAATAAAATACAAAAAAAAAAAAAGTATTTCTTCGGCGATTTCCTCTCAGCAGATTTCTGGAAAAACTCTGAGAGTAAATAAAATTGCCATAAAAGTTTCACAAAAAATGTGTCGTTCGGAGTCGACTTTAAACTGTAGGTTCCGCCACTTATGTATAAAATTAACACACACAACGTAAGTGGTGTGAGAAACTAGGTCAATAATCCTGATTGGAGGGTTGTAATGACCAATTATGTATGTATGTAATTGACTGATAGGCAGCCGGGCAAAAATTTAAGTATCGTGGTTTCAAGATATTTAACACCACGTGTTAATATCTTTAACCTGGAGTGCCAGTTGTTTAGTGAAGGGTTGATCATTTACAAATACGGATCGGTTTACAACCGAAGAACGCATAAATTCTTCTTCTGATTCAAACATGTCTACTTATCAATCATTATGGAGTGCCTATGATGATCATGATACAACCATGGTGCAAGGAAGTGCCAATATTATTATAAAAAAATTTGAAGACTCTGGAAGCATTACAAAAGTGATCAAGGATGTACATTCATTGTAATGTACGCTTCAGTTTGATGGAGTATGGCTTACAATCTGAATTTATTGATGCCACAACTTGTGGTATCATGTTACCATTTCCATCCATATAAAGTCAGTGGTGTTGTCGAGCCGGAACGCTCCGGAACGTCGTTCCGGTACTTCCTTTTTGGGCAGGAACGCGTTCCGGAACTAAAGATGATTTCTGATGACGAGAATTAGCTGACGTTTTGAAAAAAAAAATTAAAAAGAATTGCAGACTTTTTTTTTCTAATTTTTATATGTATTTTTATAAACAAGGGTTTGAATCGAACCCGAACCGGAACAAAAACCGGAACGAACCGGCTTGTTTTTCGGCCCTGTCTATATAATTATATATACGCGTTCCGGTAAAAAAAAATTAGCACAACATTACTGTATAAAGTCCAACCGACGTCACAACCAAAGACACATCTATGATGATTGGACTCGAGAGGAAGTTAGTATTAATTCTGATTTGTGAAATAAAATTTGAAATACATTTCAAACTCAGTGGTTACGCCAAAATGAATAATTGTCGCAGATGGTACTCGGGGTGCATGGAAGTGATTGTGATAAAACCATTTCTACCGGAAAGTGTTACGCGATTTGCCATTTAACTATAATGCTTCTGAAAGAACCACTACCGTCAATACAGAGCACTGTAAACGTATGATCGACCTTTTTTCTTTGCTTTAAGTTGATGGTTAGTGCCATAAATTACACAACACGACCCATTGCATTAGAACCAGTCAGAAAGTGTAACTTTATGTTTTAGCAACGTCAGTTGGCCACTAAGATCATGCGCTTTGAAATATGCACAAAAAAACATGGTCGAGAACTACCAGAAATGGATCAACTACTCCAATCAATTCGATCATTATAATTCGCCCATAATGACCAGGTCCAGGCATTACAATGAAATAAAAGTTTGTCGAAATCGTGGTCTTTGTGGCATCTGTAAGCAAATGAGTTAAAAAATTTGTGTGAAGCTTCGATATAGTCATGTTTTGATTCAAAATTAAAAATACTCAGTCATGTAAGATGTCTAAGTTTTCCACATCTCTCTCACTTTCTAAGACTAGACTAAAATTATATCTTGAATTTTTTCAATTATTTTTGGTGTAGAGCACTTAACTGTTCAAAACTTCCTTACCTTTGAAATTGAATGATAAAGTTTAACATTGATTTAACACAACAATTAATGTTCAACGATGTGATACTGTGTTATCAATAGCTAAATGATGCAGGGTATTTGAAATTTGGCAGGAGTCAATGGCCAGAGAGAAGTGATGTCTTTTCAATTAAGAGATGGGAAAAGTCACAGGCTCTCATATACATACATAAATGAAGCTACTGATTGCATAACATATTCGTACAATATGATTGATTGCTTGAAAAGTGAAGCATGGTAATTTATTATTACATTAAAAAGTAAACTGTTTTTAAAATTCTTCTATTATTACTGAAATTCGGTTTAGATTAAGAAAGTTTTCTTTAAGAAACCTTCAGTATAAAATACTACAAATTTGTGGTTGTAACTCTGAATGAATTTTATTAAAAACGAAAAGAAATGAAAAATGTGCATCGGAACTTAGTAGAATTACATACATACATGCATAATTGGCCATTAAAACCCTTCAGTCAGGATTACGGCCTAGCTTCTCACATCACTTATGTTGTGTGCATTAATTTTATACGTGAGTGACGGGACCTACAGTTTAACGTTGACTCCGAACAACAGATCTTAGAGAAACTTTTTCATGGCAGGGTTATTTACTCTCAGAGTTTTTGCCAGAAATCTGCTGAGCGGAAATCGTCGAAGAAATATATTTTTTTCATATTTCGTTTTGATGACTGACCTGGGATACGAACCTGGGCTTTACGTTTAATAAGCTAACACACTACCTACTTACGGCGACTTCACTTAGTAGAATTAGTCGAAATTAATCCCCTATTGGAAGATATTTATTTATGCTACACAATTCAAAAGTTTTTGACTTTCAATGCCATAGGCCTCTTAACTTTAATTAGCTTTTCTTTGAATTGATTATTCAGATTATTTTTAATAGAATTCGAACTTAAGTAACACATACAAATCTACATAAATTTATAAATAAATAAATTAATTTTTTAAATAAAATAAGTTCCTATTTTGTAAGATTTAGTTTTAAAAACCAATGATGGAAGCTAGCTTGTTTGCGGAGCTTAACTTATTATCTTTACAATGTTATGACATTAAAACATATCATTTTTTGTTTATTTTTAAATACGGTTTCGTGGAGTAACTATAACTGTGATAGCGATCGTTTGGCAATTGTAATGTGGATTAATTTTTCCTTTGTTATTGTGCATTACAACACAGCAATTCGTGCTGGCAACATTGTTTTTAATACAAAAATAAAAAATAACCCATTAAAGGCTAATAAAAAAGACTGTCAAATATTGAAACTGAAAAGAAAAATTATCCATTTTAGTATGATTCATTTCATTTTTATTTTGATTTAATCCTCCATTATTATAAAATCCTTTAGATGATAAATGAAAATGACGAACTGTTATGAAATTGTAGTCAAAGTAATTTTGCTTTGGCATATGCGCACTGCAGGTGTTCAATGAGATTATATTATTATTATATTATTAATATTAATATCCATTATAGTTACTCAAGCTTAATTTTTTTATTACTATCGGGTACGCCATCTAACGTTTTTTTTTGTCAACTAGTGCTTATTTCGTGAATGGTAACACTTAGCTCATGTCTGATTTGACAGATAATTAGTTTTATCCTTCCGCTGAACGAATATGGTTGTGTATACGCTTGAACAATTTACCATCCAATGCGTTTTCGCTTCGCTAAGTGGGCCTGTGATCGACTTACAGAAGATGCCGATTTTGCCAAAAAAATCATCTTTTCAGATGAAGCTCATTTTGATCTTGGCGGGCAAGTAAACAAGCAAAATTGTCGCATTTGAGGCACAGAAAACCCGCACGCATACATTGAAAAGCCGACGCACCCAAAACGAGTCACTGTTTGGTGCGGATTTTGGTCCAGAGGCATAATTGGGCCATTTTTCTTCGAAAATGAGCAAGGAGTGGCCGTTACAGTCAATGGCGATCGTTATCGGGCCATGTTGAACGAATTTTTGTTCACAAAAATTGAAGAGGAGGATATTGGCAACAGGACGGCGCTACGTGCCACACAGCCGAAACTACACTCGATGTTTTGCGCCCTGTTTTTGAAGATCACATTATCAGCAGCAGAGCTGATGTCGTTTGACCACCTCGGAGCTGCGATTTGACACCGTTGGACTATTATTTGTGCGGTGCCGTCAAAGATAAGTGTTACGCCGACAAGCCAGAGACAATTGACGCTTTAAAGGACAATATTCGTGAAGCCATTGGTGAAATACAGCTGCACACAATCGATAATGTGCTTAAAAATTGGACCGATCGTGTAGGCTACTGCACGGCCAGCCGAGGCAGCCATTTGAATGAAATTATTTTCCATTATTAACCGGAAGGATTGTACTTTCAAATAAAAAAAGAAATTTGAGAAAATATTCAGAGGTTTTTTTTTAAAGCATTTTCAAAAAAAAAAAAATTTTTTGGCGGACCCTTTATTATTAGTAATTTTAAAAAATCTACTACTCTAACTCAAATTCACCTTGTTCTTGCTAGCCGGGCTATTTATTTGAGCGAATAAATTGATTGACGTTCAGAGCAACGGTTTCAGTTGATAAGATTTTACACTGGCTTTTTTGTGGCTTATTTATTAGCATATAACCTAAAAACTGGTTATTTTTATTGGAAATAATTGTCGTATTAAGATAGTATTTGAAAGACCATGTCATTCACAACTTTTTGGCAATTTATAGATTCCGTTCGAACCACTCGTCTTCGAAGTCTAAAAATAAATCGAAATAATTTCTTCAGTGCAGCGTTTTCCAGTGTAAACGTTCTGCTTGGATCGAGACAAATGGTATGAGGTAAAATTTCTTCTGACCTGTGCCGCAGTATATCGACAAGCGTTCTCATGATAAAATTACGGCCTCGTGTCGGGTTGCTTCAAACGAATTAGTTGTTGTTGTCTGCACAGATCTCTCGTGTGGCTCGATTTTTATAATGGATCACACTTTTCTGCCAAATATAGAGCATAACCTTAATCAACTATGGTACAAACAAGTTACTTATCCCATAATAATGTAATTTTAATAATTTCTTCTAATAAAAAGAAGCTTAAAATTCGTCTTTTAAACAAGCTACAGTATTGCCTGGTGCAATCGATACAACCGGAGACATTAGATTTAAAAGTTATTTACCAACAATTTACAACAGATATTGCAGTGACCCGTTAGCTGAAAATATTTCTTACAAAGTTTTATTTGCAACTTCATTCAATTAGTTGGGCAATTAAGAACACATTGTGTAATTTATTAACTGAGATTCTGTATTTTAAATTGAATTCAATTTAAGTGTTAATTGCATGAAATTACTTAATTAAGCTTTTAAAATTTATGGGTGAACATTGTATCATGAACACAAACGATATTGATGTGAATAATTCAACTGAAACGTATGAATCAGAATAGGTGACAATGTCAGACAGAAACTGAAAAAGCTAGGTTCGAAAGTTTTAATGCATTCTCTATATAGCAGCTACAGTTTATTTTTTGTTTCGATTTTTGCGAACCTCTTCTAATGCTTTAAATTTAAATTTCGTAGAGATCTATCACTTTTTCCTTTAGAAAATTCTATAGTGATGAAATAACTGATTTTTATTTGTTTTAATAAAGCCAGTGGTGTTGTGCTAATTTTTTTTTACCGGAACGCGTATATATAATTATATAGACAGGGCCGATCTTGGGTAGGCGGCCGCTCTGTGCGGTCTCATGTCCCAAATTTAACGACGGGGTTGATTTTCCATGATAATCCTGGCGACGGCGTTTTTTTTTTTAGGTCTCATGTCCCAAATTTGACGACGGGGAGGAGGGAGATTACCCAATTTTCGCCCGTCGCCAGGGTTCACGTATTTGTTTCGGTTCGAGTTCCGGTTCAGCAGAAAAAAACGTTCCGGAATCCGGTTCACGGTTCGGAAAAACAAGCCGGTTCGTTCCGGTTTTTGTTCCGATTCGGGTTCGGTTCAAAACCTTGTTTATAAAAATTTGTCAAAAATTAGAAAAAAAAAATCAGCAATTCTTTTTAATTTTTTTTTTTTCAAAACGTCAGCCAATTCTCGTTATCAGAAATCATCTTTAGTTCCGCAACGCGTTCCTGTCCAAAAAGAAAGTACCGGAACGACGTTCCGGAGCGTTCCTGCTCGACAACACCACTGAATAAATCCCATTTTAAATGTTGACCAATTATTTTAAAATATTACTTACTTACAATCTTTTAATTAGGATTACAGCCTAGCTTGTTACACTACCCATGTTATATGTGTTAATTTTATCCATCAGTGGCGGAACGTACAGTTTAAGGTTGTCTTCGACTAGCAGATTTGATAAGTTTTTTGTCGTAACTATTTGCTTTCAAATACTGATGAGAAAAGGTCGTTGAGATTTAAATTCATGTGCTCTCGTCTAGCAAGCCAAACACATTATCTACTAGGCTACTAGGCCATTAACTGTATTTTTTAAGTAGCATAAGTATAAACACTAAATTTAATAGCTCAATGTAAAAGTTAATTGACTCAATTTAAGATTATATCTGAACAGGCTATAAGGTTAGTCACTGTAACTTACTTATGTAATCTGTTTTGATTTATATCAGTTATTGTTTTCATTTTTTAGCCAATGGGTTAAAATATTCATTCGTTTTTATTTCAAAATTTTAATGCAAATCTGTTTTGCAGCAGTATGACATAAAACAAAGTATGTGTCTTAAGTCTTTTGATTTTATTCGATTTTTTTTTTTTTGTAAAATAAAACCGATTAAGTGTAAAATTTTCGTGACTTTAAACAATTTTGTTAATATAATTAAACTGTATTTAAAAGTTATTTCCAAAACAATATCCATATGGTTGGTTCACTTATTAATTATCACGGCACAAAAGCTGAATGCAATACAAGCAAGTTTAAAGCTGCAAGAAACTGCACAAAAAGAAAAGAAATAAAAATGAAAAGTTTAAAACTGTTTTGCACATTAGTGCAAAAACTAATGTTAATAACATTTAACGTTTTAATTGTCTGTTCAGCATTCACTACTACTTGTGTTCTTATTGCAAATTCTTTTAACATTTTGGAGTGGCAAAGTCGAAGCTTGCATTCATTCTATGTGGACTATTAGCAATTATAATACGTTTATGAAAATAAAAAAGAAACTAAAAATAAAACATTTATCACTGGCATAATTTATGAGACTACAATGTTGAATTGAAGTTGAGCTAAAAAGAAAAAAAAAACAGCAACAAAAGCAATATTATATGGGCTTAACGAAATATTAAATATGAATAAATTAAAAGCGTTCGTCACGCATGCAACAAAGACCCAAAGAAATGCACGAAAATTGTAAAACTACAGTAAAACTGTAAGTGTTAGAATTTATGCCAGTTGGTTTAAAAAAATATTTTTTTTCTTAAATTTTTGTTTTAAACAAAGGCATACATACTATATATGGTTTTCTGTTTTTTTTTATTGTTTAGTTTTTTTTTGTCTTGATTTATTCCACTGATTATATGCAAATTAATTTTTTATATTTCAGTTTTTTTTTTTTTTTTGAGATTTTGTGGGGAATTTGTGGGTTTTTTTCTTGTAATAATTTTCGATTATTTTAATTTTTTTTTTTTTGATTTCAGCTATAAAAATACAAATTTTTAATAGACCATAAAATTGTTTAAATAACTTCGTTTAGATTGTCTCGAAATTTCAAATAAAAAATCTTTTCCAGCTTTTTCTGAAGCTTTTTTTTTTTGAATTTTTTAATCAAATTTTAAAATCTTTTGTCTCTGGGTGAAAATTTAAATAGATTGCTAGCGTTTATGATTAAAGAAGAGAAAAAAAAATGAAAATAAAAATCAAAAAGCACATGCTAAATAAATAAAATTAGCATTAACATATGATGGTTATCGGTTTTGTATTTAAATGAAACTGAAGACATAAAAAACCATATTTTCCATGAAGTTTTTCAATTTGGTAACAAAATTTTGTTTGATACAGAAATGAATTTTTGTTTTTCGATTCGATAATAATTTGATTTAAAATTACCGTCGGTACTTGTTATATTTTATTTGTAAGTGCTGTACATATGTATATGTGTATATGGATATTTCTTTTTATTACTACCTTATCATATATCATTGGCAATAGCAAATTGTTTATGGTACTGTATCCTACGAGAAGTGAAAGTAGTAGGCCAATTGTGCTAACACAGACATATGTTGTGTGTTATTTATATACATGAGGGGCGGGACCTATAGTTTAAAGTCGACTCCGAAAGACAGATTTCTAATAAATTGTTCATGGCAATTTTATTTACTTGCAGAGCTTTTGCCAGAAATCTGAGAAAGTCGCCGAAGAAATATTTTTTTCATATTTCGTTTTGTTAGAGATGCTTGACCTGGGGTTTGTACTGTGGCCTCACGTCTAATAAGCCTTCACACTACCTACTGGACTATGGCGACTTTGTTGTGCTAACTTATGCTAACACATTCCATTTAATTATAGTCTTCTAGCCCATGTCAATCAGACTCTTTTATATACCGGGCAATGTCCTTTATTCTAATTTCAAACAGTTCCATCAGCTATGTCTGGAATAGGCTTTCAATACTCCCACACACCAGTTCCTGCAAGATTGCTGGGCAGTGATACATTACGTTAAGGCTTCTACCGCCCCTAACGGGTCGCAATTTTAGTAAAAACCATACGTGGAAGCGTATTTCCGATGGGTATGTCGCGTGATGGGAGAAAATACATAGTAAATGTTAATTCGAGAAAGCTATTGTTATTCGTTGGTTAAGATTCGACCAGTTCACTAGGTGCTCTCTTCTATTTAGAAATTGTTGGCCAGAGAGTGAAATTTTTAATCTGATCGGATATATACTTGCATAATAAAGGGGGGTTTTCCCGTTCTGGCAATATCCCTATGCCTAGGATTCCAAATAATGGAGACCTTAAAAAATCTGTCATTTTACGGAGAAGTAGGCGAAATGGATTTTATGGCAGGCTTACCCTATGACTATATTAGGATATTTTATGCTAGAGCATAGATTTTGCTACGTACCAGCTTTTAAATCGCAGTGGCCGCAGGTTCTTACATAAAAAATTGTATTCTTCTTCAACATAGCGTCCGACGTCCGTGGTTTGTATTCCGACTAAAAAAATAAGATTTGTCGTGTACATTGATTTCATCGTTCCGTCAAGTCGCGTTTCGTATCCAGTGATGTTGAGAGACGTTGGACTAATAGTGGTAGTACACCTAGTTGAGTTCATAGATTTTTGTCAAGAAAACTATACATTTATGCATCTTTGCATTATCTTAATGTAAAAAAAAATTATTTCGCTCAAATTCTGTTATATTTTTATTCACATTAAATCGACCAACCACCCAACTTATTATACCGAATTACACAGACAAATCCATTAGCTAAGTGTGTTTTAACCGCGATTTGGTCATTGGTGTGTTGTGGTAGATACATGTTGCAGCTAAGGTTACGAAATGGCTCGAAAACTGATTCATATTGCGTTTAAACGCCAAACAATCCTGCGAAATTATCATGCGATTGGGTTTGTCATGGATTGTGTGCAATTGTAGCAGAAATGCTTTCTTATACCCAAGTCATCTTTCAAATTAAAATCACTCAGCCACAATCTTTAATTTCACTTTCAATTTCCGATAAGAGATTTGCTAAAGAGGCCTCAATTGCACGACAAACAAAATTCAATAGAAAATTCACTTTCATTCGATTGAAATTTCATAAAGTTTTTGACAATCTTAACCTTGGTTCGAGTAATGCCTTTTATTCGCAAATAATAATCCTTAATGAGCCCATGAAATTTACGTTTTTCCACTTATTCTTCAAATTACGTGGTAGTTAGTCTGCTAACAAAGGCTATTTAAAAGACTTTACATGACAAAGAGAGTTCAAATTTTGACAGGAGTCACCTGACAGTTGCCCATTGACAAGAGCAATGTTGCTTTACAGTTAAGTTTCCTAAAGTTTCTCTAAAAACACATACATTTTACATTCAATAATGAAAATAGCTTTTTTGTGCAGATATGGCAAACAATTATTTTGTAAATAAATCCCATACAAAAAAGGTGTGTAACCGCATAGTTTAAGAGGATTTGAACGCTAACTTTCTATTTTTTTTTTTTTCGTTTTCTATGTGTAGTAACAAACAGAAGGCTCTTACACAAGCTGCTGTATTTATTAGCACATTTTGTTTTTATTAATATTTCTGTGCTAATATTTGTTAATAACCACATGTGTCAATAATTTTAAAAATAAATTCAAATATTTTATTTATACATATTCTCGTAGTTGCATGACATTAAACGTCGACAACCAATATTTTACAATTATTTAATCATAAATAAATTCGTTTTTTAATAACAATTCCTACATTTAAACAATTTAATTTGTTACTACATATACCTGTTGATGTTATTATTGTTGTGTATATCCATTCACAGCCTGTATGTACTTATATGAGCCATACGAGTGGTGCTATACAATAACAACAGCAACCACAACCATTAGAACAATTAAAAAATATTATTAACAAATGACATAATTACGGAGCATTTGTTTATAATAAAATTCACACCTCAGAGACGTGGCAAACGAATGCTGTCCGCAAACTAAATTAATGACTTTAAGTTTTCAAGCAATGGGCAATACACACCTTTAGAATACGCTACAAATTTATTGTTTTTTTTTAGTAGAAAACTTCATTTTTATAATTGCGGCATTTAGATGGTACAGTACTGCAGAAATTACCAAGGAATCTGGATGGTCAGATGGCATGGCTTTTATTCCTCTTAACAAACTTTTAGAAGATCGTGGATAATTGATGCCAATATCACATATTTTTTTATTGTCAGGCAACCAATTTGCCTTTTCTGGGTTTATTCGATTGATTCCGCCTTAATTCTCTATCAGTTTGTTTGGAAAGGCTCTTGAAAGTTTAGAATTTCGTTTTCTGCCTTTATGCTGCACTATAATCTTCAGTGTTGCAATGTTATCAACTGTTAATCGGTCGTTTGTTGAATAAAAATTTTCATTATTCCGTTTATAGGATCCAATAAAAAGTGGATGGGTTTTCCATTAAAAAATTAATGGGCTTTTCACCAGGAATATATATTGAAAAGACTAAACTTAGACTAAACTTACTGAGCTGAATAGGTTTCATATAAAATAATCCCAGTTTATAATTTTCTCAAGCCAAAAACATTCTTGAAAGAGAGTAGGACCTAGTGAGTAAAGTTTCTCATCACTACACCTATTACACCTTATAAAAGATGGTAACCCTATCAGTCTAGAATTTCCTATAGTTGCCAAATCACCTGTTAAAGTTGAAAAAACTTGATTAACAAACGTATGTCCATCAAATACGATACAAAAACCCTTTGTACAAAATCCTTTCAATGTTCGCTGAATGGGCTCTGGAACAGTTGCCAATTGACTCTAATTTTTATAGAAAATCGTCTTTAAAGATGATGTATGAATGGGTATATAAACAAACTAAATTATCGAATTTGGGGTGATACTAATCCATATGAGATCCAAGATTCTGAAAATTTCACTGTTTAGTGTGGGTTTTGTACGGACTCCATTGGTACATATTTCTTTGAGAATGACATTGGCTAGGCCATCACTGTCAACGGCGAGCACTGTAGTCGATGATTACCAACTTCTTTGCGTGCAATTTGACCTTATTAGACTTTTACTTGTGGAGTTTTCTTAAGTCCGAAAGTGTGGGAATAAGCCACAAACCACAGTGGTCCTCAAAGCCAACGTAACCTATGTAGTCGGTCAAATTCAACCTAATTTATTCGCCTGAACTATGAAAAACTGGACATTTGGGATGCCCTCCACCCAGAATAAAAACATTTCTCACACACACTTTGTTTTAAATTTAAAGATAGAAAACGTTGATTCATGATTATGGTATTATGACCATGAAGCAGGTATCATAGCTTATGGAGCTAGGATATCAGTCACCTTAAAACTAAAGAATTGTAATGACCAAAATACTTTTTTGTTGTTTTTGTGTTGCAATGGCTTGGGAGTGGTGGTGTGTTGGCTTATTAAACGTAAAGCCAGGGTTCGAGCCCCAGGCCAGGACATCAAAACAAAATACAAGAAGTATTTCTTCGGTGATTTCCTCTCAGCAGATTTCTGGCAAAAACTCTGAGAGTAAATAAAATTGCCATGAAAAGTTTCTCAAAAAAATCTGTAGTTCGGAGTCGAATTTAAACTGTAGGTTCCGCCACTTATGTATAAAATTAACACACACAACATAAGTGATGTGAGAAACTAGGCCAATAATCCTGACTGAAGGGTTGTAATGACCAATTATGTATGTAGGCTTGAAAAACGTTACGTAATCATTGATTAAGTTAGATTTTCTTACCCTACATGTAGTATAACGTTTCAAATTACTTGAAAAGACTTTGTAAATAATGAGTTATTATTGTTGGTAATTAAAGAAAAAAAGAAACTATATTGTATTGAAAATCTATTAAAAATCAATTAAAACTACTCAATTTATTGTTAAATGTTTAAACAATATGACTGGAAGCTAAAAAATGTCGCTACTGATTGTCTTGTCACTTGTTTGAATACACGATTGTTTGATACATTGTAGCTGGTGAAACATTTTTCAACTCAAATGCAAACTACAAAAATAATATATTTTTCAGTTTTTTTTTTAGCAAAATTTATTGTAATGAATTAATTGTTTGCATAATTCTCTGTAAATAAAGTAGGTTTTATACTAGTATCTAAAACCAAAGGATTTGGGGGAACAAATTTAGTCCAAATTGTTTAATAATATGAATTGTAACTGATGCTATTCCGGCAGAAGTAAATAAAGTATTCCAAGTAACTGGCCGGATGTGGCACAACCGTCGAATTCTCCGGTGAGTTGTTTACATTTGGAAACCGCTTTGATGATGTGCGATCTTAAAAATAACGATGCAGTGATGATTTTTATCAATACCACCATAAGGCCAAAAAAATTTTGTCACACTCCAAAGCATCTCGCTCAGCTTGATGTTTAGAATCATTAGTGGGCACTATGGGCACTTAACCCATTTACAGCCAAACAAAAACTACAAGTTAAATTTTTTAAATTTCAAATTTGTTTTTAAGAATGCAAAAAAAAAACAGAAACATAAAAAATAAGTAAAGAAAAAAATTCAGAAAATTAGATTGGTACAATGGCCACTTATGAGTGATATGTTGCAAAACAAATTTTTTCAATACAGACTGCTTTTTGCAACTCCAGAAGACCATCTAATGCAAAAATAAATAAACTCGAGTAAACAGTTTTTTATACAGCCTTAATAATTTGGTGTTCCCAAATTGGCACAGTGACCGTAAATGGGTTAAGCGAGATGTATTTGTGTTCGACCCAAGGCAAATAACATTTGCAGGAGCTGTAGAGATTTAGAGGAAGAGGAAACTATTGGGTACATAGTCAGCTATGTCGGAGAAAGCAAAAGTACTTTGTCCATATTAATCGTTACATTCTTATTATCAACTCTTCGCCATTGGTTTTAACAATTTAAAACTACTTACATATGATGGAATGCAAAAAATCCTTGGCGAAGCTACTGTTTAGAAATTAATAAGAGATGCTGCAGAATCAAAATCACAATCGTATGCTGTTAAAAAGCTGGTTACTTATAAAATTAAAAACCTGAATTGGCAATGCGGCATAAACTGTCTTCAACAAGAGTTTACATACATACATAATTGGTCATTACAACCGTTCAGACAGGATTTTGACCAAGCTTCAGAATCATCTATTATGAGCCTACACTTTCAACAAATGTACTCTTCATTAAAAATGACGTTATGCCGGAGAATGGGAAAACGTTTTGGTGTCTATTATGTAGATGATCTACTTTAATGGTCTCCTGGAAATGGACATTAGGTGTTTAAGTGGCTTTATCCGGAGCTCTGCGTTGTATACATACTTACTGTATGCATACAGTGGCTCACAGCTGTATACAAATTCGACTCCAGTTTATTTATAATGAATTTATAGATGAATTTATTAAGGTTTAGTTTTGTTTTTCTCAATAACTAAACTAATTTTAAAAATAATTAGAAACATTTATTTCCTATCTGCCATTATGAAAAAAAATAATATGACGTATGTACACACGAAATAAGCTGTGAGCCACTGTATATTTCAATGCAGATGCCACTAAGATGTCACACCATGGTTATATGTATGTATGTATGTCAATATACATATTTACAATTTTAATAAATTTGTGTATTTTTAGGAGCATAATTTGGTTATCACCCAACGTTTTAAATTGTTTTTATATTATGTTTCTTACTTAATTTTAAAAACTTACCCAGCAATTGATATTTAAATATCTTGGCCTTCACGTATCTTCTGATTTTCTTTACAAATTGTTGTCCTTTTATGGATTTTTAATTGTTTAATAAAAATTTTAATTAATTCGTAATATCGTAAGCCGCTTTTACATTTTACTACAAATATTTTTTTTTTTTCTTAATTTTATTAATTACTACAGCAAAAACGCGACAAATTAATATTCAATCATCACTTATTTGTGTATAATTTGTATGCCATTTATTAACTCGTTATTATTATTATTTATCTTCTCTTTTTCTTAAAAGATTTTTACGACATCAAACACTTTTATTATAAATTATTATTATTTTTTTTTTGTATTTTTTTTTATAAGTAATCATGTAAAAAGACAAGGAACAAAGCCACTGTTTGAATATGATAAATAATTTTTTAATAAAATCTGCATAATAATTAAACAGAAAGAAACTATTCAGTGATGTTATACACAAAAAATATGAATTTTTTTATTTTTCTTTCTAATCATAAAACAATTAATCAATTTTATGGGAAATAAAACAACGATTTTAACACATTACACACAATCGGCCTTTCAATTCACTGGTGTAGTTGTAGTTGTATTGGTTTTGGCTTTAAATTATAATCAATTTTTTATTTTATTTTTTTTTTAATGTTGAATATCTATTTATTTGTTATATTGAATGATTAATAAAAATAAACAGCGTTTTTCATGTATTTAAGAGGCGTTAATATTTATGATTAATTCTTATATTTTTTTTTTCTTTAGTTGATTTAACGTCGGCGTTTCATTGATTTTCTTTTTTAATTTTCTTAAATTTTCATTTTTTTTTGCCGATAAATTAAGTGATTTTTGAATTACGCGCGTTTTACGCGTTAATTACAATAACGCCAAATATGCACTAGTAAAGCGTTGGCGAAATTCATTTTGCAACACATGAAAACAAGAAAAAAAGTAACAACATAAACACACACATATACGCATACATTACTAAACGAAAACCTTTAAGCACGTTGTCTCCAAAAAACAAAAAAAAAAAAATAGAAATAGAAACAAAAAACGAAAGAAACCAACAAACACTATGCTTTTACTGAATAAATGTAAACAACATGAGAGAGAATGTAAATACAATACACACTGGCAATAATCTTGTTGTTGTTGTGGTTGTGGTTGTCACCGAAAAAAAAATGTAAATTCAAGATGGAGCTTTGCTCCAATGTTTTCATTTATTTTTCTCTTCTTTTCTTTTTAAGGAGTTTTACACACACACTCTCACACAGGCTTACGTACGAACACAATAGATGTTAAAAAAAACTTGTTTTGTTTACTTTGGTTATTCTTTGCTTTACCGTCGCTGAATGAAAATTCTTAAGCTTCCGGTTGGACAACAAGTCTGGCCCCAGTAAGTGTATTTTTATTAAAGTTTTAAATGCTTCTGTTCTGTTTCGTTACGTATGAATGGCACAAAACAAAACCAAATAAACTGGTTTTGCCACCTTTTTGTGGTTACAATAGCAATACGTATATATGTACATATGTATGCACATACACCCATTGCTATGGCATATCTCCCATATCTTAAGAGCGAATTCTTTTATCAAAAGTGGGTGTTGCCGTTTTACAATTTTTCACTCTAAGTATTGTTTGTTCTCTTTGTTTACTTTATAATCTCTCTCCCCTATACAAACGTAAAGCGTAATCAAGCGAATGCATGCATGGCTCCCCTTTTTTTGTATATAAAATTTAAAACTTGATTTTTTGTTTAGATATGCTCTATTCAGTTTTGTTTCTCTCACTTATTTTCTGTTTTTTTTTTTTTTTTAAACACACACTTACATTATAAGAGAGCTTGTGTACGTGTAGGAGCACATTCTCATATCTCTCTGGGGACAGCCCACTTTAGTTAAATCAAGCGATAATTTTGATGAAACCAAATAAACGAAGAAAAAAAAACAAAAATTTGTGTTGATTTGAATGGAGGGTGTTTCATAAGTATTGGTTCGTTTACTATGTTCACAAACATACGCTTACTATCTATGCGTAGTTTGCTTGATTGTCATGTAGGCAAGCAAATTTGTCTGTATTTCTTATTAAATTCATCAGTACGTATCATGATGATACATACATACATACAAATATTATTTCAAGATACAAAAAAAAAACGAAAAAGATGATTTGTTTTTAGAAAATTTTTAAGAAAATTAAATTAAATTTAATTAAAGTAATTTAGTATTGGTGGTAGAAAAGTACGGTTAGAAATTAAAAAAAACGTAATCACATTTTCGTTGTATCGGGTTATCCATTTGGTGGTTTCAAAACCGCTGGTCTAGCAAGGCTGTCAGCTGTTAGACATCTTTTATCTGAAGCGCTATTTATTTATTATGCACGAATATGAATGAAGGAAGAACATATTAAAAATAAATAAAATTTACTACAACTTACTACACGATTTAAACGTGACCACTTATAGAGCATTACGCCGTGATTATGGTCGCGGTAGTAGACCTACTTTTAAAAGTTTATAAAAAAAAATTTAAACAGGCAGGAAGCATTATAAATGTGATGAAACCTGTGCATCATCTCAATGTTTTCACTGACAAAAAAATCGCTTCTGTTATAGAAAGTGTTAGCGAATAATCTGAATTTGGCAATTCCAAGATGTTTTCAGCAATTGCATCTGTTTTACGAAACAATATGGCGTGCTTTTCATTTGGATTTGTACCCCTTATCTACATATGTATGCAATGTTCAATTTACGGTATAATAACAGCTAGGCAACAAACTTTCAAAGCTAGATTCTCAAAAAAAATTTTTTAACTTTTAATCTCATTTATCAGTTGGTGATTTTGGCCTGAAATTGCAGAGTAGGAACTGGACGTCATGTGTTTTAAGAAAGGCTGTGCCACGAGCCATACAACACGATCGATTTCAGCATTATTCTGTGAAAAGTTTCCAAATAAAGATATTTCACGTTTTAAAGATGCCACTGACTACCGAGGTCATGTGATTGTCCGCCGTTATACATTTTGTGAAGTTATGTACTACTTTTTGTGTCTTTACCCTGAAGTACTACTTTTGTGGTTTTTACCCTGAAGTAGATTCCTCTAGGTTCAACATTTTTCTCATAATCATCCATCTGGATTTCGATCGATCTGGTCTTCTGTTATCAACTGGATATACTGACAGCAATTTTTTGGCAGACATATTTCGTTCAATTCGTTGCAGGTTATCTATCCATTGTAACAGAAGTTGCGTCTGCGTGTTGATGCAGATGTTCTGGATACTTTATTCAACGTTTACGAATACTGGATCGCGATTTTTTCTTTCAAAAAGCTAACCAAAGTTTCTCATCTGCTGACTTCAGGCCCCGAGACTCAGTCCACTAAAGAAGAACTGGCTGTATGAGCTGATAGTATAGTTTGATTGGTTCAGCAGTTTCACCATTGTTTGGTGTTGTTTTAGACCCTAAGCAAACGAAGTTCTTGACCATCTATATGTTATATGTAACTTTAGGTTAGAGAACACATGCTTAACTGGTTTTTTCGTAAATCAGAAGGTCTACTGCATTCTCTCCTTTCTCCAGTGCAATGAAGGGTATCAAAGTTTTTTTTCCTAAATTTGTCAGTGAAGATGTAAGTTTCATTGTCAACAAACTCATTGGGGGTATGAGCAGTGATTATACCGGCTTCACAGCGATAATTTGACGAATTTCGGGTTTTCAAATGGTTTAAAAAACGTTTGGGAATTCTCTGCTCAGACATGGTCTTTAACGTAGCTCCTCAAAAAATATTACGGTGCTCCATCGCATGATCTTAGTACCTAATTAACGTTGCCAAAGTGTGAAATTGTCTTTTCTGGAAACGCTCATGTAATAAAGCCAATATCTGTCATGTTTTGCAGCTCGCATGACCATCTTGTTGAAACCACGTTCCGTCAGGTTCATAATCTTCTATTACAGGCCAAAAAGTAGCATATCAAACGGTTAGTGCGCTTCGGGATGAGGTTAACGATTCTTTCTGTGTAATTTGTCAAATCATACGTCTCAATGGCATCTCCAGACCATATTTTTTCATGTTGATGTAACCGCACTGGTTGAAAAATGAAAAATTTGTTCGAAAAATAAGCATTGAAAGTCTTTTGAGTGGTTAGCCGTCTTTAATTGTTGCCTAAGTTGGGTTTTATGTGAATGAAGATGGAAATCTAAATGCTATTATTCTATAATGAGCCCTAACCTACGCCTAATTCCTAACAACTCCTTGGGATCGATAAATACGTATTATCCACCTTACTTTCTCTAACAGAAGTGATATTTTACGGAGTGGGAACATTGCGATAATGCTCAGGCCTAACCACATCGATTACATTTCCACGTCTCTTGAAATTTTTTTACAATCTTTCCAATCTTTTCTTATAATTCACCAGTTTTGTAGCAAATTTCGAATACTTTGACGCATCACTCGATTGTTAAACGACTCACTCAACACTCTGTTAAACAAACAGCTGCAAATCTTGTCCGATGGTGGTCAAGTGTAAATTTCTTACTGCTACATTGCTTGAAATCATCGAGGGTTTGGAGATACATCATAAGGAAATTACGAACGCCTTTTAACAAATTCCTACGTTATGTTTTTAAAATTGAAAACTAAAGTGAAAAGCGAATGTAGCACTACACTTATGGTGCAACATTGAATAAAATTATGTAGTGCCGTGTGTAATATCTCGTTTCGGTTTTGTTAGGTGTGTCCTATTCAACTCTACGTAGATTTGCGGTGCAAAGGACATTGGAGAGCATCATCTTTCTAATATTCTGTGAAAACAACTATTGAAAAAAGTTGTGGTCATAATGGCGTTATTTGTAGTGGCGTTCACGCTCTTATATAGCAGTAAGGATCTGTATTCGGTGGAAAGTCGCATGCTTAGACTTTTCTGTCCAGACATGTTGTGGGCAGTTTGGAATTTATTGAGGAAATAATGAATAAGAGTGAGTATTGAAACATTCTAAAAAACATTGTTAAGAAGGCAATCGGCCAAGCCAGCAATTTTCCGGGATCTTGAATAAAACACAAGTGCTTAACAAAAGGCTTGATTTATTAGACAAATGTATTTATATTAAAATTCCTGTATAATAAAATTAAAAAATTTCACCTAAATTTAGGAAGAATAAAGAGTTCGTAACTGGTTATTACTTCCAACAAGCCAATGAACCCAGTCATACTGCTGATAAAATGTGAAGATGTGATTTGCCTATCCAAGTCCCCACAAGCTTAATACTCTTGCACAAAGTCCCGGTATGACTCCAAGAGAGTATTTAGGAGCTCATTTGGGAGAACGACCACGTAATAGCTAAGTCTTAAACAAAAGTCAACTGAAAAACTTGCTCATGAGTGAATGATGGCAAATATGTATACTAAACACAAGAGAAAACCGGTACATTCAATACCAAATTGGTTAAATTTAGTGCTCGATCTTAAGGGATATCCTACTAAATATAAGAGCTACCTAACTTAAAAAATCAATTATTTAAACTTTATCAGGGGCAGCAATATTACCAGTCCCTTCAAAGGCGAAAACGCTTACTCACATATAAACTAAATGTTATGCGTCATTTAAAATAGCCAATTTTAACGGAAGAAAAAGACAATATAATGTAGTGCCTTATAAATGCAGCATTGGTGTTAAGTTATCTGTTACTACAGGGAGGCGCAAACATTGAAAACTCACGACCTCTTGAGGCTATTGGCGTAAATTGTTGTTCTCTTCTTCGTAGGCCAGACAAATTTAATTCTTATTGATCTGCTTACTATTTGTAGTACCAATTAAAAATATAACTCTTATGTGCTTGGACAGTGCTAATATTTTGCTGCTTTTCGATCCCATACAACAGAAGCAGTGCGTACTGATGACAATAAAGCTTTTCAACTCAAATGGTTATGATCGATACGATCTTCATTGTGAACAATTGTGTACTTTGAGTCCGTTGTGATATGTCAAACTGCCAATTTCCAATCTCAGGAAAGTTCCTTACCTTAATTAAATTTAATTCTTATTGATCTGCTTACCATTTGTAGTACCAATTAAAAATATAACTCTCATGTGCTTGGACAGTGCTATTATTTTGCTGCTTTTCGATCCCATACAACAGAAGCAGTGCGTACTGATGACAATAAAGCTTTTCAACTCAAATGGTTATGATCGATACGATCTCCATTGTGAACAATTGTGTACTTTGTGATATGTCAAACTGCCAATTTCCAATCTCAGGAAAGTTCCTTACCTCTGCACCCTAACACAATAAATTTTCATAGATGGCGTTTTTATTAGGCAAGTATCTCATCGTAGTCTAATAGGTAGTGGGTTGGCTCATTAGACGTAAGGCCACGATTCAAATTTCAGCCCAGATATCTCGAACATAACGAAATATGAAAATATATTTACTCGGCGACTTCTTCTCAGTGGTCTTCTGGCAAAAACTCCGAAAGTAATTAAAATAGTCATGAAAAGTTACTCAAAAATCTGTGGTTTGTAGTCTGTAGGTCACGCCATTAATGGATAAAATTAGCACATACAACATGAGTGGTGTGAGAAACAAGGTCGTAATCTTGTCTGAAGGATTGTAATGACCAATTAAGTAAGTATGCAAGTAGAATACAATGCAACCAAATCATCCTACATACATACATAATTGGTCATTAAAACGCTTTAGTCAGGAGTACGACCTAGTTTCTCACACCACTTATGTTGTGTGCGTTAATTTTTTTTCTACATGAGTGGCGAGACCTACAGTTTAAAGTCGACTTCGAACGACAGATTTTTGAGAAACTTTTCATGACAATTTTATTTACTACTGAGAGGAAGTCGTCGAAGAAATATTTTTTCATATTTCGTTTAGTTGGAGATGTCTGACCTGGGGTTTGAACCGAGGCCTCACTTCTAATAAGCTAACACACTACCTACTAGACCACGGCTCAATCATCCTACCATCTGCTGATTAATTATCAAGAGGTACATTGGGTTAACGTCGTTGTGATCCTGCCAACAATAGTAACGATTTCCAGTTTGTCACTACGCACCATACATAGCCGCTGCTTTCTGAATATGGTATTGACTGGCAAACATTCATATTTTATTAAAAATAATTTGTAAAATATGTGGTGGCTTCTGGTGCGAACTAGGAATCAATAATTTAATAATAATCTTTTGAATACAACAACCGTATACGGCAAGTAGCCAAAAACAGAAGTGCACTTAATTTTGAAAAATTTTCGACATTATTTTTCCATAAAAAAGGTCAAAGACCATAAAAATACTTAATAAAAAAATGAAAAAAATAAAAGAGAAATAAACGAAATAAAATGAAGAAAGAAAACAGAGAAAAAAAAAACATAACTTCAACCAAAAAAATAATAACAATAAATAAAATATTATCAAATGTTAAATTAAATGCACGATACACGTATAAATGTTGCAACAACATTCATGTGCAACATACATACATGCAATCAAATGTACACTGCAATACCAGATACACAATTCTATTGGATCGCAATGAAATTGAGTGGAAGAAAAACAAACGACAGAAGGAATATGTCGACGATGTCAGTTAAAAATTTACGTGACTTTTAATTCTTTTTTTTTTGTTTTTCTCTTCTTTTAGTTTTCGACTTCTTTTTTTTTTTGGTAGAAACAAAACGTCAGAATTCAGAGACACTTGGAAGTAAGGGTATTGTATTTATGCTTGTATATACACTGAGCGCTAAAAGGGAGTAAACACCACTGAAATAATTCATTCTCTTAGGATAGCGAGAAAAGTAACTGAGAATAGTCGAATAAATTTCCAAAAATAAAAACGTTTATTTATTACTTATAAAATGTTAAAACAAAAACAACAATTCAATTATTGTTGTGCTACAAGTATATTTTTTATAATAGAAAATTTAAAATTATAGTGGGTGTTGACTCACTTATGGCGCTCAGTGTATATAAGTGTAGATGGCAATTATATATATATAGGTATGTATATACATACATATATCAGGACAGAAAAATACAATACAAATGCAAACAGTATGAAGTCCAATAAAATTTAACAAGGAAAGGTATAATAGCCGGTCGTGGTCTAATTTTTAACGCCCTACATCATTAATAAATTTTATTTTATTTTTCGTTTTTTTCAGGACCACAGGACACAACACGTCTATAAGGATGGTAATATGAAACCTAAATCCAAGAAGGGAACACAAAGGATATCTAAGTCATACTCAGAATTATAACACATTTAGCTTTTTTAAATTAAAATTACAAAAAAAAGTGTTGCTAAGGTCAACATGAGTGGCGTAAGAATCCTGACTAAAAGGTTTGTAATGGCGAACAAAGAATGTTATAGGAGTAGTTTTTGATTATTCAGACCAGATACTTAGGTATTTTATATCCAAGGTACTATGTTATATTGACATTGTTTTTCTCTGAATGACACTTTGAGCCATAAGTAAATTTCTCAGCATCATCGCTTACTTGTAGGTCATGAATCCAAGGAATGTTTTTACGAAAAATTTAAAATCTGATACGATAAATCCTAGTTAACAGCAGCGAAAATGATAACTAATTGAATTGCAGAAATTGATCAAAAAACAGGTGATTTTTTAATTCTCCGGCTTCGAAACTGTTGACAGTACCTACGCGGCTCCTTAAACTTAAATTTTGTTAACATACCCATTGCGTTGCTGAAAATTATTTCTCGACAGAAACACATTGGTAAGCCCCATATAATTTAGATAGTAATCCTGAGCTGTAGGTGCAATTGAAATTGTTGATGGACTTCTATTTATTATCGCCTCAAATCTCAGCATCATCCAATAACTCTGTAGCACTTTCCTTGATATAGGGTACCAAAAAAAAAACACACAACAAAAAATAAAACGAAAACAAATTCAACTTAAGGCGTGTTAGCCAATCAAAGTATTCATATGTAGAGAAACTCCACCTTTTTAGAAAAATAATACGAAAGAAAAGCAATTGCCACAAGGCAAGGAACAGTCCGCATGTGGCAGGCAACTAAAAAGCAAAGGGAAAAACATTAAACATAAATAAAAGACCATCAACAGAAAGAGCCACAGCACCACAAACCACAGAAAAAAAAATACAAGTTTTTCCTTAAGCCATACATATGTATGTACACTTACACTACTAACGTGGCTAATAATATGAAGCCAAACAAAAGAAAAAACCAAAAATAATGAATGAAAAGAGACAGAGAAAGAAACGAATACAATGAATTTAAAGGAATTGTTGCCACAATCTTACACTTACACACACACAGATGTCTGACGATGATGATGATGATGATGATGGCAGGAATGATAAAGAAGGCAAATAAAATTGATACACTCATACACAAAAGCAGATAGACACAGACAATATAAACGACAACAACAACAATATTTATATACAAGTTCCATTGCAATACAGAAGAGATGAGATACCATCGATCTTATAAAATTGACTCCGGCTTTAATTTGTGCATAAAAAAGTTGAAGAGGAATAGCAATAGCCAGCCACAGGCACTAAAAACAAGCCACGCAACATAAAATAAAACCACCTTTTTTTTTCTCAAACTCATACCACCTTTTATGAAAATGGTATAATAATATGGTGGCATGCCACATGCCAGGTTGTATTAAAAAATAAATTCGTAATGGTGTCCGCAAATGTTGTGTTGCCTCTTTAATTTTCGTCTCCTTTTTTCTTCGTTTAGCAATTTTGAGGGTTTAGGAAAAATTCAAAACAGGATTACAAACACACCCTCCCTTTTTGAAAGTTTCCACCAACTGGAAGGAGACTCGATTTTTTAAAATTCTAGATTTAATTGTTTAAAAAGATAATTTTATTTGGTCCATTCATTAAATTAGTATTGAGAATGAGTTGTCCAACATTTTTTCGAGAATGCTGGCCTCTTTTTAGAATGCCAGAAGTGGAAAAAGTCATATGTTTGTTTGAACTTGTTCGAGACGACCAGTCTTAGCATGAAAAGTTGAAAATCGGAAATAAAATTTCTTGGATCTAGCAATTGAAACTATAATTCCGTTAAATTAACGAGAAAGAATAGGACCGTAGACTACTCTAAGCTTGATACGTACAATGGCATATGAATACGAAACTTTACTTCTTTTCTTCTTCTTCGATCGATCTACAAATACAATAAGAATCAATAGCTGATAAAAGCAGCCTGTTCGTATGTGTACCCATTACGTATTACCGAGTCACTGGTGATTGTTATGCTAGAAGCCCAGTCATTCATACCTGAGTTTGTAATCTTGAATAATTGAGGCAGATAAGTTTTAGCAGGCAGTTAAGGCAGATAAGTTTTTCGGACGGAGATAAGCATCGATGCAATAATATGCTAGCGTTCTGGGACATTTAGTCGTATTTTAATAGGTTTAAATTGTTTCCAACTAAGTATCTTAGACAGAAGCCAGTTAGTTATCACAAAAAAAGGTTTTGGGAGTAATAGTATACAGGGCACCACCTCCAGTTTTCCAACTTTATTAAATAGCTTAATATCCAAGTATTTCTTGAGGGCAGGCAACCACTTTAGAAAGAAGCTTATGTGCAATGACTAAAACCAAGCTCTCAACTACTGTCCTACAGTGGTAGATGGCAAAAGTGGTTTAAGGATTAAATCCTAGCACCGAAATCCTATCTCCTAAAGACCTTAAAATCAGGAAGAATGAGTAGAATAGAATATAATAGGATCGGATAGGGTAGGATAAGATAGGATAGAATAGAATAGGATAGGATAGAATAGAATAGAACAGAATAGGACAGGATAGAATAGAATAGGATAGAATGGATTTAAATAAAATATGCATAATACAATTGATAATAAAGTCGCCTTTATTTAGTCTAAATATAAAAAGCTATCCATTTCGTGGTTTCAAAAGTATGGGACTGGAATTCGACATCTGTCAAACTAAGTTGTGAAACCAATTATTTTCTTTTCAGTTAAAAGTCTGACATTAACGAAAATGGATCGCTTAACTATCACACAACGCATAAAAACTATTAAAACCTACTACAAAAATGGCGATTCCGCCACAGCCACGTATCGAACAAAATTTTCTTCAGCGATGAAGCACATTTCACACTCGGTGGGTATGTTAATAAACAAAATTGTCGTATTTGGGGTTCTGAGAATCCTCAAGTAATTGAAGAGAGGCCATTACATCCAGAAAAAGTCACTGTTTGCTGCGCTCTTTGGTCCGAAGGTGTGATTGGACCTTACTTCTTCGAAAACGACGATGGAACGACTGTCACCGTCAATTCGGAGCGTTATGGTCATATGATAACCGACTTTTTTTTGCCTGCTATTGAAGAATACGACTTGGAGAATATGTGGTTTCAACAAGACGGTGCCACATGCCACACAACTCGAGCGAATATGGCTTTATTGCAAGAAACATTTCCTGGCCGCGTAATTTCTCGTCGTGGCGATATCAACTGGCCACCAAGATCATGCGATTTGACACCAGTAGACTTTTTTGTGTGGGGCTACGCGAAAGACCGTATTTATGCAGATAAACCTAAACTCTTGAGCACTGAAAAACCAACATTCGTCAAGTTATGGCTGAGATATCGCCCAATATACGTCAAAAAGTGGTCGAAAATTACCTCAAAAGAATCAATGCTTGCAACACTTCGCGTGGAGGTCATTTAAATGATGTAGTGTTTCACACATAATGTCACCGTTCAAACTTTACAATAAAAAAGAAATATTATGAAAAAAATATTTTATATGTGTTTTATTTACGTTTAATTTTGAAACCACGAAATGGATAACCCGGTACTTATGGTTTCCCATCCATCAGGATTTCCCCAGAGTATCTTCGTAATTCTACCTGTTTAATCATTGTTTCACAATGGTTTAAGTGACGTCTCCTCCCACTTTTATAGCTTAGTTTACAATCCACTAATAGGTCTTGGGATATCTTAGTTTATCTCATGTAATACTTTAGCCTTATTAGCTAGACTATTTGCTTTCTCATTTTCGATTTCTCATTAAAGATTTGTTACTCATATAAATGAAAACGCCCATATTCTAGTAGAGAGTGTGTTGGCTTATTAGACTTAAGGCCACGGCTCAAACTCCAGATCAGGCATCTCCAACTAAACGAAATATGAAAATAAAAAATTCTTTGGCGATTTCCTCTCTGCAGATTTCTGGCATAAACTGTGAGAGTAAATAAAATTGCCATGAAAAGTTTCTCAAAAATCTGTAGTTCGGAGTCAACTTTAAACTATAGGTCCCGCTACTCATGTATAAAATTAACGCACGCAACATAAGTGGTGTGAGAAGCTAGGTCGTAATCCTGACTGAAGGGTTGTAATGACCAATTATGTATGTATGTATGTATGTACTCATATAATGCATAGCGTGCCATGTCTGGACTAGTTGTTAATCGCCTTCTTACATTCCAAGATAGCCCTTGATCCCGTATCGCTGGATGTTATTACCCCGATTGTCATCGGCTATCAAGGAAGACAACTATTAGGAAGATTATGGATATCCGCCGATAAATTGGTATTACAGATGACTACTGATACTGTATACAAATATTTTTTCGCGACTACAAATTTATGGTTGCCAGTTGGCAATGCGAATGAAATTCAATTATCCTTCATAACACAGCCCTGCATGGGTTTTGCAAATAAGATGGCTCCAGGTGTTTCCGAAGGCATTTTGCGCGCTGAGAAAAAGGGGGGTTGAGACCCCTAAAAATAGCGTTTTTGGCCATTTTTG
The DNA here is from genome assembly GCA_927399465.1 of Sarcophaga caerulescens. NCBI lineage: Eukaryota > Metazoa > Arthropoda > Insecta > Diptera > Sarcophagidae > Sarcophaga > Sarcophaga caerulescens. The sequence goes on along the minus strand of OV656872.1, from coordinate 135,315,148 downwards.
AAAAATTGTAGAGCTAAACACTGACGTGCTAGAACCATCGCTATTGTCAGACATTGACAATTGAGCTTTGCTCTTTAAAATGAGCCCAAAGCCAAATTGATTGCATGTACCCTTAAAGTAGGGGGTGGGTTTATGTCAAGGGGTGCAAGAGAAAAAGAAACACATTACGGAGGTCCTTAAAAATTAATCAGATTTACTTGAAAACTGTTACTCAGGGGTTTTTGGGTTTGAGTTTTTTAAATCTGAATGAAGATCTGTAATCTGCGACGAATTATCGATTTAAAATCAGATAGATAAATGGGAAATCAGCTTTTTCAGAATTTCAACTAAATTGTAATCGTTACCTGGTTATACATATGTACATATGACGTGTATTGCAAACGTAAATAGCGTGTTGATCCTTCAAATCGTCTTAAAAATATCCATTTAATATTAGAAGCCATACACATAGATTTCTAATACCATTACCTCTTTGCACAACCTACGCTTTTAGCATCAGTTCAAATAGATTAATTTGCTGGATAATTTCGGTAAGAACTTTTAATTAAACAATTTTCATTCCAGCCACTAATGACAATGTGATGTTGCATGCAACACCAAGAGACAACAGGATTTAACGTCAGCGTAGTTTAAATTACGAAAAGAAAAACAGGTTAGCGGAATACGTAGTATTAAAACATAAATTCGTATTTTGCATTACACGACTCTTAAAACGACCGGCATCATGCTCCCATGATAGTCACCAATTAAATGCTTTCAAGAGAAGACAAAAAAAAAAAAGAGAAAGAGAAAGAAAAATAGGAATCCACAACGTTTGTTGCAGATCATTAGTTATCGCAAAACATAAATTCTTACAGTAGAAAAAATGTAGCAACATTTTCAATCTCTATTTTCTTTCAACTTCAATCGTAGCACCATCAGATTCCGTGAAGGAGAGAAAAAACCACACAATCTTTTTTAAGAAACAATTTAAGCGCATTATGTATTTAATTACCGGTACATGTGTAAAACTAAAGTTACACCTTTTTCTACATTTTTATAATAATAACAACAACAACAACAGCAGCAGCAGCATAGTAAAACCAACAACAACAATAATAATAGCAATAACAATATTGTAAAAACAACATTTAAACGTACGCAATATACTACACATGTTTGAGCGACAAGCGAACAAATAGAGAAAACCACAGCGAAATCAGTGATTCTCGGTAGAATGAAACCACAAAACTTAGATGCGAATAATTTAGACGACTTTTCTAAAGTGGAAATTCGAAAACATTAAAGAGAATGTAAGACTGGCGCCTTACATTATCCGATAGAATATTTATTTATCGATAATCTGTGGAAAGTTATTTGGTTTTCCTAAGAGATTAATATATTTTATTATTTTTACTCTATTTTGTTATTATTTTTTATTAAATTTATTTTACACAACTAGTTTAACAATTTAAATCATTAAATATTTCCTGCTTAATTCATAATAAAGTTTACAAAAAAGTGTAATTAAAAGAAAAGTAGCCCATACATGAACGGATTTTAATTGTCAATAACATTATAAATCGATTACTTAATGTCATACTGCAAATTATTAAAATATTGTAAATCGGATGTATTAAAAATGGAATGAAATGATGCAGCTCAGTATAGAAACCACGACTTGTAAGATGGAGTTTTGACAAAGAGAACTTGAGCCTGAAGTTCATGGTCATGGGACCAGGAATGTGATTTGAAAATGCGGCGATTTGAAACACTCTGTCCCGTTGTTTGGCAACTGCATTTGGTATTTTAAGTGTATAGCTCATAATCATCTTCATTTCACATTAAAAGATTTTTTTCATTCTCTATAATCCACATTTATTCCTGTAGTCTTAAATCTTAAATTACTTTATTTGAGAAGTTTTCCATTTGCAGATTTATTCTTCAACAAGTTGGAGCCGCCGTAGTCTAGTAGGTAGTGTGTTGGCTTATTATACGTAAGGCTACGGTTCAAACCCCAGGTCAGACATCAAAACGAAAATATGAGAAAATATTTCTTCGGCGGCTTCCTCTCAACAGATTTCTGGCAAAAACTCTGAGAGCAAATAAAATTGCCATGAAAAGTATCTCAGAAATCTGTCGTTCAGGGTCGACTTTAAACTGCAGGTCCCGCCACTCATTTATAAAAATTAATCCACACAACATAAGTGGTGTCAGAAACTAGGTCTATAATCCTGACTGAAGGGTTGTAATCAAGTATGTAAACCAAGTATCTATGTATGTATGTATAATCCACTATAATACTGTTACGAAAATGGAAATGGTGCTGTTAAAATAATAAGCAAAAGCTCCAAAAACAACACAATATGGACTTGATCACACATAAAATGATAAACAAAAGCTGCAAAAACAAAACAATGCACTTGTTCACGTGATCAACGAATTAGTAAACATATAGCAACAAAAACAACAGGCTTGTTTACAAGATCGATGAATAAACAAAAATATAGCAACAACATCCGTGTATAAAAAATATAGCAGAAAGACAAACAAACAAAACAACAACAACTCTGCCTGGACGAAGGTAAACAAGGTACACGAACAACAAAAATTAAAACAAGTTGTTTATATTTTTGGATTGTTCCCGAAGGTCGTCATCATCCTTCAAGGGCATTCATCACACTGTTGATCCTGTGATATAAAAGGCAAGATAAAGCGAGCAACGAGGATTCAGTTAGAATTCAGTCAGTCGTGTATGAAGACACGTGATTCTCGGAGTTTGAGTTAAGTTAGTCGTGTGACAACGTCACGTTGAGTTGAGGGAGAATTCAACCAGTGGTGTGTGAAGATACGAGATCGAGTTATAATTCAGTCTGACTTGAGTGCAGACAAGTTGCGTGAAGAAAACAGTTGTTAGTGTTGTGCTTACAAAAAAAGGTTGTGAGCAAAGAAGAATAACTAACAAGTGTTGTTGTTGCTTACAAAAAAGGTTGTAAGCAGAGAAATATCACGAATAAGCACATATTGTGAAAGTTATCATTGTATACGTGGAATAAGTTCGAACAGTGGCACAAAAGTTGTGCAGATAATAAAGAATTGACTTAAAAATTAAACACCATATTTATTTTTATTTTATTTGCAATCTACGAACTCATATTTTTAACGTTTTTAAAAGTTAAAAACGTAACAATAGGTTAGGAGGTCGTCGTTCGGAAGTTATCTTGACGTATATCACAAAATCACAAAAAATGAGTTACGACTATTATTGAACATTAAATTATTAGATCTATCGATGTGTTTAATCCCCAAGTCTTTATCTTCTGTATTTTCTAAAATATTTAAAAGCTATTTTGCCGTATATCCATTTTTTCTATAAGCTGTGAAAACTTTAAATTTAATTTCCCAAAAAAATATTTTTTGGAGTTACGTCAAGATAACTTCAGAACGACGAGGTGTTTGATTATAAGTGGAAAGAAATCCATGTCTATATCCGGAAATACAAGTGCAAAACAAAAAAATGTTAAAAATGTTAATGTTGTTGACTTATTAGACGTGAGAACCCAGGTCAGGCATCTCAAATAAAACGAAATATAAAAAAAAATTATTTCTTCGACGACTCCCTTGCAAAAACTCTGAGAGTAAATAATCCATGAAAAGTTTCTCAAAAATCTGTCGTTCGGGGTCGACTTTAAACTGTAAGTCCCACTATTTGTGGATAAAATTAACACACACAATATGAATGCTGTGAGAAGCTAGGTTATAATCCTGACCAAGGGTCCAATTAATTGCTTATTTTCAAGAAACCTTTTGAGAGAGTAAAATCAATAACAATAAATAATCTAATCTATTTTTACAGGGTGTGTTATTTTTACAACATGCTATTGCAAATCTTTTTAGCACGAAAAATAGGATTCTGAAACAATAAAAATATCGAAGCTGCTTTTGACTGTCCCATGTTGTTTAAAGAAATGAACTGCTACTCTACACAGAACTGTACTAAAATGCTACTTCACTGTGTAGTCTTCCACCTTGCTTTCCTTTCCATTATTTACATCGGAAAAATAATCTTTTTTCTAGGAGAGCAACTTCTTAGCTATTGCATTTCGAACCGTTGGCACCTTGTCGGCAGGGTCCCTATACTCATTCGAGGAGATTCATCTTCATTGAAATATTAAGGATAACTTAATAAACTACGAGTATCATGTCCAATGTGTGCGTGAGATATCACCGAAATTTGTTTGTACCTGAAAGACCTTTTGATACTACTATTTATGGAATATAACATTGTTCAAGTGTCCACCACGACTTTTCTAGGTGGAGCGGATCCGGCATGTCCAATTTTCATTACAATGGAGCATAACTCAGACTGAATTTGCCCGATGTCATTGGTTATTTTGGATTTAAAGACAGTAGTGGTTTGTAGCATATTCGCCTATACCAACGACTTAAGGAACCCCACAAGAAAAGTCTAAAGAGGTCAAACCCCTGTAGCCAGTTAACATCACCTCCGCGAAAGATGGTCATGCCCTCAAATCACTCGTGCAGAATATCTAATGTGATATAAGCTGTATGGCACGTTGCGATGTACTGTGGTCTAGTAGGTAGTGTGTTGGCTTATTAGACTGAAGGTCCGAGTTCGAATCCCAGGTCAGACATCAAAACGAAAATATTTCTTCGGCGACTTCCTCTCAGCAGATTTCTGGCAAAAACTCTGAGAGTAAATAAAATTTCCATGTAAAGCTTCTCAATAAAATTTGTCGTTCGGAATCGACTTTAAACTGTAGGTCCCGCCACTCTTGTATAAAATTAACCCACACAACATGAGTAGTGTGAGAAGCTAGGACTGAAGGGTGCGGGCTAATGGTGAAGGTATAGCACTGGCCATTTTATAGTCACCTAGTAGCAACTCGTTTCCTTGCCGTTCGCATCTTGAGATGTCCACAAACACTACTCCCTCTCTTCCACCTTCCTATAACCCATTTTCCTAAAAAACCTGCACAATGCACTGCATGAGTAGGGGCCATCCCCTGAGTGCTGGTTTCAACAAAAAAAAAACATGTCGTTAGCATCCAGATCATACAATTCGGGCCAAAAGAATAAGCTTGTAAAACACAATTGGTTTTGATTCTTTGATCAGAAAACGTTGAAGTTTTACACGGATATGAGAAAGTATTTCATTTCTGGTCGATTTTATAAACCAAGTAACAACTATTTTTGTATGTTTGCTATTTCCCCTTTATTTAAAAGTAAATAATTTTAACTGAAAATAAGAAAAGTGATCATAAGTAAAATTATTAATAAATTAAACGATGATATTATGATTTATTTTCATTTACAAGATCAAAAAGGAAATGTAAATTGAAATAAAATATGCTAAAATATGCACCTGTTTTAACTGGAGCTCATTTGGGGGAAAATAATTCTCTTGCTCTACATAAATTTTAGTGACAACTTATCGGGGCATAGATGTCAACCATTAACAAATCATTTTTATCAGTTTTGGTACTGCGGCAACAATCTAGACTTTCAATTAAAATGGCGCCATTTGCTACAGAACCTCAGGAAAAAAATAAACTCAAATTAATTTTTTATCTCCGCCACTACATACATAAATATGTACAAATGTACATACATACATACATACACATATCGTGATAATTCCTTGAATAGAAGTAAATTTTAAAGAAATGAAAAAAAAAGAGAATTAAATTTTGTTTAATTTAAAACAGCGAAAGAATTTTTGATTGATGATCCCAGCCAGCAGCGATACAAAAGAAATGGGCCGTGAAAGAAAATATATTTTTTGGCTTAAAAGGAACTCAGAAATGTTTTTCTTTTTGTTTTTCTCTTAATAAATGATAAGAATACAAACGAAACAAGCGGATAAGTAATGAAAAAAAAAGAAAGAAAATGAATCTTCAAGCAGCATCATCAATATCAACAATGCAGAAGCAGTATCTGCAAATATCACTGTTGGCCAAAAGGAAAAACAAGAAAAAAAAAAAAAGCTACAAACAGCAACAATAATACATGGCAGATAAGTTGGCCATTCTTAAGCAAAAAACAAAAATAAAAACAAAAAAATAAAAAAATATCGGGTCCGCCATCTAACGTTTTTTCAACTAGTGCTTATTTCGTGAATGGTAACACTTAGCTCATGTATGATTTGACAGATAATTAGTTTTATTCTACCGCTGAACGAATATGGTTGAGTCCAATGCGTTTTCGCTTCGCTAAGTGGGCCTGTGATCGACTTACAGAAGATGCGGATTTTGGCAAAAAAATTATCTTTCCAGATGAAGCTCATTTTGATCTTGGCGGGTATGCAAACAAGCAAAATGGTCGCATTTGGGGCACAGAAAACTCGCACGCATACATTGAAAAGCCGACGCACCCAAAACGAGTCACTGTTTGGTGCGGATTTTGGTCCAGAGGCAATGAGTAAGGAGAAAAATGAGCAAGGAGTGGCCGTTACAGTCAATGGCGATCGTTATCGAGCCATGTTGAACGAATTATTGTTCACAAAAATTGAAGAGCAGGATATTGGCAACATTTGGTTTCAATAGGACGGCGCTACGTGCCACACAGCCGAAGCTACACTCGATGTTTTGCGCCCTGTTTTTGAAGATCGCATTATCAGCCGCAGAGCTGATGTCGTTTGGGGTGCCGTCAAAGATAAGTGTTACGCCGACAAGCCAGAGACAATTGACGCTTTAAAGGACAATATTCGTGAAGCCATTGGTGAAATACAGCTGCACACAATCGATAATGTGCTTAAAAATTGGACCGATCGTGTAGGCTACTGCATGGCCAGCCGAAGCAGCCATTTGAATGAAATTATTTTCCATTATTAACCGGAAGGATTGTACTTTTAAATAAAAAAAGAAATTTGAGAAAATGTTCAGTAGTTTTTTTTTAAGCATTTAAAAAAAAAAAGTTATTTGGCGGACCCTTTAAAAAACTTTTAATAAAAAGTAATGCATTTTTTTAAATATATTGCCTTACAAGTAAGAAAGTTATACTCGATCGAGTCAGTCTATTTGATGCCCTTGTACGCAATTAGATCACAAAATATTACTCACTTATTCTTATTCCTTCCTAAATCCTCTGGCAGTCGTGTCTAATACCAACCACATTGATTATAAATGAAGAAAAATTATTCCATTGGAAGTATGCAAGTTGGGTGCCCTGGTAGTCTCTTGATTGAGAAATTTCACACTGAAGCAAAACTAGCACAAAATACATTGATCAAAACGTGATGTAAGCCTAGCCTAGAAGATATCATTAATGCAATCACTTAACTGAAGAAGAACGAGTCGCCAGATAATGAATTTCAATATACTGCCAATGAAGATCATCTTTTAGACGCTACATCTGTGAAATTAGAAAATGTATTGACTCCGAACGATAGATTTTTAAGAAACTCCTCATGGCAATTTTATTTACTTACACAGTTTTTGCCAGGAATCTGATGAGAAGAAGTTGCCGAAGAAATATTTTTTCAAATTTCTTTTCGATGTCTGAAATGGGGTTTGAACCGTGGCCTTACGTCTAATAAGCCAATGCTCTACCTACTAGACTACGGCGACTTCATCCTCTGAAAGCCGTATCGAATTAGCGATTATAAATGAAGAAAATTTATTCCACTGAAAATAGGCACGTAAGTTGAAAGAAAGCTGGGTGCCTTGGTAGTCTATTGATTGCGAAATTTCATACTGAAGCAAAACTAGCATTAATTACATTGAAACTCGGACGTTGTTCAACTCGTGAAGTAGGCCTAGTCTAGGAGATATCATTGATGCAATCACTTAACTGAAGAAGAATGAGTCGCCAGGTGATGAATTTCAACATACCGACAACGTCCATCTTTTGGACGTTCAGTCTGTTTTGTCAAATCATCAAAATAAGTATTATATTCAGATAGTGATGAAACCCATTTCTATTTGAATGGGCACGTGAGTAAAGAAAATTGCTGAATATGGGACGGCACATGAGATCAAAGAGCGTCCAATGCATCACGTAGAACTCGGTTCATATTTCTTTGAGAACGCCATTGGCCAGGTCATCATTGCTAATGGCGAGCAATATATTTAGGTTGATGATTACCAACTTCTTTTGGTCTGAGCTGGATATTCCTGACACTAACGACATGTGGTTTCAGCAAGCACGTGACGGTCCACATTGAATATTCCACGCCAGTGATTTGAGAGCATGGTCATCTCAAGTAAAATAATATGAACTGACCACTGAGGTAGAACGATTTGACCCAGTTAGACTTTTTCTTGTCGGGTTTTCTTAAGTAGCAGGTGTATGGAAATATCCACAAACCGCAGCGGTTCTCATAGTCAATTTGATTATGCCCTAGAGTCATGGAATATTGGACATTTCGAATACACTTCACCATTACAAAAGCAATCAGAAATAATATCCTTTGCCTTTCATTATCCTTAGTGTTGCATAAAAAATAAAGCTTAAGAATGGTTCAATGGTCTTATATTTTCCAAAAACCTGTAGCAGAAACGCACTAGAATTCCATCTCCCGCAATGCTGTAGAGTAAAAACTGGCCGACGCTATAGACATGGCAAGGCGATGGTGTTTTAATGCAAAACATGGCAACAGGCGCCGTCTAAATTATCACAAACAATTTTCACGCACACCTTTACAGTGTTGTGGTAAGACACACATTTACTCTCACTGTATGCGTTTACTTTTAACCTTAACTCCAGGATACTGTAGCCTTTGGCGTAAGCTTGTTGTTCTATAGGCCTCAGTACGGGTTTTATTAAAAATGGTTTGAAAAAATAATTCTTCTTGCATTTTGCTTTTCAACTTTTTACGGGCGCCACATATTTCTTAATGCATTTGTTCTTCTCTTTTTGTTGTTGTTGTTGTTTTTTTTTTTTTTTTTTTAAATTTTCAAATAAGAAACCGAAACCCTTTATTCTTTTGTAATCCCATCATCCATTTTATATGCCACAAGCAATTTAAATACGACTTGCAACAAAACGTAACAATATTCATGTCAGACGCTAACAATATTGGTGATGTAGTACAGATGTGCACACAAAAATAGGTCAGGTTGGTTTTATATTTTTATTTTTTTTTGAATTTGAATTTGGCTTTGGCTTCTATGAATTATAGAAAGTAAAATAGTCGTAGCGTTACATGAATTGTATGTTTCTAGACTAATTAGGAACGCAAAGATTATTGAGTAGAGCAATAGTTTCCTCATTAAAATTGTTTGGCTTTTAGAAATGCATTTTATACAGCTTGAATATTCATTGTAATATCGTGTTCTCCAAAAGGGACTTCAGAATATTGGCGGTTGAAGCTGTCTGGATGGATATAGAATTTAACAACACGTGAAAATAATGAAAATGTTTCAACAAAATGTTTGTACTGCATGGGCGCCGTACCGAGCGCTTGGCCCGTTTTACGATCGCCGTATTAGCGAGAGAACTATACAACATTGGTTCCACTTGTTCAGTTAACGTTCAGCCAACCCCCATACGTAGCCGAAACGCAAAATCTGTTTAAGAGATTCGGAAACAGTCAATTTCGCGTCAATTACAGGAACTCGGCATTCGCAGACCACAACTTGGCGAATTCCTTATCATGATTTGGATCTGCACACGAAATTCGCCTCATCCAGAAATTAAAGTAAACGGCCATATACAACGACATGTGTTCACTGAATGGGTGTTGGCGTATTTGGCAACTGGTGCCAATTTTTTTATCGAAAACTCATCTTTAGCGATGAGACTTGTTTCTGGATGAATGGGTATTTAAACAAAGAAAATCGTCGGATTTTGAGATGCTGCCCAAGGCACTACGAAAAAGTCACTGTTTGGTGTGAAAAATACAAGAAATTATAGTTAGTTTATGTTCTCGGCATACAACGGGTGTTCAGTTAATTGATATCGCTGATCCGCCCTCCGAAGATTTGTGGTGCAAGACCACAGGACCTAATATATGTACATATATGAAGGGGCTGTGGCTTGATATGGTGAATGATTTTGAATGAATGAATGAATTGATTCAAATTGTGGCAAATTTCAATAAAACACATTAAAATTGATTTCGCAGGATCTTCACTGTATTTATCAAGCATAGCCCTGGTTTGAGTGATGGTGTTTCCCCCAAAAAAATAACACTCAATAAGCCCATAGCATGCAATTCTTTCAATTTGCTACTTGAAGGACGCCACATAAACTTAATGTGAGGCACATAGTTAAAATTTTGACAGAAATTACCCGCTTTTTTGTTACATTTCAGTTCAGAGGCGAGAAATTCAAGAACATGCAGACTAATTGGTAACACAACCCTGCAAATTTCGACTTTTTTGTGCAAATAAGATGGCTCCAGGTGTTTCCGAAGGCCTCATATAGAGGACATAGTCTGGACGATAACCGCGTACAATTACACAGCCCTGCATGGGTTTTGCAAATAAGATGGCTCCAGGTATTTCCGAAGGCATTTTGCGCGCTGAACACGAATCTGAGTTCAAAAATGTTCAATCACGTCAGGTTTTCGAGAAAAAGGGTTGAAGGTTGAAACCCCTAAAAATTGCTTTTTTGGCCATTTTTGAAAAATTGTAGAGCTAACGTGCTAAAACCATCGCTATCGTCAGAAATTGACAATTGATCTTTGCTCTTTAAAATGAGCCCAAAGCCAAATCGATTGCATGCACCCTTAAAGTAGGGTGGGTGGGTTTATGTCAAGGGGTGCTAGAGAAAAAAAAACACATTACGAAGGTCCTTAAAAATTAATCAGATTTACTTGAAAATTGTTATTCAGGGGTTTTTGGGGTCGCTGATTACAGATCTTCATTCAGATTTAAAAAAATCAAAATGGCGGATCTAATATGGGGGTGAGGTTTATAAAAATTAATCAGATTTACTTGAAAATTGTTACCGCCATTTTGAATTTTTTAAATCCCCAAAAACCCCTGAGTAACAATTTTCAAGTAAATCTTTTTAATATTATGATTAATTTTGGAACCCAGATTCGTGTTCAGCGCGCAAAATGCCTTCGGAAACACCTGGAGCCATATTATTTGCAAAACCCATGAAGGGCTGTGTAATTGTACGCGGTTATCGCACAGACGATGGCCTCTACATGAGTGACGTGACAAGCTATATTGTAATCCTGACAGAGCGTTGTAATGACCTCTTAAGAAAGTAAATTATTTTGTTTCTTGGCTGTAATAAACCGACATTGGCGTGTTGATGTCAGCATTAAGTTATTTCATCTTCCTTTAGATAACATTGGATTTAATTAATATTAATTAATATAATATTAACTAATATAATATTAATAATAATTAATATTAGAATCGTTTAAGATTAAAATTAAATTTTATTTACGCATGTCAATAAAATATTTACAATCTTTATAAGATCCTTACTTGCATAAGATTGCTTTAAAGTGCTATTTTGTTTAACTCTTCTATTTGGTGAGAAAAAAATCCTTAATGGCTGAACTCTGGAATAAAGAATACCTTTGGCTCAGAAACATCTCTGACTCGTTGAGAGATCCTCACACAAACTGGCGAATGGACAACGTATCATCACATTTCTCTGCCAAGATGAACTCTTTTTTATGGAGATAAGGAAAGAGCATCTTTTATTTATACGAGCATTTTCATATATTTTTTTTTTTTGTTTCATTTTCATTTTATTTACTCACGTTAAGATCTTTTAGCAGCTGCAATCTCCATGCCAGTTGAAGAGGTGAGATGTCTGTCTAACTTGACTGTCTAATTGTTACAGACACAAACCAGGCTTGGGAATAAACAAATACAGAATGAAAACGAAAAGAAAAAAAGAGTTAAAAAAGAAACGAAACAGTCTACCAAAATGAAAAGAAACGAAGAAAATGTTAAAAAGATAATAGAATTAGTTAAGACCTGCATATGTATGTATGAGTCTGTATGTATTGGAATACATATGCTTTAAATGTTAGTATATTACGAGTGTACATATACATATGTATGTGCGTCTTCTCTACTATGCGCCTCGCTTGATAACAAAATAACAAGGGAATACCTTTTTTCGATGACGTTGTTCTTGCTGTTTTAGCCCCAAAAGATTTCTTTCGTATTTTAATTCTTGGAATTTTATAGTTTTTTCCTAGAATTTCGTTGAGATTTCTCAGAATCGAATTAAAAGCAAATGATAAGTGTTTCTTTCATTATATAAGATTTTTGTGGTTTTCAGTCAATTCCAATATGGAATTCCCTTTAGTTTTTTTTTTCTTGTCTTTTGGTTTGTCAAATCATTGTGGTCGTCATTATCGTATGTTGTTGTTGTTGTTGTTGTTGTTACTCGTTTATGCTTGTTATTGTGGCCTGTTGCATATTTAATGAAGTTGAAAGATGTGAATCAGTGCTCATTATACATACGTTTGGGATGCTTTTATAATCTTTAAAAAATTTTATTCTCCTTTCTTACGACAACAAATTTAAGCATAAAAAATATGGCTTTAATGCCAATAACAACAATAAGAAAAGATAGCATTTAAGTTAACTTGAGTTAAATGCCTGAGAAATTGGTATGCCTTTGTTACTACTTGCGGCTAAAAGGATATTCCACAAATTTTAATGTTTTAATTGATTCCAAACTGAAGACAGAGAGAGAGAGAAGATTTCAATTCATATTTACTCCACCAGCATTTTTGTGAATCATTACTGAATAGATTATAACAGAATTTACAAAAAGTAGGGGAATAAAACTGAACATATACAAAATCTGTTGGCAAGAAAACAAAGCCTTGGCAAGACACTGTGATCTATCTAGACCTAAGTCTACAAATTAAAATACATTTTCTCGACTTAAGTGTAGGGTTTCAATTTAAAGCAATATGTCAGGTTAGGTTAGATGGGAAGAGGTCCCATTTAGACCAGCATTTAGGCCCATTGTTATAGGGAAGAAGTCGCCGTAGTCTAGCAGGTAGTGTGTTGGCTTATTAGACGTAAAGCCCGGGTTCGTATCCCAGGTCAGGCATCAAAACGAAATATGAAAAAAAAATATATCTTCGGCGACTGCCTCTCAGCAGATTTCTGGCAAAAACTCTGAGAGTAAATAAAATTGCCATGAAGAGCTTCTCAAAAATCTGTCGTTCGGAGTCGACTTTAAACTGTAGGTCCTGCCACTCATGTATAAAATTAACGCACACAACATAAGTGGTGTGAGAAGCTAGCTCGAAATCCTGACTGAAGCTTTGTAATGACCAATTATGTATGTATGTTATAGGGAAGAGGCTATGCATATACCATTAAAGATTCCAAGATAAATCTTAAAATCTAACATAAGATTCTGCTATAATAACTCAGTATTCGACTGTAAAGCATATTTGTATGAATAATACTACTTTTAACACTCAGGCTGCTACCAAAAGATACAGAAGGAGATATGCAAACAGAACTGTAAAATAAAAAGTCTACATCAGAGATCAGCAACGAGTATTCAAAACGATGAGTAGATTCGAGTCATACTTATAATTTCAGATACTTATACGCATTCATACTTATTTTAATATCATACTCATACTACTCATATTCAAAGTTAGAAATACTCATCGTACTCATACTTAACAATACGCACGATGTTGTTGATTTCGACTCTCCATGATTCAACATATATACGAAGCACAAAATAAGTATGATTCGAGTACGAACACCACAATACTCACTAGAAGGTTGTGTGTGTGCTTTGCTTGATGTCTTTGTCTTTTCTTTTCTCTTCTTTTTAAATGCAACAATAACTACTACTGTAAATTTTGATGAATGATTCGAGTGACTCGAATCATTCGTAAGTATTATAAGTAATTTTCTAAATTTATGAAGCTGAATGAGTAGGAGTATGAATCAAACAATGAATCGAATGTTGTGAGTTTGATGTCAACGTTGTACTCATACTCATTGCAACCTATACTTATAAATCAATGTTGTAGCGAGTACGAATGAATCAGAGTAGTTGAATTTCAATACAGTTGAGTCACTCATACTCAAAATGGCATGAGTACTAATGAGTAGCGAAAATACGATTCATTGCTGATCTCTGGTCTACATACAGTGGTGTATGTAGCTGCTTTTTCCAAATTGAAAAAGAAACGTTGTTAAAAGCATTTGCAATTAAAAATGTTTGAAGAAAAAGCGAATTTGATTAAAATGTAACGTAGAAATTATTGGATATACATATGTAGACTTTTTTCTTTGACTGTATCTAGAAGTGAGAAACTAGGTTGTAATCCTGACTAAAGGGTTGTAATGGCCAATTATGTATGTATCTAGAACCCTTCGTAATAATTGGTATTTAAGGCGGACTTCTACCAATTCTCTACAATCTACAACTATTTAAGAACGTCATGACGCTTAAAACGACATGAGTGCAAGCTGCCCAGCAATTTCAATTCAATACGTTTAACGGAGAGCGAACTACGTGAAACAGTCATCTTCACATACAGCAAGTCTACGATGAATAAACAGTCAACTTTCAATGATATTCAGCGATACGACGATCTCCACTGCATCAAATCTTTACCAAACGTGTTAAAAGACAAAAAAAATCGAACCGTTATGGTTGGCTGCAAAATCTAGATCATGCCGATCATACTTATACAAGTTTTATGCAAGTTTATGTTACTGGCAACGATACAAATATCATATTTAACTATCACGAACCCTGAGATGGCCATCCCTAACACTACAGTCGGCTACTTCTTAAAGCTAAGTCTCAGTTTTAAAGCAAAACTTTAATTTCTCTTCTTAAATACGAAATCCGCTAGCTCTGCTATACGGTATTGAGGCGTAAATTGCACTTCGGATGGCATGTCCACCAACTCTGTTCGAAAGTTTAAAAAAAATCTGATGCTAATGAGTAATTGGATCCATTGAGATATCATATCAAGATACTCTGCATAAACACTGTAGCACGTTGGAAATTAATACAACGTCACAAGACGGCGTTTGGGAAAATTGGTATTGATGGAAGGATGGTTGATGGAAGAGAAATCCTTTATCTAAATATATATCGAGCTTCGTATTGTTAAATTGAAATAAAATAAAGTATGAGTGAGATACAATCGAAATATTTTAATCGTTTGAAAGACCAGTTGATGGCATTACATACATAGATACATACATAATTTGTCATTACAACCTAGCTTCTCACACTACTTATGTTGTGTGTGTTAGTTGTGTACGTGAGTAGCGGAATCTACCGTTTAAAATCGACTCCGACTTTACTTTCAAAGTTTTTGCCAGAAATCTGCTGAGAGGCAGAAGAAATAGTATTTCGCATTGCATCTTGTTGGAGATGTCTGACCTGGGGTTTGAACCGTGGCCTGATGCCTAATAAGTCAACACACTACGTACTAGACTACTAGACTAGACTATTGGTGGCACCTTTCGAAATGTAAAATTTTCCATCACTCTAGCGCATAAATCAACCTGTAGCTGGATTACGTTGTAGTTGAAGACCGTTGTGGCTTGTAGCCTATTCGCATACACCTGCGACTTAAGACAACTTCACAAGAAAAAAAACTAACGTAGTCAATTAAATTGCACCATCTCGGTGGCCAGTTCACATCACCTTCACGTGAGGTAGGTAGGTAGGTAGAGGTGGCTGCCCATCCTAGAAAAGAAATTTTAGACGGACTCACTTAGGCCGCAATGGGCATTGTGCTACCACAGTTATTCACTATCCCCTAGTCTCGAAACCACTCGGAGCTCCTGATGAAGCGATTCAGGCTGCCAATGTCAATCCCTGACAGTTCTCCAGATCATCCATGTAGTAAGTACCAGAGATCAGCAATGAATCGTTTTTCCGCTACTCATAAGCACTCATGCAATTTTGAGTATAAGTGAATCAACAGAATTGAAATTCAACTACTCTGATTCATTCGTACTCGCTACAACATTGATTTATAAGTATAGGTTGCAATGAGTATGAGTACAACGTTGACATCAAACTCACAACATTCGAAATGTGTTTGATTCATGCGCCTACTCATTCTGATTCATAAATTTAGAAAAATACTTATAATAATTATAAGTGATTCGAGTGGCTCGAATCATTCATCAAAATTTACAGCCTTTGTTATTGTTGCATATACAAACAAAGAAGAAAGGAAAGACAAAGACAACAAGCAAAGCATACACACAATCTTCTTGTGAGTATAGTAGTGTTCGTACGCGAATCATACTTATTTTGTGCTTCGTGTAAATGTTAAGTAGAGACGAATCCAAGTCAATAACATCATGCGTATTGTTAAGTATGAATACGACGAGTACTTCCAACTTTGAGTATGAGTATCATATTAAAATAAGTATGAATGCGTATAAGTATTAGAAATAATAAGTATGACTGGAATCTACTCATCGTTTTGAATACTCGTTGCTGACCTCTGGTAAGTACCCAAGTACTTTCTTCTCCTTTGGCAGAGAGCCGGACATGTACTCAGCAGGTGAGTGACTGTCTCTTCTTCTTCCTCATCTCTGCAGCTTCTGCAGAAGTCGTTAGCAAGGTGTCCAAGACCAAGGCGCCTCGCATGCGTACCCATAATGCAATGCCCCGTAATGACACCGACAACAACACTGAGCGGGCCTCTTGGGAGTTTAAGTAGACTCAATGTGCGCCCATCATCCAGCCTTGGCCAGATTTTACGAGCCGTTCTACCCGTGTCCGAGGCCGCCCACCTGTCGTTGACAGAATCGACGATCGCATTATCAATTATGAGCTTGCAGGTACTCATAGGGATGCCCAAATTCGAAAACTCATCGGAGAGTTCGATGGTCGTGCCCCGCCTGGCAAGTTCATCAGCTTTGCAGTTACCAGGAATACCACTGTGGCCCGGTACCCAAACGAAATGGATATCATATTGTTCCGCTATTTTGTCGAGATACATATCTGCGACAGCCGTACACCGTCTTGGAGTTCATTACGTTAGAATTTAGAACTCTAAGTTCACGTGAGGTAACCTTGTCCTCAAATCGCTCGTGCGGAATATCCCATGTGGTTGTATTATAAGATATTTGAGTGTAGAGTATAAAATTGTTAATTCAAATAGAAAATAATTTGTATGAGTGTGTTATTGTACTTTTGTTACCATTTCACTTAAACAATTGCTAATTAAATTACCATAAATTGGCTACTGGTTTTTAAAACATTAAAATTGTATATCAATTTGGCAGCATTTGGTAATCGTATACTTAATAAGCGTAATTTAGTTTTAGTTACATTAATGTAACTTTATTCATTTATTTAATAATAATAATTTCATGTATCAGATTATCAAGTATTTTTATTAAACCACCAAAGAAGAATACATTGCCACAGAAATAAAATTACTGTCTGTGCTATCAGCAGTACCTACATTTGGATAATGGGCAGCAAATATTTTCGTATGACCAGAGTGTCATAAAAACAACACGAAACAATTTAACTTCTGTTACAATGTTATACAAAACAGAAAAAAAGAATTCCAACTATTTGCCATAGCCATGGAAATGTATGGAAAGAAATGTTTCAAATTGTATGAATATATAGAAGAAGAGAAAGAGAAATGAAATCATAAAAATATAAAAAATAATAACTTATCACACCTTGCCACACAGTCACTCATTCTCCTCTGGGGTGATAATGATAACAGCCATTTTTTTTTTTGTTTCTTCACGCCATTTTTATTTCATTGGTCTCTGTCCTGTCTGCCTGTCTGCCTGCCTGCCTGCCTGCCACATACTGTGGCATGGAACAGAATGCCATAAACATCGTTTGTGGCTCAGATACACTGAGCAGTAGTGGTGGAGTACTATAAGAATCACTTAAAAAATGTTTCAGTTACAATTAATGTACGAAAGAAATTTTGCAAGTTTCCACTTTTACTACGGCCACCACAACTACATATGTAGTGCCACTTGTTGCAGTCATTTAGTTTATGATACCTTCTTGCATACGTGCCCAAAAGTATTTGTGTATCTGCTTAAGTGCATGAATTGCTGTTGCATAGAATTGATTGTGGCATTTGGCATTGCTATCTGAAATTATGATGACACGACAACTGTGTGACTGACTATTCGTGCTTATGTGCGACTGTATTTGTGCTTAAATGGCCATGTAATAGCTAAAGTAGAAGCTTTACCTGTAATACATAAGAGAGAAAATGCACCTCTCCGTCTTCCTCGTAAGCGCAGACTTAATAACTGAATGTATCAATTGCTAAATGAATGTGTAGCATTTATTAAATGTCTGATAGAAACTTAAGTCTCAACTGACATGACAGCCCGATTGTGCAATACATGCAACACAGAATAGGTTTTGAATTTTTGCAAATAAAAATAAAAATTGTCTCATGGCAATCGATCGCAAACGGATCTGCTGTAGAAAATATATAAAATTTTAGGGAATAAATTCTTTTCTTTTTTCTTTTCAGGGTACAATTTGTTTTTGTAACGATAGAAAAATGAAATATACATATATTAGCTCCATTGTAACGATCTTCCAAAGACCATCCCCCTATCAAGTTTGACAACACCACCAGAAGAATGGCACGTATGTATATCACCCTGCATAAGTGTTACAGCAGGGCATGACCCTCTAATATCGCACTCGACAGCAATATCATTCCCTTGGTGGTTCGAATAACCTATGACCTATGTGAGTTCGACATGACCTCAATCCAGCTGGTCCACACACTTCAATTTCACTACGTTGAAATTGTGAGCACTAATCTCCACAAAGCTATCCACATAGATATCGATGACCAATATTTCGAAATTCAAATCTCAAATCTAAACTCCGTAAACGCATGGTGCACCCTGAGAAAGATGGAAAAGTCACAATCATCAGATAATATACATACATAATTGGTCATTGCAACCCTTCAGTCAGGATTATTGACCTAGTTTCTCACACCACTTATGTTGTGTGTGTTAATTTTATACATATGTAAGTGACGGGACCTACAGTTTAAAGTCGACTCCGAACGACAGATTTTTTGAGAAACTTTTCATGGCAATTTTATTTACTTCTCAGAGTTTTTGCCAGAAATCTGCTGAGAGGAAATCGCCGAAGAAATACTTTTTGTATTTTGTTTTGATGTCTGGCCTGGGGCTCGAACCCTGACTTTACGTCTAATAAGCCAACACACTACCTACTAAACTACGGTGACTTCAAATAATATACCCGAGATATAGTACCCTCATCCGTCTTCGAACCATCATTACTCATCAAACAGAAGAATGGAAATACCAAAGATAGAATTACCAATACGCCGTAGTCTAGTAGGTAGTGTGTTGGCTTATTAGACTGAAGGCCCGAGTTCAAACCCCAGGTCAGACATCAAAATATGAAATTATAAAAATATTTCCTCGGCGACTTCTTCTCAGCAGATATCTGGCAAAATCTCTGAGAGTAAATATAATTGCCATGAAAAGCTTTCCAAAAATCTGTCGTTCGGGGTCGACTTTAAACTGTAGGTCCCGCCACTCATGTGTAAAATTAACGCAAAAAACATAAGTGGTGTGAGAAGCTAGATCGTAATCCTGACTGAAGGGTTGTAATGACCAATTATGTATGTATGTATGTATGTATTTTCTATATAAGACATTATCCGACCAATCCTCTAAAATCGGCCCACTATCGACAAAGACATATAAGGTATGAGAAATCTCACGTCTAGTCTAAAGGATTTTATAATTTGTTTAGAATGGTTACTATATGCCATGGTATCCATCATCTTTTATTACTAGAGTGCCAAACTTACTTGATCTTATTTCTCCAAAGGTCGTCCCAAAAAGTTCGTTTTCATATAAATGCAGAATGCTTTGGAAATGCCTTCCCCTAAATTTTCAAAGTAAAGGGTCCGCCAAATAACTTTTTTTTTTTGAAAATACTTTAAAAAAAAACTACTGAATATTTTCTCAAATTTCTTTTTTTATTTGAAAGTACAATCCTTCCGGTTAATAATGGAAAATAATTTCATTCAAATGGTTGCCTCGGCTGGCCATGCAGTAGCCTACACGATCGGTCCAATTTTTAAGCACATTATCGATTGTGTGCAGCTGTATTTCACCAATGGCTTCACGAATATTGTCCTTTAAAGCGTCAATTGTCTCTGGCTTGTCGGCGTAACATTTATCTTTGACGGCACCCCACAAATAATAATCCAACGGTGTCAAATCGCAGCTCCGAGGTGGCCAAACGACATCAGCTCTGCGGCTGATAATGCGATCTTCAAAAACAGGACGCAAAACATCGAGTGTAGATTCGGCTGTTGGCACGTAGCGCCGTCCTGTCGAAACCAAATGTTGCCAATATCCTCCTCTTCAATTTTTGTGAGCAAAAATTCGTTCAACATGGCCCGATAACGATTTTCGAACAAAAATTACCCAATTATGCCTCTGAACCACTCGTTTTGGGTGCGTTGGCTTTTTAATGTATGCGTGCGGGTTTTCTGTGCCCCAAATGCGACAATTGTGCTTGTTTACATACTCGCCAAGATCAAAATGAGCTTCATCTGAAAAAATTATTTTTTTGCCAAAATCGGTATCTTCTGTAAGTCGATCGCAGGCCCACTTAGCGAAGCGAAAACGCATTGGATGGTCAATTGGCTTCAACATATTCGTTCAGCGGAAGGATAAAACTAATTATCTGTCAAATCAGACATGAGCTAAGTGTTACTATTCACGAAATAAGCACTAGTTGAAAAAAAAACGTTAGATGGCGGACCCGATAGTATCACCTAATTGTAGTGATCTGAACTTCGGGATTTTATAGTTTCTGATAAAAAGCTCTAAAATTAGTCTTTAAGGGGTTAATTCTAAAACAGAGAGGCTCAGCGATTATACATAGTGGGAAGAAATTGCCCGCTACGCATACGCATACGTGGCCACCTTGGTAATAATGATGTTGATGAGCCTAAAAAGAATTTTATTTACAACATCTAGTTGAGTAAAGCTATAATTGAGATGCAGTGCCGCATAGCAGCATTAAATTATAATAAATGATTCATATTTTGTAATTTGCCCGTAATAGTACGTTGAAATGAATGAATTTAGAGTTTCAGACTTTCTCACTTTTTATATTTGTTTACAAGTAAATGCTCTCTCTGTTAGAAAAAGAAAAGAAAACATTTAAATGTCAGCTTAGAGGAATTATTTTTAATTGATTGCATACATGCATACATATAGTATATTAAGTTAAAATTAATTCCTTGAAATTATCTTAAATTTAAAATTAAAATGAAATCAATAACCTTAAGATAATTTTTAAGTTTAATTAATTACCACAAGTTTAGAAGTTCAAGTTCAATGATCTTTAAATGACATATTTTAGTCTAGGCTCAACTATTATTCCCTACTTTGTGTTAAAATAACTGCGACTGCATTCTTCTATAAAATATTTTATTAAAAAAAGAAACGAAAAACAACCAAAAGAACTGACAGACTAACTAACTGACTGACTGACTGTGATTTACATAAAAAAAAAAATAACAATTTCTTTAAATATTTTTCGGTTGATATCACTGTTGGCTAGGCGCCACTTAAGCATCGTTATTATTTCTTTTATTTTCGATTAATTTTTCTGTTGGGCCACATCTAAAACATATATATAACACAACAACATATATGTATATCTAACACATAATATATGTAACATAACATAACACATATATATATAGCATATAATATACATATATATAACATAACATATAAATAATACATACTTAATATACATACATATATAATATAATAACAATAAAATGAATTCATAATAATTAACTAATAATACAAATTTTATAAATATGAACTACCTTAATAAAAATAAGAATAATATAAATAAATAGCGTTAAGGTTAATGAATAAATAATATAGAATAAGGTTCAAGGACAGACAAAGCAACGGAGTTGCTGAATGTCCTTGAACCGTTAGTATTAAGATAGATTATTATATGTTAGACTTAAGAAAATAAAGAAATAAGAATTCAGTTGATCATTAGAAACGATATCGACCGGTCTTTTTCTTTAATTGGTTTTGGTCTTCGTGAGTTCGAAAGAAAACTTATTCAGTGCCCAATTTAATAGGAATTTAAATTATAAATTAATTAATTTAAATAAAAATCGTTCCTAAAAAAGATTAGGAAAAAACATTTTGGCGCCCGAGCAGGGACTTAATAAGTGATTTCGTATATTAAAAAAAAAAAAAAGACCAAAACCTCGTACTCGTGTGTGAATTTTATAAGTTATTTAAACTTATACTAGCGCGAGTGATTCGATAAATTACTTCGAATAAAAATTGATTGGTAAATCTTGTAAGTTGATTAAGATTTAAATAAACCAATCTAAACAATATAAGAAACGATAACAATATACAACGAATAAACGAAAGTGACAATAACGATAAAACAAATAAATAAAAAATACATAAAAGTTATTTAAAAAGTTAAAAAGCTAAAAGTTACTAATGTTAAAAAATAAAATAAAATAGCAATACATATATACAGTGGTACATTAGTGTTGTGAAAACATAAAAAACATACATAAAAAAGAAATACAA
The DNA here is from genome assembly GCA_927399465.1 of Sarcophaga caerulescens. NCBI lineage: Eukaryota > Metazoa > Arthropoda > Insecta > Diptera > Sarcophagidae > Sarcophaga > Sarcophaga caerulescens. The sequence goes on along the minus strand of OV656872.1, from coordinate 135,292,613 downwards.
CAAGAAAAATTTAAATAAAATTAAATTAAAAATATTTGAAAGTGTAAAAAATCTTAGTAATTTATAAATAAAAAGAAATAAAACACATCAAAAAACAAAGAATTCCATACACATATTTCAATAAAGTGAACACAAATAAGGAAAAATATACAAAATAACTCACAATACAGACGATTCATCATCACCAACACCAAATCTTTGAGGAATCAAATCCGTGAGGAAGTCATCACTAACCTACATATTACCTTCAGAAGATCCACCCAGATGCCCCGTCGTTGCAGGTGTATTTTGTGCAGAGCTGAAAGAAACCAGGGGAGTAGTTCCGACTCTCAAGAGGTAAGAAGTGTAAAATATATTTGTGTCTTTACCTTAAACTTGTAAGCTGATCAAGTTTAAGAGGTTTTTGAAAGTTACTCGAGAACTGTTTATTGTTGAACACAAAAAATATATTTTACATTTCAAACTTGTAAAACTTACATTACTCTTTAAATCAAATAAAATCCACCCTTGGTATGTGCTGTTGTTGTCCCCTTGCAAACAACAACAGAGAACGTATATTGTTTCCAAATTCTATATGTCATCATTATTATATATTATTATTATATTTATTATCTACACTTGTTTACCGTCGGTATTTCGATTTTATATAATTTATCTTCATTTTGAAGGAGAAAATTAAAACACAAAATATATTCGTGAGATTTTTTTGGAATTTGTTAATTTTAGTCAAATTGTTTCTTATTCTTTACTTTCTTGTGTTCTGTTTATTCGCTGAATATAAATTCCATGTGATCGGTGTTCCATTCCGTCGTTCCCTTACCATTTACAATATTTACATAAAACAGCTGTTTACAGTGTGTCTCTCACACTCGTTACAAAATTCAATTTTAAACAACAATTAGGCACGGAAATCAATCAAGCGTTCACACTACCTTCGAATTTTAAATAATTCGTAAATTGTTGTCTTTGGATAACACAGTGTGCTTGTATTATTGTTGAATTGTTGTTTTATAGTAACAAATAGGTTATTAGAGAATTTGACTTGATAAATTATATTTATCAAAGGCTGAGAGGTGAGTGGGAAAAATATTATCACTATTTTTTGTTTTAATTGTGGAACAAATCTCTACGGAGCCGCGAATAACGGAATTGAAATAGGAAACAGATCCGAATATAGTATAACCGGCGAGAGTTCGATAATTTTGATAAATTTACTAGTCCAAAGCAAATTACTTTCTTTTGGGAATTTCATTCAACCAATAAATTAATTTGGTTATATTTGATTTGCTTTGAGTTCATAATTTAATTGAAAATGACTAGTAGGAAGCGACAGGATTCTCCCTCCAAATCGGAAAGTTTGGAGAAGTTGATTACCAAGAAAGCTAAGGTTGTTGAGAATATAGTTCGAATTCGTCAATCCATTTTGGAAAAGACGATTTCCTTTAATCCAATCGAGTTGGAATGTCGACTCGACATATTGAAGGGTTATATTGACCAAGCTATGAAGCTCCAGTCCGATGTGGATAATTTAGATCCAGAGAACGATGATAGAGCTGAGCTTGAGACCATTTGTGTGACCACAAAATCATTATTTTTGAGCCTCCTGTCTAAGAATAGGCAATCAAATGTGCCAGAAGTGTCCTTTCTCGGACAACCACACCAGTCGAGGCTACCAAACATGAAACTCCCCAAGTTTAACGGAAAATATTCCGATTACAAGAATTTTATGAGTTTGTTTGAGAACTTGGTCCACAACGATCCGACGTTGACAGATATTGAGAAATTTAATCACTTAATATCATGCTTGTCCGATGAAGCTTTGGGTACAGTAAAAGCTTTTCAGATTACAGAGGCAAATTATCCCAAAGCAATAGCAAGTCTGAAGAAGGTTTATGACAATGAGTGTCTTATATTTTTTGATAATATAAGAAAACTTTTTGATTTGCCACAAATCACAAAACCTTCAGCTATTGCTTTGCGAAGCATGATAGATACAGTGTCCGCGATATACGATTCTTTATTGTCAATTGGTGACGATAAGAAAATTACAAATGCCATTCTCATCCATTTAGTGATGTCAAAGGTTGATCCAGTCACCAAATCGAAATGGGAAGAACAGCTCGACTTCGAGAAACTTCCACTTTGGTCAGACTGTGAATCCGCCTTGAACAAACGATATCAGCATATTGCAGCTGACGAGTCTTCAAGTTCAAGGCCGAGGTTCGATAATCAGAGAACTGAACATTTTTCGAGAAGAAATAACAGAGCCTCACTAAATGTATCGAAATCTAAACCGTCTGCTGACAAATGTTTATTTTGTAAATCGATTCAGCATAATATTAATAATTGCCCTTCATTCACTGCTGAGCCAGTAAGTCGAAGATTTGACTTTATTAAATCAGTGCCAGCATGTATAAATTGTCTCAAAAGGGGACACACAGTAGCGAAGTGTACATCATCGAAGTGCAGAATTTGTGGTAGCGCCCATAATTCATTGTTGCACAGGTACGACACAAGCGCAAGTGCAAATAATATCTACACTGGACAATCATCTACTTCACATGGATCGGTGAATTATTCTTCGTCCGATGAGAGAGTTATTCTCGCAACGGCAGTAGTCAGTGTAAGAAGTAGCTCTGGTAAATTGATACCAGCGAGAGCACTTTTAGATTCAGGATCTCAACCCAATCTGATAACGGAGGAACTTGCGCAGCTACTTAGATTGAAAAGAGAAGGAGGCAGACTGAATTTAACTGGCATCAGTGAAACAAACTCACTTTCGAAATCCAGCGTCAATTTAACTGTCACGTCGAGGGTTAATTCTACCCAATTCAATGCGAAATTTTGGGTATTGAGTTCGATAACTAATTTCCAGCCTGACAGTGTTATAAATACGACCGGCTTATATATTCCTAAGAATATAAAGTTAGCTGATCCGTGCTTCCACAAACCACGGAAAATTGATTTGCTTATCGGAGCAGAAATCTTCTTTGAGCTAATGTGTGTTGGTCAGATAAAATCTGGCCCGAGCCTCCCAATCCTTCAAAAAACTTCACTTGGTTGGATTGTTACTGGAAAGTACAATCAATCAAAGGGCTCCACTAACAATAGCGTTTGTCATTTAAGTACTGCAATAGAAAACGAGAGCGATATTGATTCGATAGTCAGGAAGTTCTGGGAACTAGAGGAGCTTCCAAATGAATCAATGAAAATTTATTCAGAGGAGCAGCAACAATGTGAGGATGAATTTAAAAATACAATACGACGTTTAGCGTCAGGACGATTTGTAGTCTCGCTACCTTTCAAGTCAGATACAAAATTGTTGGGTTCTTCGTTCGAAGTCGCAAAAAGACGATTCCTCTCGTTGGAACGAAGGCTGTCCAAGGACGACACAATGAGACAGATGTATCATGACTTTATGAAAGAGTATGTCAATTTGGGACATATGTCACTTTTGGATAATATGCCAGATTCTCCTCACTATTTCATTCCCCATCAATGTGTTCTGCGGCCTCAAAGTACTACTACTAAACTTAGAGTAGTTTTCGATGCTTCGTGTAGAACTTCTTCTCATGTATCATTGAACGATCTGCTGATGGTCGGTCCTACCATTCAAGAAGAATTGTATTCTACACTCATCCGTTTTCGCCTTCATCGGTACGTAATCACTGCAGATATCGAAAAAATGTATCGTCAAGTTTTAATCGACGAGAATGACAGAAATTTTCAATTAATCCTTTGGAGACAAAATCCATCTGATAGCTTACAGGTGTTTCGATTGAACACTGTAACTTATGGCACGGCTTCTGCCCCTTTTCTGGCTATAAGATGTTTAATTGAATTGAGCGATTTGTACAAAGAGACTTTGCCTATTGGTTCAAAAGTTGTTCGCAGTGATTTTTACGTTGATGATTTGTTAACCGGTGGTGAAAGTTACGAGGATCTGATTACAATTCGTAATCAAGTCACTGAGATCCTAAGTTCAGCAGGTTTTAACCTTGCGAAATGGTTTTCTAATCATCCTAAATTTATCAGTACTCTACAAAGTGAAAAGCTATTGCATAGCGATTCAGATTCTGCTAAAGCCTTGGGGTTGCATTGGAGTCCGAAGAATGATTCATTAAAGTTTCATTTGGAGAATTCTTTCAAAGATTTGAAAGCAACGAAAAGAAACATATTATCAGTTTCTTCTCGACTATTTGATCCTCTCGGGCTATTGTGCCCTATTGGTATAAAATCCAAGATCTTACTACAAGAACTTTGGATTCAAAAGCTTGACTGGGATGAATCGATTCCCATGAACCTTGATACTTCATGGGAAAATCTCAAATCTAATTTAATGGAGATCGATTCAATAACAATCCCAAGATTCGTCCAAACAACTTCCACTGCAAACATCCAAATACATGGATTTGCTGATGCCTCAATGCGAGCATATGGGTGTTGCATTTATGTCAGAAGTTTCGAGTCTGGCAAAGTTACTGTCAGATTACTTACCGGAAAATCTAAAGTTGCTCCACTCAAGACAAAATCTCTTCCGAGACTTGAGCTGTGTGCTGCACACCTATTGGCAAAGTTGTGGACTCGAATTAAGCTCATGTTGGAATTTAAGATTGATCAAGTTTATTTCTGGACAGATTCGGAAATAACTCTACATTGGGTAAAGACCCATCCATCCTCCCTTGCTACTTTTGTATCGAATAGAGTAGCTGAGATTCAGGAGTGGTCAGAGAAAATTTCATGGCGACATGTGCCAACTGACCATAATCCAGCTGACATTGTTTCTCGAGGATGCGACGTCCAGGAATTGAAGCAGTCGATCTGGTTTGAGGGACCGTCATTCTTATTAGATGACAGTTCTTCCTGGCCTGTTAACAAACATTTCGAGTTAACAGAGAACCAAATACTATTGGAGAAAAGGAAGGCAAATGTATTTCTTGCAGTAGAGGATCCACAAAATTGCTTGTTGGATCTCATGGAAAAGTATTCCTCGTATAGAAAATTATTACGAGTCACTGCGTTTGTGATCAGATTTGTTGACATTCTTAAAAAACGCACAGTCGAGAAAAATTGTCCACCTACTGCAACCGAATTGAAATGGGCCTTCTTTCGACTTGTGGAAACGATCCAGAAAACTGAATTTTCTGAGGAGATACTTAAGCTTCAGAAATCTCTTGTATTGCCCTCTAGTATCCAGAGGTTGACACCATTCATACATACATTTGTTGAGGGGGATAAATCGTTCTCATTGATAAGGGTAGGTGGAAGACTGCTAAATGCAGACTTGAAGTATAATACCAAGTTTCCACTATTATTACCGAAAAGGAATAGCTTTGTCACGCTCTATTTGCGAAACTTGCATTTGGACAATTGTCATGCTGGTACAAAGGCACTCATAGCTCTTTCGCGAGAAAATATTTGGTTGATAAATGCGAAAGAAGAATGCAAGAGAATAGTTAGCAAATGCGTTCATTGCTTCCGCTATAAACCGAAGCTTATGTCCCAAATAATGGGAAATTTACCCACTAATAGAGTGAGAGCTTCGCGCCCATTTTTAATAGTCGGAGTCGACTACTGTGGTCCCATTGACGTATCTTTGAGAATACGTGGGCGACCACCATTAAAAATGTATATAGCGGTTTTCGTGTGTTTTACGTCTAAGGCAGTACATTTAGAACTAGTCTCTAATCTTTCCACTGATGCTTTTATTATGTCTTTCAAAAGGTTTGCTGCCAGGAGAGGACTACCCAAGGAAGTTCACTGCGACAACGCGACGAACTTCGTCGGAGCCAGCCGCGTACTCAAAGAGCTGCAACGCGCGTTCGACGAGAGTCGACAGGCCGTCGAGTCGTACGCAGCGTCGTCCGGGGTGAAGTTCAACTTCATACCACCGCGGGCGCCGCACTTCGGAGGACTGTGGGAAGCTGCCGTCAAACAGGCGAAATTCCTACTTCTGCGAGCCGTGGGCAACGTACTGCTCACCCAAGAAGAGATGACAACAATGCTTGCAGAAGTAGAGGCGGTGCTCAACAGCCGTCCAATCGCACCGCTGTCTCCAGACCCCAACGACGGAGAAGCATTAACACCAGCTCATCTAATCCTAGGAGAGGGTCTGCGTTCGCTGCCGCCAGAATCCGCAGACGACGTGAGAGACACCGAGATGAAGTTATGCAAGCGTTGGCGTCTGCTCTGCAATCTCAAGCAGACATTCTGGCGGGCCTGGTCTCGGGATTACGTCCTCGGTCTTCAGAGCAAGTCCAAGTGGCATCAGGAAGCACACAACGTAGAGGTAGGTCAAGTGGTAATCATCCACGAGGACAATCGCCCGCCACAGCAATGGTTGACCGGGAAAGTCGTGGCCGTATTCAAGGGCGAAGACGGCAAGGTCAGGGTGGCGGAGGTCGCAACGCGCAACGGCGTCTATAAGCGCCCTATACATAAATTGGCACCTCTGCCATACAATTGAAGACATTCAGTCCTTCAATGGGGCCGGAATGTTGGGCCACATCTAAAACATATATATAACACAACAACATATATGTATATCTAACACATAATATATGTAACATAACATAACACATATATATATAGCATATAATATACATATATATAACATAACATATAAATAATACATACTTAATATACATACATATATAATATAATAACAATAAAATGAATTCATAATAATTAACTAATAATACAAATTTTATAAATATGAACTACCTTAATAAAAATAAGAATAATATAAATAAATAGCGTTAAGGTTAATGAATAAATAATATAGAATAAGGTTCAAGGACAGACAAAGCAACGGAGTTGCTGAATGTCCTTGAACCGTTAGTATTAAGATAGATTATTATATGTTAGACTTAAGAAAATAAAGAAATAAGAATTCAGTTGATCATTAGAAACGATATCGACCGGTCTTTTTCTTTAATTGGTTTTGGTCTTCGTGAGTTCGAAAGAAAACTTATTCAGTGCCCAATTTAATAGGAATTTAAATTATAAATTAATTAATTTAAATAAAAATCGTTCCTAAAAAAGATTAGGAAAAAACATTTTCCTTTTTTTGAGATTAAGCCTCAATAATACCGCTTAGCAAATTATATGCGGGCCAACTAAGGCATGTGACTGACTGCAACATCAACAGCTTCTTCGGTAATGATCATCATCTTCAACCGTAAGATTTTGATTCTGGATGGTCCATCCAGCAGCTCGTTTTTATAATAAATCGACAAATGACAAGAAAATGCGCTTTATAATCTTTAATTTAAGAATGATAAACAAAAGAAAAAAGAATTTGAATTCTGATTCTGATGCATTATGCATGATGGTAAGTAAAGTCAGTGTTTTAACATAACCGCCATGCCATGTAGGCAAATAAATGAATATTTTTATTTCAATTAAAAGTTTATAAGTTTATACGTATATTTCCTTTAATTGTATTTATTAAAGCCTCTATAAAGTGTTTAAAGAATCAAGCAAAAATTAAGAATTATTCGACTGATTAAGAAAGAATATCACAAATTTTATTGCTTAAAAGAAAAACTATTTGTGCTATAGAGTGATGAGTGATTTAAACTATAGACTGATGAGTGGACAGAAACATTCATTTTGCATTCCGATAATAACATATTCAAACCAGTATTGGCTTTATGATCTTGTGCAGAGATCAGCAACGAGTATTCAAAACGATGAGTAGATTCGAGTCATACTTTTAATTTCAGATACTTATACGCATTCATACTTATTTTAATATCATACTCATACTACTCATATTCAAAGTTAGAAATACTCATCTTACTCATACTCTCCATGATTCAACATATACACGAAGCACAAAATAAGTATGATTCGAGTACGAACACCACAATACTCGCTAGTAGGTTGTGTGTGTGCTTTGCTTGCTGTCTTTGTCTTTTCTTTTTTCTTCTTTTGTAAATGAAACAATAACTACTACTGTCAATTTTGATGAATGATTCGAGTGACTCGAATCATTCGTAAGTATTATAAGTATTTTTCTAAATTTATGAATCTGAATGAGTAGGCGTATGAATCAAACAATGAATCGAATGTTGTGAGTTTGATGTCAACGTTGTACTCATACTCATTGCAACCTATACTTATAAATCAATATTGTAGCGAGTACGAATGAATCAGAGTAGTTGAATTTTAATACTCTTGACTCACTCATACTCAAAATTTCATAAGTAGCTATGAGTAGCGAAAATACGATTCATTGCTGATCTCTGATCTTGTGGCAAAAACTGCTGATATTCTTAGGCGCAAAAATCTTTGCTTGGATTTTGACACCGGGTTACAATAGTTTTTCACAAATTAAAATCATGCAATAGCACTATTTTACATTAAAGCGTCCAATCAGCATACACAACGCGACATCGACATCATTGTGCATACTAAGGGAGATAGAGTAACTGCTACCTTTAGCGTAATTGAAACGGAGTCTACTAGGTGGTTATGGCAGCAAATTAGGGCAAAACAAAGTACATATATCGTATCAATATGTAGGGACATGCTGCGTATCGTATCTCAGATTGTATATCATGGCTCCACCGTCAGCAGCCAACATAATATCAGGCTTTTGATCATGCGTAGGATCGTTTTTGACAACAGATGTTATTATAGTTTCTATAAGCAATTGAGTAACAGTGGCCTGGTGTAACGAAACTAATGATCTACACGTTGCTCACACCGATGCAGCAGCCTTGAGAGCATTTGAGAGAAAAGCCCTTCAGGCGCTTCGAAACATACCCCTTTCAAGTATAGCTATTTAATAGTTTTGTCAGTTCTTTTTAATAGAAAATATATGAAGTTTGACTGTGATAAATAAGCAGTTACCGACCAAAAGGAAACGAGAAACTGTGGATTTGGGGATCAGAAAACGTGGTCAGAAAATGTGGTCTTACAGAAGCCAATCAAACCATTACGAGTGCGGCTTGTGGCATCATTGGCCCATATTTATTTGTAAATGAGGACGGCGCAACCATACCAATCAATGGAGACACCTGTGGCGCCATGATAACCGATTTTTTTGTATCCGCTCTTCATGGTATTGATGTGAACGATGTTTGGTTTCAAAAGGATAGCGCAACTTGCCACACATCTCATACCACAATCGATTCATTGCGTCAAACGTTCGATGGCCATTTAATTAACCGAAACGGTGATGTCAATTGGCTGCCAAGAAGCTGCGATTTGACACCGTTGAACTATTTTCTATGGGGCGTTGTTAAAGAAAAGTGTTATGCCGACAAACCAGAGGCCAACATTCGTGATGCCATTGCCGAAATACGACTCCATACACTCGAAACAGTGTACGAAAATTAGTCCGGTCGAACGAGATACTGTGAGGCTAGCCACGGCAGCTATACGAATGAAATATATTTCATTTCTAACCGGAACAATTGTATTTCACAATAAAAAAAATAAATTTGGCAAAATTTCAAACCGTTTTTCTTTCATTGCATTTTTAAATTTAAACTTTTAAATGGTCCACCCTTTATATACATTTCTTTGGTTCCTATGAGAAGTTTAGCACCTCCACAAATATGTTCCACTCAGATTTTTCTGATGCCAGTTTCGTCAACTTGGCCAATAACTTGAATCCTTTAGTAATGTCATAGTCAAAAAGACATCTCCATTTGTAGTCTTATCGCCCTCATCTGCGACTACCTTCTAGTCACTACATTCTGGGATCTTCGCAATATATGATCTTAGTCTCTATGGTGTTTGGTCAATATATTTCAAATATTCTATTCAGATTCTATTCATCAATAAACTATTACTTCAATTGACTTTTGTCATACTTATTAATGGACACTGTAGAGTATTTAATGAAAATCAAATGAATGACAATTTTGACACTGATTAAGTATGATATGACAATCCTTAGCCATTTTTTATTAATTAAACTTCTTGAATTGTTTCCTGGCGCGACCTACTACGCGACTGCATTCACTTTACTTGAGGCTTGCAAATCTTGTCAATCTGTTTTCCAAATGTTCAAAAAGAAACGAAAAATACTTGCGTACACAACAATACTTTGTCTCTCGAAAAGAAATGCAAACTGTATACATACTGTGTAATTTTGAATAATGTTGTTATTTTGAAATATGTCAACTTTGTTGACAAAATCAAATCATTATGTCATCAGTTTTTAACGTCAAAATGACGCACAAACGGTCAAACAACTCTTTTTTTTTTTTTGTTACCCTTGTTTGTATGAAAATTCCCCAACGGTATTGAGTATTAAATGTAGGTTTGGCTGGCTGCATAATGTTCAAAACGACGATGATACTTTGAATGTAAACACTCATCCATTCATCCGTATGATTAGTTATTTAAACTAAGGCCCGATTTAACGACTTTAGTAGTTGCCAAAGAGGTCTCTGTAGTCTAGTAGATAGTGTGTTGACTTATTAGACATGAGGCCGTGGTTCAAACCCCAACCCAGACAAAATAAAATATGGAAAAGCTATTTCTATCAGCGACTTCCTCCTTAGCAGCCTTTTAGTAAAAACTCTGAGAGTTAACTGAAATTACCAAGTTTCTCAAAAATCTGTAGATCAGAGTCGACCTTAAACTGTAGGTCGGTAGTAATCCTGACTAAAGAGTTACTGTCACTAATTAAATAAGTTAAGTAAGTAATAGTTGCTTAGATTGATGAAATACATTTTTAAGATATATATTATGTTCTATTATGTCGTAGTTGGGACCTTGTGCCGACAGAAGTCACATTTCTAATTGCACAAAATCTATTCCTATCGCTGTGTTTAGAACTATCTACGTACTGTAGCAGTGTTGTATTTAATTACGATTAACGACTGAGTATTATTTATGCGTACGTGATCAATCATGTATTGGTGGTATATTTAATGACCTCGTCTAATTCATTCCCCCATAGTCTGGAAGAAAGGTTGAAAGTTATCGAGTTGTTGTTATGCCCTGGATTTATCTGGTCAGTCTTTAGTGCAGGTTAGATACTAACCAATTAGCTATTAATTGGCTTTAATCTTATGCACATTACGATTGATAGTACTACCACTATATTTGGCGTGCATGTAATTAAATGTTCTTTCATGTACATTGGGCTTATAACGCTATATTAAAATCTGGTGAAAGCACTCTTAATCTTACCATAAGTATATAAACAGAAACTTTTTCTAAACACCACTTACCATATACAGGGCCGTATAATGTGAGTCAAGTGTAAGGTACATTTCGTTTAGAGAGAAAACGTAAACCAACCAAAAAAAAACGTACAACCGAAGCACTGTGTAAACAGAGACGGCGCAAAGTCGGCTAAAGATAAAAAGAATAACAAACAACGCTTCTTCACGTCACCTCACAAAAGTCGGACTTTAATAAAAACGATCGTAAAACAAGTTCGCCTAATTGATCGAGCGTACGCCAAATGAATAAATAGAACCCCTTTGGTGCAGGGTGGAGGGGTTTGATAAAATAAAACAAAATCACACAAAATATGGAAATGACTTACAGAGAGAACACGAAGAGAAGGACAAAAGGAGCAGGCCGTAGACAGGGAAATAATTTAAATGAAACCCCACTATTTCTCTCATGAGTATACTCGTTTGTATATAATGCAGCCGTATTGTTAACAGGCCATTAAAGTGAATAACAGAACGAAAGAGCTGAGATTTTTTAATTTGGTTTTTTTGTTGTTGGCTTTGCTGGTGGTGGCCAAAGTTGATTTTAAGTGGCGTTATGAGTTCAAAACTAAACTTTATACTCAACTCCAAGAGTTTCAACAAACGATCGTTGGCTTGTTTTAAAACAAAAGAATGCCAAAAACAAAAAGGAATATTTTTCTTTGTTTTTTGTTTTTCTTTGTTTTTTTTTTTTGTTTTTTTTTTAAATTTTTAACCATAAGATGTCGGTCGGCTAAGAAGGCTTTTAAGCGATGACACCAAATTGCTATTTAGGCGTTTTTTATGGTTACTTCAACAACAATAACAACAACAAGAAGAACATTAGCAATAGCAACACTAAACAAATAAGTTGTTGTGTGTTTTGTTGTTATGGTTGTTATGGTTGTTGTGGTTTTTTTGTTTAATCCTCGATTCCTAGTGAGGCGAAAAAGGGTCATTAAAATTAATTTGGCTCAATTTAGTTGCTGCCAAATTGTTGACAATGAAATATCGCCCAACGATCAACGCCATCACTAAAGAATGCACTCAGTCAGCCAGTCAGTCATTCATTCATTCACTTTAGTTTTTTTGCCTTTTAAACTTTTAGTGTTTCATTTTGAGGCATTTGTGTGTGTACAATACAGTACAACCAACAGTGGTTGGTATGACCTGTGCTCGTTTTTAATATGTAGGCCTTCACAGTTTTATTGACAAAACGTACTCGGGCCTTGCCACTTATGCCACAAATAATATCCAATTCGGGAATCAAACACTCCTTCATCTTCAGTCAAAGATGATAAAAAATGATCCTTCATGGCCAGACCCACAGAAAACGTTAAAGATAATGTGAAGTCTATTGGCTGGCTTTTAATAAGCCTGTGGCCCGTGAGTATCGTGATTGTGCTCTTAAGCACATCCTGATGGTCCGAGTAGATCAAAAGATTTTCAGGAAAAATTCCACTACCCAACAAACATTTCGTCGCTTGTAAAACGGCTACGTCCACCGGCTGGAAAACACTGTAGTGGTGAAGCAGCCTGTACGTAAGTTTATTATGAGAACCTATTGTATATACTTATATACAAACAGCCCACTCTGTTCAGTATTGTAGAACCGTCGGTATATGATAAACATCAAGAATCCCACTGGGAACCCCCGGTCTTTTGAAGTCGCCGTAGTCTAGTCGGTAGTGTGTTGGCTTATTAGACGAAAGGCCCGAGTTCAAATCCCAGGTCAGACATCAAAACGAGAGTAAAAATTGCCATAAAAAGCTTCTCAAAAATCTGTCGTTCGGAGTCGACTTTAAACTGTAGGTCCCGCCACTCATGTATAAAATTAACGCACACAACGTGAGAAACCAGGTCAATAATGCTGACTGAAGGGTTGTAATGACCAATTATGTATGTAACGCGAGTGGTGTGAGAAGCTAGGATGTTGTACAATGGGTCAATTCGACCTCCGGGTACTGTACTTGTCACAGTTGACAAGTACACGTCCTCTAACCTAACCTAACCTACGTTCCCGGTTATAGTAGTATACCTGGGAACGAGATGGCGAATGCCCTTGCTAAATTGAGTTCACATTCTGTGTGGGCTGTACTGGAAGTTATCGGAAATTAAATCAGAAAGAAGAAACAAAAGCGTTAGAAAGATGGATGGAGATGTCGCTTAACCTTCGGTCGATGGACTGGCTTGCTGCTGGAACTGAAAAAATCCTGTGCAAGTTTTTTTTGCGAGGAATTGCTAGGTTAAATTGCTGACAAGGATGTGAGATGGATCCCATTTAGACTATTGAGAAGTCGGTAACTACAAAATAGCTCTCTGTAACTGCCTAGCTTTTAGTAGGATGAGGTTGAAGACTCTGGGTATTCTTCGATCATTTGAACTCTCTGGCGAGAGGCGACATGTGAGCTCTCTTAGGGTTTATAATGCAATTGGCCTAGCTGAGAGGTGCTTGTGCTTCATGAAGTTAACCCATTCTATCTTAGAACTGTGTATCCACCTTCTCTTCCATATCTTTTAATTTTTTTAATTTTTTTTTGTTTTTTTTTCTTTTCTTCTTGTCTGGGACGATCAGAATGAAGTTGACCGAGTAAAATGTTTCATTGATAGGAAATTTAGTCAAACTTTCTAGGGGATCCTAAGGCAAAGAGAAGATCGGCAGTTTGGTAATGTTGATTGCAGGGTGTTAAAGTTCCTTCAGCCTTTCCGGACAACTTTTCAGCGACAACTGGCTTAGACATGGACCGTAATTATGAAACTGTGTTTAATTTTTTTTAACAACGTTTTATTTAAAATTTTTTCTTTTTCACGGGCTATCTTTTCAAACCACTGTTGGAATTCATAAGAAAATCCCGTCAAATAAAAATACTTAAAAATCTTTTGTAAAATTAATAAATTATATTGTCATTTGTGCTTAATTTGTCTTATAAACTCATTTATTTTATTTCGTCTTTTTTATTGTTTTTTTTTGCATTTGTTTTGTTTTTAATTTTTACAATTTATTAATCTTTGGATAAAATACAAAAACTACAATTAAATATAATATTTATTTACTAAGAAGAAAATATAAAGTAAAAGGGAAATTAACTAATTTTATAAATTATTTAAAATAATTTTTGATAAGAAGATTTAAATTAAATTAAATTAAAATTCAATTAAAATTTTACATTAAAAGTAAATAATGATTATAAAAATTAGCAATTAATAGAAACATTATGGTGAATAATATAAACATAAAAAATATATTCTCTCTTAAAATTTAAATTATACTTAAAATTATTGCACAGAAAGCTTAACGAACAATTAAATTTGGTGTCAAACTGGCTTCAATAAACCACAATTAATTATTAATTGTTTAATTATTTAATTATTTTCTGTAGTTAAAAATAAAATATTTACTGGGTATTAAACATTGAAACATTACAATGTATTTCGTTTTGTTTTGTTTTTTTTTTTGGAATTTAGCTGTTATCGATTATAGTTTAAAAAGCACTTTCAATCAATTAAAAAAATAATTGAATAAATTTCACAAGAACCGTTCAATTAAATCTTTAATTGTCTTAATGAATTTAATTGAAGACTTTATAAAAACCTTTTATAACATTTCTAATGTGCTTTGTTAACATTATCGCCAACAATTAGAATCTTTATTTTGAAATTGTTAAATTGCAAAAATATTTGTTATTCAACTCCATGGGTTAATTCACTCTTACTCTCATCGCCTGTATCAATTTGGCACTTTATTTTGAAAATGGCTTACAGTTCCTTACCCTATATTCTTAAATCCTTGAAGTTTGTAAAAATTTTCTGCCATTGAATTGAAATTTGGGTTTTTTTTTTGTGTTTAATTATTCGATGTACGTTCCGGTAGTCCCGTACGTGTTATAACACTGGTGGGTATTTCACTGCTCTGTGTTGTTCTTGGCACTTCAATTGGTGGCACTCTGAAAGTAATTTGAAAAATAAATCAGAAATTCATCAAAGGCAACTTTTTCTTTTAAATTTTCATTAAATTTTGTTTTTTTGTACGAGGGTGTGTCAATAAGTGAATATTTGAATTTCCAACCTTTTACTGAAAGTATCGCCGTACTCTTGTGGGTAATGAAAAGGCTTCAAGCAGCCGCTCTGACATCTTCAAAAAAAATTAAATATGGTTTCGAAATCTCTCTCTCAGTAGACTTCTGGTAAAAGCTTAGAGTGTAACTAATAGGCCAAGAAGCTAAACAGTAATCCTGGTTAAAGGATATGAAAAAACTGAACAAGATACGTTGACCGTATAATTATGGAAGACAACTTAGATTCAACAGCAGTCTGCGTGTGATTTTACGTTTATTCTTTACTGCGGACGAAACTTGCATGGACTACAACACACTAGAAACCAAACAACGATCAAAACAATGGGTTTCTCGAGGTTGAATAGTCCACATTGTCTATTTCAAAGATATAAATTATGCGTACTTATAGGACCAATTTAATAACGTAAAGGACGAAAGGACGAAATTTACGCAGGAAAAACCAAGGCAATGAAATCTGTCCTATAGGAGCGCTGTTGGTAATGGAGCAGACTAAGTAGATAGGGGATACTAGGAGACAAGTCTAATTCCAGATTCATTAGTAAAATATTTCCCATGGGAAATTCGCGGGTATCATATATCAAAAGATGTCCTCAATTCGACTTGGACAGAAAGTCTGGCCGCCATCCGAGCACTCGACTTGTATGAGATAAACTCGAAAATAGTACAGGACCGTCTGTGAAACCTGAAAAGCAGCAAGATCTCATATCATGTGTAAATTCGCAGCAATGTGCAGAGATATGAACTTGCGATGAGGAAAACACCTTGGCGCTGATTGGACCAGGACCTTTCTGAAGTTAGGAAATAAGTTGGAAAGGATATACTCGGCGAAAGGGCAGACAGGCGCAGACACTTCTCAAGTCAAATGGGTGTCAGGCAATCTTAACTATTGTTGGGGATCTACAATAAAAGGATATTTGCGTCAAGTATCAGACTATTCAGGATCAACGGCCTTTTAACCGGGCACTGTAGTTTCAAAGAGCACTTCTTCAGAATACAGATCGAATCGAACCGAATATGTAAATTTTGTGCTGAGAAAGTTGAATCATGAGGATACATTACATTACTTAGAACCTGTGCGACGTTAATATATTCTAGAAAGAAACACACGGATGTGTATCAAGTACAGGGCAGGGATTCGAGTAGCGTCCTGAAGTATGTTGAGACAACAGGTTTAGAGGAGAGTTTATAGGTATATGAGAGTAGTGTAGCAGATCCCATATTCGCAGTACTAATAATATCCAGAAATAATGTTATTTTGCTCCAGGACTATTCAAGGATGTAGTGTCCAATGCAAAAATAAATTAGACTCACCAGACCCTTTCTATGTCTTAGTCTCGAATGATTATTTCGTGGTTCCAAACCTAAAGGAATGGGTCAGCAGTCAGTGATTTAACTCCAGTAATTTAATCATTCTATTTTGATAACTTTGCAAATCTTATTTTAAAACTGGAGACTCGTTGGACATGGCATAGAGATGATGATGGTCTTATTAATACCTCAATAGGAAGGACGGAAAGAAAGGAGATTCGAAAAGAAATTCGAATTTGATTTTAACTAGATCCTCTGCTTATTAACACCGAAACACTGAATTACCGATTGAATGGAGAGTTGTAGTTAGTCGAGGGAGATTGAACAGCCTTTTAATTCTAAATTAATCGATTGGTTTCGTAAACTTATTCGTACTCACTTGAAAGTCGCTGTACTGGGTAAATGAGGCGATTGACTCTGTGATGGTGAATTACTATAAGGCGAATGACTGTCCGAAGTTACGTGCGGACGTGACATATTCAAAGTCATTTCGGGATGGCCAATTGTAACAGAACGTGTACCGCCAGTTGTCATATCTTGCAAATCAGCTGGATTCGGCGATGACTGAGCATTTAAAGGCAGGCCAATAGTTTGAACTTGTGAGGGATACAGAGGCCCATTTGTGGGAACCATTAAATTACCACCACCTGGAGGCAAGCCTAGAAAACATAAAATAAGAAATGAAATTAAATTAAAAGACTGCACTTCGTTATTGGGTTTAAAGCATAAATGCTTACTGGGTAATTGAGGTCTCATGACAGGGCCGCCATTATTTTTGGGTTTACGTTTACGTTTCTGTATGCCCTCCTTTTTCATCGACAGCGGACGATTTGTATTGTGAAGCTTAAAATAGAGACCACAGGCATTACAAACTGGATTGCCGTCATTGTTGCGACGCCATAAGGTTGTCGACGTTGTTTGACAATTGGCACAAGATACACCAGTCCTTCTATTATTGGCTGCTGCAGCTGATGCTTTAGGCTTTGTCTGACGTGGTCCTACTCTTACAGTCTGACGTATGGGTCCACCGTAACAGGTGGGACAAAAGCCATTAATCTTGCTACTCAGTGGAGAATTGCATTGTTCGCACTTGTCCGACAGA
The DNA here is from genome assembly GCA_927399465.1 of Sarcophaga caerulescens. NCBI lineage: Eukaryota > Metazoa > Arthropoda > Insecta > Diptera > Sarcophagidae > Sarcophaga > Sarcophaga caerulescens. The sequence continues at coordinate 135,274,959 of OV656872.1, read as the reverse complement.
GGTGGAGGAGCCTCGTAGTGGGCTATAGAGTTGGTGGGGGCCCAAGAACTAGTTGTTATATTGCCCGAAGGATATTCCTCGACCACCTGCTGATGATAATTCTGTATTAGAAAACAAATCCGTTGTGTGTGTGTGTTTTTTTTTTTTTTTTGGTGTGTGAGAGGTGGAAGAGAGCAAACAGAACAGATACAGATTATGAGGATGATTTCATTGGTGATGTTGTTTTAAATTTAGAAAAGAGGGTTACTTGTGATATTGAGAAAAAAATGAAGTGAACGGTTAATTGGACACATACTCGTAGAGATTACTTACAAAGCTCATATTGGAATATTCCACACCAGGCGTAGGCCATATACTTTGGTCTGTGACGGGTGCATTGACGGAATCAAATAAGGCCATTGACTGATATTGGACAGGCTGTCTCAGCAAATTTAAACTGGGATCGTTTTTCGATATCAGCTGATTGGAAGCGGGTGAAACACTATAAATTGTATTATTTTGACTCAACTGGTAAGACGAGGTCGATGAATAATTCAAATAATGGGCATTACCCAGATCGGTAAATGTTTTGCCTTCATTCGGATGGGTATTGGGATCAACTACAGCCGCTTCATAGAACAAAGTGGCTGGTCCATTGCCATTATCGTTAATTGTTTGAGCGAAACGATTGTCATCTTCGAATCTTAATAAATGAGTGGGATGTGGTAGAGGCGCATGTCCTGTACTGCTAAGATTGTGAGGATTTTGATGATGTAAGGCCGCAGTAGATACCACCATTGATTCGTTGTAGTTGCCATTGGGCGTAGGACATTGGTGTTGATGCTGCTGGTGCTGTTGTTGTTGTTGCTGCTGCTGTTGTTGTTGTTGCAGCTGTTGCGTCGTTTCATTTGACACCTGATCTTTATCAATAGATTCCAGTTTAATAGTTCCACCTGTGGCATCTGCTGTACATATAATAGGTTGGCAATTTTCATTGGCATACGCATAGACAGCGGCACCCGTTGGTGGCGGTGGTGGTTGCTCCTCGTTGCGGGGACCCATTTGTACATACTCTGCAGGTGAATGACGTTGACGTTGATAATCACTAATCGTTTCGGGTTCCTCGGAATCACGATGGACTCTGTAACTTAATTAAGTTAAGTTTTTGCAAAATTTAAAAAAAAAAAAAAACTCTTGAACTTACAATTCTCCTGTTGTGGTTATAAATCGGCGTTGTTGTGTCCTTTGTATGGGTACATATTCTTCATGACTCTGATGTTGCTGTTGTTGTTGTTGTTGCTGTTGTGTCTGTTGCTGTTGACTGTTTTGGGTTTGTATTACCGCATTAATGGGTTGCGATTGTTGAGTTTGTATGATGGTCGTAACAGAGTTTTGTTGTTGAGATGTTGGTGGTAACTGCTGATGATGTTGCTGTTGCTGCTGTTGTTGAGTGGTTAATTGTTGAGGTTGTTGTTGTTGTTGTTGTTGCTGCTGTTGCTGTTGCTCCACTTGTGGCTGCTTCTCTATAACCGTACCGCTATTTGCATGATTTAAATGCTCTGCGCCATTATTTTCCGTTTTGATTTTGTCCAATAGATGTGTGTGATACTTTTCAGGCGATTGTTGTTGTACTTGATGTTGTTGCTGTTGGTATCGTTGATGTTGTTGCTGTAATTGTTCCTGCTGTTGTTGTTGTTGTTGCTGCTGTTGCTGTTGCGTTTGTGGTTCCATCTGCAATGAGTTACAAATTGAAAATAATTTTTCAAACTTCTTCCAACCCATTATGACTTAATCCCTGTTAAGTTGTCTTCTTCTTCGTTCTCTCTTTTTGTGTATGATTTATTATAGATTTGCTTTATTTTTCGTTATGTTTAACAACTAATAATAAAAAAAAGGTTACAAATTGTATGTGCTTCAACAATATTTATTGACACTTTGTTTCAGTCTCTACTTTTGTTTTTTGTTCAAATTTTGCAAGTTCCGGTGTTAAACCCGGACATACGCTCATATTTATGCATTTCACTAGCAAGTGCTAAACGTCTGCCCTTAACAGCAAGTTTTTTTATTTTATTTTTAAATTTCCGTTACAGTTTTATCCAACTTTAGTGCCAAAATTTTGTGTGGTTACTCGGTGTAGACGAATAATCATTAGAGGATTGCCTAACGCTCAGTGTTTTAAATTTTTAATGAAAAATAAAAATATTTTAGAAAACAAAACCTAGACTAAAAAAGAAGAATTAATATTTATTGGACATCTTTGGACGTTCTTTATCCACTATTGAATATAATACCATAAAATTAAAGAAATTGTCCATTAATTATGAGAAATGAAATTGGTGTTGTGAGACCGGCTTAATAAGCTCATGCGTTTATGAATTTTTTGATGTTTTAAAAAAACGCCACACTACTTCAGCCAGCATGTAGTGCCAGTTGAGTTCTGGAACTCTGTACTCTGCACAATTTCTAAAGGTAAAACAGTAGTTTCTAGAATTTCGTTGTTGCCGCATAAGCACAGATGATGCCGAAATAATAAAAAAAATTTCACTATGTGGTGTTGGCTGGACGGAGATTAAAAGTGAAAGAGATTGTAAACACTATGGGCTCCTCACACAACACTTGGTCATAAGATCAACATCGGCAAGACGATGGCCGCGACGTTACCGTAATGCAACCCCTTGGAAGAAGCACTGCAAACCACTTCCTGACATGACTGTTTTACAAGATATCTGCATAGGTTTTGCAATCTGGATAGAGGAAAAAAGCAGAGCTAATATTATTCAACTATCCGATGTTTAGACGTCCCTGGAAAATCAATTCTACTATATGTCAGCCTCTCAAATGTTGTGTTTGGAGCAAACAGCAATACCTACTGCCAGCTCTGTGTAGAGCAACTGGATGACTGAGATAGAAGGTGGATTTAGCGCATAGACATGGTGAATAATACATTTGATATTTCTCTTTTAGTCCTGACTAAAGGTAAGTAAGTATGTAGGGGTGCATATGGGTAGTATTCTGAGACATTTCGTTAACCATAGACTAGGAATAGTGAATCAATCACAATACGGGGGTGGGTGACCAAACGGCAGTCACAGCAGTTTATTTTGCGGTGCAAAGTGCCGCAATAAGAGTCAAGTTGTAGTTTTTCAGCAGATAAGGTTGTGACCAGAGATCAGCAATGAATCGTTTTTCCGCTACTCATAATCACTCATGCAATTTTGAGTATGAGTGAATCAAGAGTATTAAAATTCAACTACTCTGATTCATTCGTACTCGCTACAACATTGATTTATAAGTATAGGTTGCAATGAGTATGAGTACAACGTTGACATCAAACTCACAACATTCGAATTGTGTTTGATTCATACGCCTACTCATTCTGATTCATAAATTTAGAAAAATACTTATAATACTTATAAGTGATTCGAGTGGCTCGAATCATTCCTCAAAATTTACAGCCTTTGTTATTGTTGCATATACAAACAAAGAAGAAAGGAAAGACAAAGACAATAAGCAAAGCATACACACAATCTTCTTGTGAGTATAGTAGTGTTCGTACGCGAATCATACTTATTTTATGCTTCGTGTAAATGTTAAGTAGAGACGAGTCGAAGTCAATAACATCATGCGTATTGTTAAGTATGAATACGACGAGTACTTCCAACTTTGAATATGAGTAGTATGAGTATCATATTAAAATTAGTATGAATGCGTATAAGTATCAGAAATAATAAGTATGACTCGAATCTACTCATCGTTTTGAATACTCGTTGCCGATCTCTGGTTGTGACGACTATTTTTTAGAATGCACGCCATTAATCGATTGCGTATATTACTTGCATGACTTTATTTGGCAAAGAAAAATGTTCGGTTACCATGACTATAAATTTCTTTTCTTTCTCGGGGAAACTTATGTTTCCCACATAAAATTGACCCATCTGTACTGTATATTGTACATTGCCTTATAGCGATACATGTGATTCAAGTCTACAACTAACATTTTGGAAAATAATAGCCATTAAATTGAATATCCGATAAAAGTTTATTCGAAAGCACCATCACAGTTTTTAGCTCAACACTAAAAAATTCAACTTGAAAAGCAAACAAAACCAATGAACGAAAGAATGTGTTAAAAAACCATGTATTGACATCACAATTCTTTTTAGGCGGTAAAACTTCAAAAAAAAAAAATCTGAAATAGAATCCATAAAACAAAAACAATAAAAAACAACTTTATAAACACCTACAACCAGTCATTAAAAAAAAGTAACGTTTTAGTAGAATGAAAATAAAATGAAAATAAAATAAAAATTGAGAACAAATTGGAACGTCATTGAATTGTAGGACTATGACACAACGTCAAAATCATATTCATTATGTCAACAACATATGACAAGCAGCAACATAAAGTGAAGTTTCAGTACAATACTGTAGAATTGCTTTCACAAAAACAACAACGTGCAACAATATATTGACAAACAATATTGGTGACAGTATTTTGTTGCTCTTTTTGTTGTTTTCTTATGCTTACTTGACATGGTTTTAATTTCAGAGTAGTAACAACTTGTAACCCCGCTTTTCTTTATTTATTTTCTTGTTGGACTTTTACATTCTTACCAATATTTACAACGGCTTGTTTGTTTGTTTGTTTATGGCCTGAAGACATTATTTATTTTTTTTTTTCAATTTCAATTTGTCAGTTGATTTTCATGTGGGTGAAAGAACATTCATAAGTTCAAAGTAAAATTTATGTTTTTGAACCAGAAAATGCTGTCCATTGGAATTGTTTTTCTTAAAATTAGTTATTGCGTGTTAAAAATTATTTTGTATGAAAATTATTAAAAATTACTTTATATTCACTCGTTGATTGATATTGATTTCGTAGAGAAAATGCTGTTCATCATTTGAATAAATTTAATCAAAAACTGCAAATAGCTAAAGCGAATGAAGTCTACAGCACCTACCGCAAGCAGCTAAAATATTACTGAGTGGCTTACGTTTTCAACGATCGGCCAGTATAGCTGTTGGTCCGCATACCTAAAACTTGGCATACTTAAGCCATATTTAAGGATTAAAAAGTTCTCATGATCTTATAGCCTAAAAGCAGCAAACACAATACCACAAGCAATTTCATAGTTAAGTATCACACCAGCACTACTTGCTTTTAAAAATGATTGCAAAATTATGGCTACAACAAATTAATTCGGTCAGTCGTCTTAACGTAGAGTGATTTAGCAAATTGGGTGGAATACAAATCGTTAGTCTCATTCGCAAATGTGTTAAGTCCCTTTTTTCAAATTTTACAGGAGACACAAAAAACATTGTAGCTTTTTCAGTTTATAAAATTTCTAAACTGTTTAAACCCAATTATTTTTACAAAACTAATAATAATATTAATAACTAATAATGTTAATTATTATTATTAATTAATTAATAATATTAATATTAATATTTTTCGTAGTTTTGTGGACTTAGCGTTTTTGCAAACCACAAAATTACAACAACTTTAAACTATATAATGACATGTTTTGTTGTTGTAAAATATGTATTATGTATATAATTTTGGAAAAAAGTGGACTTAGCGTCTTTGCGAATTATACTAACGAAATGTTGCAATATATATACGGTGACCATCCGTCCACTATTATAGCGGACAGTCCGCTATTTTAACCTCCTGTCCGCTATTTTTTTTGCGTCCGCTATTTGTCCACTATTTTACAACACGTAACTTCTAAAAAGTATTTATTTTCCAAAATGTCCGCTTTTGTCCCCTTTTTTCACTAATTCGGTAAAAAGGCTTATATTAGCTGGAATTACATATGAAATTGAGTTGGAAACTAACTAATGTTGGAAAATAATGGTTTTCATAAAATGTAAAATTTTCTAGAAAAAAATTATTGGAGTTGCCTAAATTCTAAATAATTGTATACAAATGGCAACTGAAACCTTACCAATAGATATAGAAGTTGTAGTTGTTAAACTATATTCATATTTTTACATTTGTATAGTTAGAGTGGAAAAATTTAAACAAATTTGTGATATAAAAAATTATTGGGAGATTGTAAAACACGTTGGTTAACTTTAATGCCAGCCTTAGGGCGAATAATGGAATTGGTTTTACCATTGAAAGAGTACTTTCTTAAACAAGAACTATAGTGTTTAATTTTTTAATGATCCTTTTGCTATGTCTTGGTTATTATTTATACACCGTCAAGCTAGAGTCTTCCATAAGTATATACTGCGTTTAGAATGTCAACATATTTAAATGCCTGAAACAGCTATAATATTAAAAGAATTTAAATCAATGTTAATAGAACGTCACAATGCAGTATTTTTATCACTTAACGTACAAAATTCTACATAAGTATTTCAGTTCTTCACTCAAAGGGACTTGATATAAAAATGTTTAAGAAAAAAGTTAAAAACTTTTACAGAACCTTTTACCTGAACCAATGCTGAACAAATAGAAATATGGAAACAATCAGCATCGAAACGAAAAATATTTCTTATAAAAACATACTGAAATTAGTATATTTTTCATTGGCTTTGCTAGCGTCTAACGCACCAATAGAAAGAGTTTTTTCTATATCTAACAATATTTTGTCTTCCGAAAAATCCCAAATGGGACTAGAAACTTTAGAATATATTTTGACCATAAAATGCTATTTTGAAATGGACTGTTCGGAATTTAAAACATTTTTATCTAACAGATCCAAACGCTTTAAAAAAAATACATTCTATAGAGGAATATCAGAAGTAAATTTATACACATAAGTATATAAAATGTTAATTATAATAAATTAATTTTTTGTTTGTTTTTCAATTTTATATATTTGTCCGCTTTTTTTTCATGGAAATAATGGTCACCGTAAATATATAGCCGAGTTTATATTGATGATTTAATTACTGAAGCTAAGAACGTCACAGATCATCTACAGACTGTACACGGCAGCAGAAACCTCTAACTTGTTTTTTTTTTTTGGGTCACGGTTAACTCATATGAAATGCTAGAAGAGTCATTGAATCTAATATTTGGTATTTAATTGGATTTTTTTTTTATATGAAATATATTCCAATGGAAGCACCGTAAAAGCCACAATTGCGTAAAACCAAGTGAGGTAAGACAATAAATCAATAAATCTAAATTTCGGGGAAATACTTTCTTTGTTTGAAAAGAAATTAATATTTACCATACAACACGTTCGCATCGCAAAAAATGAATCATTGTGTAGACAATGAATTTGACAGTAAAATAATCGATTATGTTTAAGGTAAATGTAAACAAATAATAATTATTAATAACAAATTAAAATACGACATCGATTAGTCATAGGGAAAAATAATAAAAAATACGGCTTTTACCATAAAATTTTATTTGTCTGAAAATTTTATTTGTTTGAAAATAAAAAATAACAACAAAAAGAGGAATCTGGTGTCATTTTCAAAATCAAGTGACACAAAAGTAAGGTAAACATTTGAAACGTCATTACCTACAAGATAAACGTCATACGATAATATCTGCACAAAAAAAAATGCCGTGCTAAAACTAAATATTATGTAAATAGTATGAGCATTTGGAATATCTGCATACATACAAACATACAGTGAGCGTCAAAAGAAAGTGTACACTATGGATAAAATTCTAACAATCTCAACTCAAGTTTTCCACTTAAGGAGAGTGCCCGAAAAAATTTTACAATATTTCCAAATTTTTTCTAATTCTTGTCTTCTTGTTTCAATTTTAAAAACTGGCAATAAAATAATTTGAAAAAAAATTAACGGTAATTTATTAATGTATATTTTTTTGAATTGTACACTTTCTTTTGACGCTCACAGTATATGGTAACTGAACCTGTATGTTTATAATTTAAGTTTCTTTTTTCCTTGTTTTTTTTTTTCAATATTATTATCACCGATTGCGATAACCACAAAACAAGATAATGTAAGACATTCTATCGATAACAAACATGCAAAATTAAGCATATGGAATTAATGTTATTGTATTCAAATTGTTTATTATTAAAACAAAATAAATTATGTATGTATGTATGGCGTTGTGTATAATAAATAAATATTCTCATATGCATAGTTGGAGTTGAAATAATTTTTTTCGATATTTAAACTCTTAATTTCTAATTTGTAAATTATTGAATTTCAATGATCGCAGTTATCAATTGTCACAGGAAGATCAGTTCATTAGAAGTACCTGCATTTGAATATTTTGTTTTATTTGATTTTCGTATCGCACGAATATAGTCATTATCTCCTCTTTCTAGGGTTATCGATCTGTAAATATTTAATGAAGAAGAGAAACGTGTTTGTTTTTTAACTGATTTGATATTTTTTTTTTTATTTCCCATTTGCCACACTTATCTCACGTGAGTTAAGGTTTTATCTACACGAGTTATTTCATATTTGCTTATGAAAATATATATAAAAAAAAACACTCACAATATGTACGTATAGACAATGTTATAAGGCCTTTAGTGAATATCTTATCCGAAACTTTCAATTTCATATGATATTTACAAATCAGTCAATGAATATTGAAAAACAACATTTATTTGTCATCTTAGGCAGACAGGTACAATCGCAAATAGTTTGTAAGTTTGTTTTTTTTTTGTAAATTTTGCCAACGTAATCGAAAGTATGCCTTATCTTGTGAGAAATCATATGCTAATCCTTGAGATATGATAAAGCATTCCAAAGGTCACGTCAAAAGTGTAGTAACATTATCCAGTAAATAAGAACTTGTTTTTCAATAGTTGGCTTCAATAATCTGTTTCTAATGATGTAAACTGCAATTGGATTAATTATTGGATTTTGCACAGGAAAAATATCTACGAGAGTATAAAAATCTCATCCCTTTATGTCATATCTTCATGTCATCCCTTACGGCAAAAAGCAGACAGTTGAGCGTGCGAGAAGGATATATTCCGTACCGCTAATGGGACCAGAACTTTTCTCTTGTTAGAAAGAGGATTTCGGAAGACTATACTCGGCGAAAGGAAAGACTAAGAGTTGTAGAGGAGTCTTCTTGCATCAGACGGTAGAAGGCTCTCAGATTACTTGTTTAGTAAACAGATCAGTTCAAGCCCAATATGCAGATTTTGTGATGATGGGAACTAATCATCAAAACACATACCAGCATACCAGATGAAAACACGTCGGATCTTATCAAATACTAAGAAGAGTGTCATCCTTACTTTTTTTTTATGAAACCAGCACTCAGGGGATGGCCCCTACTCATGCAGTGCATTGTGCAGGTTTTTTAGGAAAGGTGGAAAGGGGGAAGATGCGAACGGCAAGGAAACGAAATGCTGCTAGGTGACTATAAAATGGCCAGTGCTATACCTTCACCATTAGACAGTCTACAGGCAATCGTCCCCAAGAAGCCAGCAGTTTCTCACACCACTTATGTTGTGTGTGTTAATTTTATACATAATTGGCGGGACCTACAGTTTAAAGTCGACTCCGAACGACAGATTTTTTGAGAAACTGAGAAGAAATCGCCGAAAAAATACTTTTTGTATTTTTTTTTTATTTTTTTATTTTTTGATGTCTGGCCTGGCCTTACTGTGTCCGAGCAACAGGATCGGAGAAGACATTAAAAGGATAGCGTATAGACATACATCCATACACATACATATTAACCCCTATGTGCCCAACTTTTTTTCTCGTAAAAACATGGATTTTTTGTATTTATTGGAATCTAAAGGGCTATCTATTTCGTGGTTTCAAAAGTATGGGTCTGGAATTCGACATCTGTCAAACTAAGTTGTGAAACCAATTTTTTTCTTTTCAGTTGATAGTCTGACATTGACGAAAATAGATCGCTTAACTATCACACAACGCATAAAAATTATCAAAACCTACTACAAAAATGGTGATTCTGCCACAGCCACGTATCGAACAAAATTTTCTTCAGCGATGAAGGACATTTCACACTCGGTGGGTATGTTAATAAACAAAATTGTCGTATTTGGGGTTCTGAGAATTCTCAAGTAATTGAAGTGAGGCCATTACATCCAGAAAAAGTCACTGTTTGGTGCGCTCTTTGGTCCGAAGGTGTGATTGGACCTTACTTCTTCGAAAACGACGATGGAACGACTGACACCGTCAATTCGGAGCGTTATGGTCATATGATAACCGACTTTTTTTTGCCTGCTATTGAAGAATACGACTTGGAGAATATGTGGTTTCAACAAGACGGTGCCACATGCAACACAACTCGAGCGATTATGGCTTTATTGCAAGAGACATTTCCTGGCCGCGTAATTTCTCGTCGTGGCGATATCAAATGGCCACCAAGATCATGCGATTTGACACCATTAGACTTTTTTTGTGGGGCTACGCGAAAGACCGTGTTTATGCAGATAAACCTTCAACTGTTGAGCACTTAAAAACCAACATTCGTCAAGTTATGGCTGAGATATCGCCCAATATGTGTCAAAAAGTGGTCGAAAATTACCTCAAAACAATCAATGCTTGCAACACTTCGCGTGGAGGTCATTTAAATGATGTAGTGTTTCACACATAATGTCAACGTTCAAACTTTACAATAAAAAAGAAATATCATGAAAAAAATATTTTATATGTGTTTTATTTACGTTTACTTTTGAAACCACGAAATGGATAACCCGGTATATGGTAAAAATTTTACCATTTTGGAAATATTCAGCACCCCAATTTTGGGACACTGAGCCACCGCCAGCCACGAAAAACCAATCAATATCTTAGCGTTTTAAAAATGCGGCGATAAGCACATATGGGTTAAGAGCATTACAATATATCATCAGTTTACAGTGTTCTAGCACCTCTGCTCATCACAACAATGGCCTTAAAATTTTAAAGTGTATCTGGAACAAAAAATTACCATCAAAAAACAAAAAGAGGTTTTCGGCCCTGACACTCTAAAATCCTTTAGAGCTACTTGAATAAAGCGAACGAAAAAATAAATTGTGTGGTAACTACATATTGATGCAAACAGTCGCCGTTGGATTATGAGTTTCAACATGACTCCTGTTGTATATTCAGTTTATCATGGTTGTGTTCCGACTTGTACCAGAATCGGGAATGAATTATAATGCCTTCAGGATTATTTTACTGAAAAGCCATTTCCTGCAAAGTTTGTAGTTGTGTAGATAAATATCATGCACCACCACGAGGGATAATGTGAACCACTGGTTTCCATATTCAATTTTAATAAACATTTTAAACTGATTGCTCTTCTTGCATTTTCCATCCAGTGCTAGATTGGAATTCTAAAGTTTCTAAAAAAATAAGAGCTGGAAGAAAGCTGAAGCAGCACAGACCGCCTGTACATAAAACCAGGCTTAAAAACGTGGATTCCACTGTATCCACACTGGACTTCCACGGTCACGTTTGTTTATAAAAGAGTTCTCATCTCTATACAAAATATAAAATAACTATGAAAGCTGAAGCTAGTCACGGTTTTATTTCGAGTTAAAGTTTTAAATTTTCAGTTATCCCTCCTCAAATGTCATTCAACTTTTAAACCAAGAGAATTATTTTAATATTTTAATTCAGTGAATTAGTGAAGATACTTTTAACACATTTTAGATGACCTCAGGTTTTACTACAATTTTATTATAACCGTTATCTATACACAGTTTTAATTTAGTTTACTTCACATGCAGTTCATAAAAACTGCTCCATGACAATAAAGTTTAGATTTGAAACAAAAAAAAAAAAAAAAAATGAAATTTTTAAAGCATAATCCTGGTTGTCATTGAATACATTCTATATAAACATTGTGTGTTCATTAATTGAAAAAATTAATAAATGAAACACATTTGATTCCAAATGGACTGCTTTATCCACGATGACTCATTATCGTCAATACAATGTGATCAGAACAGTTGGGGCAAGGAAAAAAAAGTACGTTAAATAAAAACAAAATTATAAAACTATAAATCAGCCATAAAAATTATAAAAAAAAAAGAAATAATGATCCGTATAACAAAGAACCCAAAAAGTAAAATCAATTTAAAATCAAAAAAAAAAAACACGCAGGAAAATGGAAACAAAAACGCAACAAATAAAATCGACGGAATCTAAAACAGAAAAAATAAAACAAAAAACCAAAAGTAAGATGAAATGGAAATAAAATTAAATAAAAGCTGAAAGATCCATTATCTTTATGAGCAGTTAAAACGAGATCCGTAGGTAAAGTGGCGTCAAAATTCCACACACAACAATGCCACAGTGGACCTTAAAAACAAAAACACTCTCGAAAACAGACAAAGCAAAAAAAAACGCAGTCAATTAAAATACGAAAAACTAAATAAAAAAAAAAATGTCACTGTCACTGTGTTAAAAATGGAACAAAAAAATTTGAAACTAAAACACATGACAGGCAATGCTGTGGACCCGAAAGACCAAAGGAAGGGAAAATTGTGTTACGGTATTAAAATGATTAGAAATTATGTTGCCTAAATCCATTAGAGGATGTCATTACACATTTCAAAAAGGCACACACACACAACACAACATTCCGCATTCATTCATAAAAAAAAGAAAGCAATTGAAAACTAAATTACTTATCAATTTGACAATATTATCACCTTAACGAATAATATTAAAAAAAAAAAAGAACACAAAAGAAAAGCATTCTAAAATTGTATAGAAGGATATAAGAAAAGGATATTAAGGACAACACACTTATGCAATAATATGTATGGGTAGATATTGTTACCATTACCTGATATACGTTGGTATTCAGAAAAAAATAAGGCTGAGAACAGTATTTTATGAATGAAATTCTTAAATTTTAACACTAAACTAACCGTGTTGCACAGTAAGTGAAGTATGCAATAAGAATTCCAATAGAATGGCAATGTTTGAAGGAATTATTACCTCAACTATAAACAGCAACTTAAGACAACACAAAAGGAGTTATCAGAAGTTGGCTAATGTATAAAGACTTGTGTTGTTTAGTTATCTTAAGCCTTTAATGTAAATCTAAATATAATTTCAACATGTTTAGTCTGTAACATCCAACTAAAACCAAGATTATTTGTCGATATGTACTGCCACGATTTCGAATTGAAGTCTTGAATACTCTAAATCAAGGTACTGTCCTTCAAGGAGATGTCCTTCACTTCACTTACAGCGCATTATGTTGAAGCTATAAAAATATGCTATGTAAGGTAGTAAAATGGAGTAGCATTAGAATAGGAGGAAGTGGTGGCTTCGTGAAAATCAAAGTTTACATGGCAGAACCGCAAGACATGACAGAATGATAAACTTAACGCTTCGCAATGAAGTCGCCGTGGTCTAGTAGGTAGTGTGTTGGCTTATTAGACTGAAGGCCCGAGTTCGAATCCCAGGTCAGACATCAAAACGAAAATATTTCTTCGGCGACTTCCTCTCAGCAGATTTCTGGCAAAAACTCTGAGAGTAAATAAAATTGCCATGAAAAGCTTCTCAATAAATTTGTCGTTCGGAGTCGACTTTAAACTTTAGGTCCCGCCACTCATGTATAAAATTAACACACACAACATGAGTAGTGTGAGAAGCTAGGACTGAAGGGTGCGGGCTTCTTGGGGACGATTGCTGTAGACTGTCTAATGGTGAAGGTATAGCACTGGCCATTTTATAGTCACCTAGCAGCAACTCGTTTCCTTGCCGTTCGCATCTTGAGATGTCCACAAACACTACTCCCTCTCTTCCACCTTCCTATAACCCATTTTCCTAAAACCTGCACATTGCACTTCATGAGTAGGGGCCATTCCCTGAGTGCTGGTTTCACAAAAAAAAAAAAAATAAAGCATGACTTCTGTAGAATCACACAGAAAACAATAGCTGCGTTAAACTATAGCCAGTGGAATGAGTGGAATAAGGGAAGTCTGCGTTGAACGAAACACGCCACTCAAAAATATAATGTACAATATTCACTTCCTCCTCAACAGATCTACAACTTTCGCAGAAGTCATTTGTCACCGCATGTCTGCCCATTACTAAGTATACTAACAGAGTTGTTCGTACGATCCAAATTAAGAAATAATTGGTATCCAATTTAGGCCAGGTGGCAATGAAAAAAATTTCTTTCTATCTTCCAGGATTTTTCAGCGGCCAATAAATAACTTAGCCTGTAATTTCGTTTTTTTCCGACAGAGGATTTAATTGTATTTTTTTGCACCCAGATTCACATTTAAGCCGTATAATTTTTATATGCTTTGAGAGCTCATATAGTAAGGCTTGTGTGTGAAAAATTCCAATTAATTCTATGCAGTAGTTTCTGATTGGCGCCCTTTTAAATATGGAGAGCGATAAGCAGCATTTTCAACATATCTTACTGTTTTACTACAGAGAGGGTAAAAATGCTGTTCAAGCCAAAAGAAAATTGACCGATGTGTATGGAGAAGGTGTGTTGATAGTACGCCAGTGCCAGAACTGGTTCACTAAATTTCGGTCCGGCAATTTTTATGTCAAAGATGCACCATGTTCGGGAAGGCCGGTTGAAACTGATAAAGACGCGATAAAGGCATTAGTTGATGCAAACCGGCGAATAACAACACGTGAGAGCGGATTGAGGTTAAATTTATCAAATTCAATATAATTTAATAAAGCATTTGTTTATTATACGTGATGGAATTCAAGCGTGATATTGTGATTGCTTTATATTTGGCTGGAAAACCACAGGTGGCTATCGTTAGAGCCCTCCAGCATTTAAATGAAAATAAATCTTTTGTTTCTCGTACCATTGCTCGTTACCGTGATACTGGCAGTGTTGCATCACGTCCAAAAAGTGGACGAAAAAAAACGGTAACAACACCAGAAATGATCCGAAAAGTGAAGGCCAGATTTGATAGAAATCCACGCCGCAGTGGTAGAAAAATTGCTCGTGAGCTGAACATATCGCGAGAACGGATGCAACACATATTGAAAAATGAGCTTGGACTAAAGCCATTGAAGTTCCAAAAAGTGCAAGAGCTCACCGATGGACAAAAAAAAGTTAGACTGGAAAGAGCCAAGGAGTTACTTCGCTCGCACGAAAGTGGCCAGTTACCGAATTTGCTTTTCTCCGATGAGAAGCCATTCCAAATTGAGCAGTTTGTGAACAAACAAAATGATCGGGTTTACTTGCCAAAGAGGTCAGCTGAAAATTTACACCTGCGATTGGCCACCAGAACTCAAGCGTCGCCGATGGTAATGGTGTGGGTCGCCGTAACGGCCGATGGTCGCTCCCCGCTCGTATTCATCGACCGTGGGTTCAAAATAAATGCCGAATATTATCGGGAAAATGTCTTAAAGACAGTATTGAAGCCCTGGGCAGACAAACATTTCGGCCGTAGACCATGGGCATTCCAACAGGACTCAGCACTCCAACGCACTCAGCACGCGTCAACCAAGAATGGCTTAAAAAGGAGGTTCCTCGCTTCATTTCTACCGCACAATGGCCACCAAAATCTCCCGATCTCAATCCGTTGGACTTTTGCGCCTGGGGCATTTTGGAGAGTAAGGTTCTCACTAAAAAATACCAAAGTGTCGATCATCTCAAGACGGCGCTTCGCCGGGAATGAGCCAAAATACCGCCGTTTGAAGGATATAATTCGTACCAAAGGTGGCCAATTCGAACAAATCTAAACTGATTCTAAAATTTTATGTTATTTCTATTATATTTGATGTTATGTTTTGCTTTTGAACAATAAAATTAAAAAAAAAAAATTAAAAAAATATAGCGCTTTACTTTGTTGCATTATATATCAGCCACCCTGTATGTACTCGTATATGCCCTATCTAACAGGACATGTTGCTTATAGAAAAAAACCAATAACGCTTTGGACAAGCATGTTTTTAAGACCCACTTTATAAATGCTAGTGTTAAATGTCATTTATTTGCAATAAAACTAAAAACTCAATTTGCTGTACAATTATTTTCCGTAATGCTAGGTTCATAAACATTGAAAAAAATATGCTTGCTACCATTTTTGTAAAAAGTTCGTCTAGCAACATCAGATGTTTTCTTTTTTTTTTAACAGAAATTTAAACAATTTTTATCTTCATCTTTAGATATCGGTATTAGACACGCGCCTTAGTTTTTGTTTCCTCTCTTTTAGCGACATTTAAGTGACACTTTTTCATTATTTTCAATTGCAATTCATGGTCTAAAACCATTACCAAATAAAAAAAGGTGAATCTTTTTACTCCTTTGTATTTTATTACGAGTATATGGGCTTAAAACCTTTTAATTTCTTTTTTTTTATTAATTTCTTATCAATTTACTCGTATGTTGTAGCCTCTATTGTTTTTATTTTTAAAGTGCCGACGACTGTTCAATGCCTGGGTTTCATTTTCATTGAATTTTTTCTTTTTAACTCATAAAACCCATTTTTTATATTTTATTATTTTTCTTATTTCTTTAATTCTTTTTTTAATTTTCATTTAAAGTTTTTTGTATAAAAATGTTTCTTTCTTTCTTTTTATTTATAATTTATTACGTTTATAACGTGTTAAATAGTCATTAATGGCTGACTGTCATTTAATTATTTTCAGTTATTATTAATTTTGTTCATTCATTTAATTAAAAAATCATAAAAATTTTTATTGTGTGAAAAATATTTTTTTTTAAGGAGGAGTTTATGTTTAGGATTGTTTATGTTGCCGTCGTTAGAATTTAGAAATTCGCAAGCCAGGAACTGTTGATATTTTTCAACTGAATTCCATATGAGTCATAATGCACAAAAATACTCACAAATATTATTGTAAGAGAAAAATATTTGAAAAAAAATAGAATAATTACACTCAGATTGTTATGTAAAGCTAATAAAACCAACAGAAACAATTTTCGTAACGTTTCTACCTACCCTTCTACATTTTCATTATAGGCAATTGCAATAATGCGAATAGGGTTTTAGGACATATTCGTTTCAAGTAAAAATTTGTACAGAGATTTGGAAATTTTTGAAAATTTCCTGTCAAAAACTAAAGTCAATCAATTAATCAATCAAGCTAGTACAGCCAGTACTTCCATACAGATCTCTGTCTTGATGTCTAAAGTCTACGAACGAGAAATTATTGATGGTTTTTGCAAGAAATAGCTTTCACATTATTTTCGATCTAGTTGGAGAGGACAGTGAATACAGAATACAGTTCAATTAAGATCTCGAAAATAACAAGCAATGTGCAGGTCACCTGTGAAAAAATTTATCCCAAAATGTCTGCCAAGAACATATTCTCAGCGTTTATAATTGCTGACAGAGAGCTGATCACCTGAATACTAAAAATCAAAAATATTTATCTGGAAAACAATGTAAAACAAAAATGCCTAGAGAAAATTTATCGAACAATTGGAATCGAGGTAAAGGTTCAGCATTATAAAAGTGAAGTAAATTTAGTTTAGATTATCAAAATATTAAAATTTTTAAGTATTGATTTGAATATACCCAACCAAAAGCAAGTTTGCTGCTTTTCAAACTCAAGAACACGGAATTTGCAACGTCATAACAATGCTACACGGTATCAAATGCTGTACCTATTGAGAAACGAGTTTGGTAAGCAACAAATCTCACATATAGCC
This sequence comes from Sarcophaga caerulescens, assembly GCA_927399465.1. Classification (NCBI taxonomy): domain Eukaryota; kingdom Metazoa; phylum Arthropoda; class Insecta; order Diptera; family Sarcophagidae; genus Sarcophaga; species Sarcophaga caerulescens. The sequence goes on along the minus strand of OV656872.1, from coordinate 135,257,438 downwards.
ATTGGCCCCCACAAAATCATGTGATTTGATCGCAGTAAACTAATTTTTGTAGGGAAACGTGAAGTTTCTAGTGTAAAGTGAAAAGCCGGCCATAAAAAAGTGTGCCATATATTAAACCCACAGATGGCCCATTTACAACGTAAACGCAGATAACATTCACATGAATAAATCGGTTAATAGTAGGCATTAATTAATTGCCCCCAAATTTTGGGAATTTGTAGATTTTTTTTTTAATTTTCCAAAACTGTGGAAAATATGTTGGATATCATCTAAAGGGTCCGCCAAATAACTTTTTTTTTTTTTGAAAATGCTTTAAAAAAAACTACTGAATATTTTCTCAAATTTCTTTTTTTATTTGAAAGTACAATCCTTCCGGTTAATAATGGAAAATAAATGATTATACGTTTTCGCTTCGCTAAGTGGGCCTGCGATCGACTTACAGAAGATGCCGATTTTGGCAAAAAAAATCATCTTTTCAGATGAAGCTCATTTTGATTTTGGCGGGTATGTAAACAAGCAAAATTGTCGCATTTGGGGCACAGAAAACCCGCACGCATACATTGAAAAGCCGACGCAACCAAAACGAGTCACTGTTTGGTGCGGATTTTGTGCCAGATCGGAGCTGCGATTTGACACCGTTGGATTATTATTTGTGGAGTGTCGTCAAAGATAAGTGTTACGTCGACAGCTGCACACAATCGATAATGTGCTTAAAAATTGGACCGATCGTGTAGGCTACTGCATGGCCAGCCGAGGTAGCCATTTGAATGAAATTCTTTGCCAATATTAACCGGAAGGATTGTACTTTCAAATAAAAAAAGAAATTTGAGAAAATATTCAGTAGTTTTTTTTCTTAAAGCATTAAAAAAAATAGTTATTTGGTGGACCCTTTAATTGGTTCATGATTGATTTATAAAACAATTATTAAACGGCAAACCTTTAGGCATTAGGCCAGGCGTTGCTTGTAAATTGTAAAGCCATTGTGTAAATTCTTATTTGTCTTGCACTTAATCACACACGATAAATATGTTGGCATTCGATCTGTTATCAAGATTTAAAATGACATTTGAAGTATATGAAGTAGACTGACAGTTATTTGAAAACATTTCAATAGTTTTTATTTTGTGCGGAAAGTTGGCAACATATTTGGAGCATCACCCTCGGAAAGGATTTAAGTATTCTATTGTTTCTTCAAACATTGTTTTTTATTCAGTTAATATGTAGACTAGCTTTCAAAAATTAAATCAAAATAATGTAGTAAAATAATATTCGTTCTTCAACGGTTTTTATATCCCAGCAAATGTTTCAGAACCAAATGTCAACAAGCTCAGATTCATCACAAACTTTAGAAGATACAATGATTTTTTTTTTAATTATTAAAAATTATTTTTAATTATTAAAAAGCGTATTCCCCCAAATTCCTGTTGCTTTTGCATGGCGATGTTAATAGACGTCCATAAAACAAAAAACCAAACATAAACTTAACCAAATGGATAACTGTTCTAGTTTAACATGTTTTATGTTTATTTATTAATTTTTTTAAAAATCTAAAAACAATTTCAACTTTTTTCCGTTGTGTCGTATTATTAATAAATATTTTCAATAAAAAAAAAATAATTTTTTTTTCTAATAATAATAATAATAAATCAAATTTTTATAATTATGAAAATCGTTTAGAAAATTAAAAATGTTGCATTTGATGTTATTATTAAATAATAATTATTATTTTTTAAATATTTCACATTTACTTGACAAAAAGATTTTCTAAAAAAAATAATTCAACGATGTTAGTTAGATTCCTTTCATAATTCATATCATTTTCTTGCGCGTTTTTTTTATTTTTAACAATTATATTTTAATTTTGTATATAAATTGTATTTTTTATTTATTTTTTGTTTCTTTTATTTCTTTTCTGCTTTTTTTTTTTTTTTTGATTTATCTTTTCACCGTAGTGATGATAAACGTGATAATTTATCAAGTATTTTTAGAATTTACCTTCAGATGCATTTTTGAATGTATAACAGCACTTTCACACACCATGGAACTTAATATTTGCATATAAAAAGTGATAATTAAAACGATAAAACAAATCAAGAAGTATAACTTTATGAAAAAAAAAATTAAAAGAAAAATGTTTTCGAAAAAATAATGCAATGTTTAGCATGTACTTTTTTTTTTTTATATATTTTTTTATTATTATTTCTGTGATAGGCAACGCACAATATTCTTCCGATTACAATTCTTTAATCAGAAATTTGATAAAAAAAAGTGAAAGAACAACGATTTTTGTCCGTTTTAATGCCGTCAAGTTAACGCTATTGAAGACGCGTCGCATTGCGCGTTTTAACACCTATTTTTGTCCAGAAACCAGGGAACTACAGACGTTCAGTAACCACTACACAGATAACACCACTGGCAACCCATACCGAGGCAATAAAAAAATTTGAAAACATCTTTTTTACCTCTAGCTGAAGAACTCCCTATAGCAGTTATTGTTGTTGTTGTTGTCGTCCGTCCGTATTATTTGTCATGGTATGGGGATCTCAGTCAGACCTGCGGTTAACCTCAACAATTAAAAAGCGGGAAAATAATGTGGAAACAAGCAAAAACAACAACATCTAATAGAATCGGCATACAAATGTATGTGAATTATGATTTATTTATTCACTACCACTAAATGGAAATGGAGAGGAAATATAGATATTAATACACCTTTACCTGTACATATATGTACATACACTATTGCGATATGTTTTATATGTCATAGTATTGGTGCATTCCTTATCTTATCGGTACATTTTGGTTTTTTTTTTTTCATTTGAAGAGAGATAAGAAAATAGGGCCTTATCGAATGTATTGAAACAGTGTGGACTGATTTTGTATGTTTTTCCTTTCATTCTTACACTCCTTCCATACTCTCTAGTCAGAGTTACCTTTTATTTTAACTTGATTCTGTTGTTATAGTTATTATTGTACTGATAAGTATCGGTGTGTTACAAATTGCGCATGCGTGTTTAGTTTTAAGTACATTTAAACAAAATTTTGTAGTTTTTCTTTCTTTTTTATTTCAAATGAACTGCTTTTCCAGTTCTTTCAAGTAATGTAATCTTAAAAACCAATGTTTTTTTTTAAATCAAAAAATTTAAAATATGTGAAAATATTTTAGAAAATGCTGTTATACCTATCAAACTTGCGTTGTTGGACCAGTAAATTTGTTTGCATTGACTGGTGTTGAATGTGTTTTGGTACCACATATGTACATAGTAAATTATTTTTTTTAGAATTTGAGTAATACATGATATGTAGGTATGTATCAAATAATAGTTGACATGGCATACAGAAATATGTAAAAGGGTGTTTTCTCATTAGGCGAAGATATGATTATAAAGTGTACTTACAACCTAGCTTCCCGCACCACCAAAGTTATGCGTGTTAATTTTATCAATAAGTGGCGAGATCTACAATTTAAAGTCGTCTCTGAACGACAGATTTTCGAGAAAGTTTTCATAGCAATTTTTATTTTACTCTTAAAGTTGTTGTCTGAAAAATACTGATAGAAAGTCGCCTATGAAATATTTTGTTGTTTGCTGAATTGGGGTTTGACCACGGTTTCGCGTCTAAAAGCTAACACACTACTTGCTAGACTACGGCGAGTTCGAATTGTAGTCACTTCTCTTTTATATGCTTAAGTTAGAAGTATTTGCAGTTTTCAATGCACTTTAAGGAGAAAATAAATTCAATGTGATGTTACACAATTCAGACCGCTTACGAAACTAGATCAGTAGCAACTCTGAACAGTTCGTGTACAATGTGTGACTGTTTTCGTTGTCATTGTGGTGTAACAAAAGTTTATAGTATCAAAGCCAATCTATGGCATGATAACAAAATAAATCAGGTATACCCAGTTTAAGGAATGATATCTTACCCAACATTATGGTCACCAATTTTAATTAAAACAGATGGAATTTCCTAGGCGACAGAGTTCTTTATAGCAAGAAGTACTAACAGTTTAATTAAAGGATTATGATTTAAATAACCTAATTATACTACTTCTAACATATTGAGAAGCAACAAAATTAAAATTTTCAATTCCAACGTTAAATCCACATTACTATACGGTTGCGAAACATGGAATATGGCACCGCGCGATTCTCAATCGCTTCAGGTATTCGTTAACGAATGCCTGCGTAATATCCAATGCCCAACTCTGGTCAGATACAGACCAGCAACCAATTGAAAGGGAAATAATGAGACGCAAGTGGGGATGGATTGGGCACACTCTTCGAAAGCCATTAGACGACATAACAAGGAATGCCATAGACTGGAACCCCCAGGGAAGCAGGCGCTTCGGACGACCATCGCACACTTGGAAACGCCAAATCATAACCGAACTATCCAAACTACGTCTACAATGGAACGAAGTCAAACATCGCGCTGATGATCGAGCTCATTGGAAACAACTTGTTGCGGCCCTATGCTCCCTAGGGGAGTAAAAGGAACAAAAAAAAATTAAATCTTAATAAACTTCATTCCTTTGCCCTTCTGTATATTTGATTTCATTCTTGGTGTAGTGTAGTGTAGATTGTTGCTCCATGTGCATAGGGCTAATTTTTCCATTCTAAAATAGAATGAAACCAAACCATATAAGAACCAAATAATAATATAAAAACAAAATTTATTTAGTTTTGGTTGGCAGAAGAAGAAAAAAGAAATACAAACTCATAAAACAAATGTTTGAAGGTTTATACGATTGTTTGTTTGTTTGTTAATTTGTTTATTTGTAAGCGTCATTTATCAAATTGTTAAACGAAAAACGTTAAATGTTTAGCAGTTCCTGTGGTACTGTTTCTATAGTTCATCTACCGTTATACATGTTTAACCACCAAAAAAAAACAAACAGGAAGCAAAGTATGCAAAAACCTGTGGTAACGGCCGGCCATAGCTATGACTTTAAATCTCTGTTTTCCTAATGAATAAATCTTCATTAACAAAACTATTTAACAGTAGAACTGAAACAGCGCATCTCCTTTTATATCGTTTTGTTTTTGTTTATTTTACATGAACAGCTGCTTAACTAAATGAATTATTAAAGTGCACTTCGTAACGATTATTACAAAATTCTTTACAAAGTTAAGAAAATTTGCGACCTTGAATACCTTTATAAGAATTTACAAAGTTTGAGACCAATTCTGAACTAAAAATTGTCTTTGCCTGATTATAAGCTAATTTTCTTCAATCTGGTACCCTCATTTTAGTTGGCAAATGGAACATAAAGCTGTCGCAATGCATCTCCCCTATCTTCATCATGTTCTTAAGCTGGTGACAAGTCTACTGTAGTAGATCCTACAATGAAAGAGTGTTCGCCTGTCTTTGCATAAAAAAATGCCAACTGCTTTCAGCAAGTAGGCAAGTGCAATGTATCGGATCACAGGTTATGGCCGAAAACTAAACTTTCGATGTTCGTTGGAAAGTTTTTTACCTAGGTTTCGTCGTTACAAAAGGAATGGAAATGGACATCAGTCTGGAGATCAAGTATAACAGTGACCACTCTCGTGCGACGAAATTAGTGTTCTGCAAGTCACTGCTGCCTCTCAATGGTACATAAGCATGGACGCTGTCTTGTCATATAAGAATTGGAGCGATTTAAGCATTTGAACCAATATTGGGTTGTATGGGCTTTTCAGCGGTTACACAGATCCAGCAATGTTATTTGGATGGAAGAGAACGTTCCAGAAAACCAGGAACGGCCAAGCTGAAGAAGCGCCAATAAACGGGTTGTAAAATCCAATTAAAAACATACCCCAACATTAGCCTTAAAAGTTAGTTGTGTTTGAACAAGTGGACCATCCAAGCAACAGAAAATTTTAATTGATTATTCAGCAAATTGAAGAGAATACTTATAATTATCATAAATAGAGGCATTTCCGATGAACTTTTTTAATTTACTAAAACATTATATATCACACGGAATAATTAGAAATTTGACTGCAACTAGTGCTACAGGAATTTATTAACCGCCATTGAGTGGTCCTTATGCGGCGCGCCGCCTATGCACCAGATATTTTCAGACTGCAGACAGAACGCAATTCAGTCGCCCGCACAGACACTAACATCTTGCGTTTATAGGCATTTCTTTCTTTGAGGTTAGGAAAATTAAGACCCAGGAGAATAAACCAAAAGACAAAATTCTTATCCTCTAGGCTCATTCTCATATCGGTATATAAAACCACATTTTTATTAAAACTTCATTGTAAACTTTGTGAAGAGTGCCATGGTCAATAATTAGCGCCGAAAAGGGTTTTTACTACATACTATACATACATATAAAAAAAAACTGTGCATGTTTCTTTTAAATGAAATAATTTGGAGGGAGTTTTATAGTTCTGATCAATGTAATCTTAATGATTCGATGCTTCAATTGCAAAATTTACATTTAAGAGCTCAATACATATGTATGTACATATATGTCTGTAGTAAATTGTCAAACAGTAGAATAAGGCCAATGTATCAAAATTATTTGCCACAATGCCACATTTGAGGCGATTTTAGATGAACGTGACAAATTATTATACATTATCTGCTGGAAATTCTTCACCATTGAATAAGAGTAGTGTTCTTATAAATTAACTTGTTTAGCAATAACATTTTTGAAATAAAATGCCATATTTACGATCCTCGCATTTGTACTAAATTTATTACATATTTACTTATGTATTTATTAAACTAGATTCTCTCGTTGTTAGATTGTTTTTATTTATTTAAGCATTGCGCAATTTATTATTATTTTTGTCGCCTTTATTCTGTTTTTAATTGTGGCCATAAAATATTTTATTTGATGTCACTTTGACTTCATTTTCCTTTGAAACTTAAATTTTATTTTCGACTCATATTTCAGCGTTAGTTTCATAGTCTGTTTAAACATTTATTCATTTATTATGGCATCAATAAATATACTGGCATTAGTAAATAGAAATAACGCTCGTATGAGTGTATAATATTTTTCATATTTTTTCTTCATTTTCATTTTATAGAACAACAACAATATTTTCTTCATCACGATGAGCGAATCTGTTTCTATAGCAACAACTTTTGTAATGTAAACGTATGTACACTTGTTGATCAATGTTAAGTGGGTTTTTGGAGAAATTTACACAAGACTTTTCATCAATGACAATTTCTTTTTAATTTTTCTAAGTAGAAGAATTATATTTTGTCTGGTTTTAAATTGTTTCAGTTGTTAGTCGTTGTGAAAATGCAATCTAATCAAATTTAAATCATATTGCAAAGAATGTTTCGTCATCTGTTCTTTTCGGACCTTGTGTCATTTTTCGTAAGAAGACGTGAGTCCTTTATTCATTGAGATTTAGTACACAAATGTAAACAAGAATTTAAAAAAGTTTACTTTACTTTTTTGCTTGACTGCGGCAAGAGAAGCTTCACAAAAACCTTTTAATACAGTAGGACCTTGATGATCCGTGATTCGATTATCCGGCAACATCAATTATCCGGGATGTAAAAAGAAAATTTCTTGCATCGACTTAATTTTATTTTGGATCGACTTAAATTTTTCTGCATCGTTTAACCGTGATTACCTCTATTATTCGTGATTATAAGCAAAAATTTGTTTCTATTATTTTGGACAAACAAGCGAAAAAGGGGAATTCCCTCTTTAGTATACGAAATCCTTATATACTGTTCACTGTTTTCTGACGAAATAATTTTTTTTTTTATATTTTTGAAACATGTATGTATATAAAGTCCTTGAATTATTTAGTTTTTATATAAATATGTACATATTCATTTATTAATTATTAAAAATATCTATTAAAAAACTAGCCAAAATTGGTACTCAATTAACCGGGAAAATCGGTTATACAGAATGCTTTCAGTCCCGACCATCACGGAAAATCAAGGTCACACTGTATAATGAATTCTCCACATAACCGATCCATAGATGTAGTAAATCGTTCTTGAAAACAGCTCAAGTGGACTCGCTGCAGGGTAACTTAAGCCCGTTGGATATGGTACAGAGGGTCTAAACCATGAGGATCATGGTTGGGTAAATGAAAGACAAGTCTAAAAATCGAATGGCTGACTGTATCGCCCTTAACTGTCCAGAAACTCTCTGATTTTGAGAAATACTGCGTAACGAACATGTTTAATAAAGGAGAGGCATATTCTATTGTATATGCATAGATGGGTCAAGGACAATGTTATAAAAGCGGGGGTTTTCGATTCTGTAGTAAAGTATGTTGAGCCCATGAAGAAACTCGTGAGTTGCTTTTTAGCGAAAGTTTATGTCATCAAAAGATGTGCTCAGGAAGCACAGAGGACGAGACATAGTAAGTCAGGCCTCCTGCAAGCGCCTATGCAGTTAACACGAGACTAGAGTGAAAAGCTAAATCCGATAGGCATGGTTGGATCCCAGATCATATGGGCATTCGCGGAAATGAACAGGCAAATCAAATTGAGAGGAGGGTATTTTCCACGTCTCTGATGAGGCCAGAACGGGGACAGGATGTTTGGAAGGGTAAATTCAAAGAAAAGGCAAATAATTAGAAGTAAAGACTCTTCTCAAACCAAGAGGGTTTAAGGCAATCGACACTTTTCTTCGGAATCTACGGTAAGAGTAGATCTGAGTGATGCTTAGACTAACCAGGAATAACCTGAAGTTGTTAACTGGTCTTTTAACGGGGAACTGTAAACTCGGGGAACTCTTGTTGCCTTTAGCATAATATGTGGATTCTGTGACAATGAAAATAGTATATAATAGACATCAAAGCTGTGGTCTTCACTACCATGTTCAGTGGACTTAAAACTAACAGAGCTTCTAGCGCCGTTATAGGATCAGATGGTAATGGCGAATAATTTTGATATCTACAAAAATTTATTGTCTTAAGCGATAGAAATCGATTGCCTTAGTTTTTTACAATAGGTATAATGATTTCAATAAACAAAGCATAATTGAATTCTTTTCAAAACTGCAATAAGTTGTAATCCAAATTTTATCAGAATAAAGTTATTTAAAGTTTATTCAAACATTAGTTATTTTTTTTTTCAGTAGCTGGTTTAATACAAAAAGAATCATAATATAAAATTTGTTTTATATTTTGTAATACAAAAAAATTTAAGTGTGCCCTAGAAGTCCGGTGGCTGGAAATAGACTATTTCCACCACAGGTCTTTTACACTAACCTGGTAATAATTAAAACAAATTAAAAAATAAGGTCATAAATAATTTAATTAATTATCTTTGTGCATTGAATTATTTATATTTTATCAATAATTAATTAAAAATATTCCATTATTTAAATACCACAAATATAAAATCCCTAAACATAAACTATATAAACCTTCAGTTTACCTTGTGTCCATATATTATTATTTTTTATTTTTTTAATTAAATGACAAGCATTATTTATCACATTTCTTAAATAGCATAAAAATATTAAAAATAAAAAAACAAAAAAATATATGTATTAATTATGGTATATATATATATATTTTTTAAATTGCTTCATTTTTAGGTAAGACTTGACTTTGGGCCACAAGTGCTCTAAAATTTATTGATTTTTATGATTTTTTTTTTTTTTTAAAAGAGCGTACTTGTACTTGTGATACTTTTAGTTTTTCATTTTTATTTTTTTTTATTATTATTATTATTATACAATTGGCTAAAAAAAAACAAGAAAACAAAATAAGTTTGTGACACAATAAAAATATTGCCTCACAAAAATTCATAAACACACACTCCTACAAAACAAAATATAAAATAAAGTAGAAAAAAAGCACTCTTCATGTTATCAGTACTTGAAGTAATGAAAAAAAACTAAAATTCAGAAATAAAAAAACACCGAAAAAAAACCAACCCACTTGAAATGGTAGGTATTTGAGGGAAAAAATGTAGAGTACAACAGCAGTATCAAAATATTACGATCAGTTGACGTTATAAATTCATCAATTCAAGAACTCATTTCATTTCATTTTTTTAGGACTCTATTCAATATGTATGTACGTATGTACATACCTATTGATTGAATATTGAATATAGAATTGATAACAGAAAATAAGACAAATAGTTTGTATATTTACGTACATACATACGTATGTACATATAACATAGATCTATACACATTTTCTATATATGTACATACATATGTACAATCTATACACATTTTCTATATACATATACATATATGTACATACAATATAAATATGTTTACAGAGTATATTCGCCTTTAACTTATTGAAAACAAATAAAACGACACCCTTAAATAGTTCCAAATGTCCCGGAAAAACAAAAATTTTCCCCGTCTAATAAGCCAACACACTACCTACTAGACTACAGCGACTTCCTTTACGGAAAAATCAATACGAGTACATGAATTCTTTAAAATGAATATGTATTTGGGGAATTTTTGTTTTTCCTTTATTAAGTCAATCGCGCCTAATTCAGTAATGGAAGACCATAAAAAATCTTTTTCTTTTTTCATAACATACTCTGCCCTCTATATTAGCCGTATTTAGGGTTGGTTTTCGTGCACAACACCCCTGCAAAAGTAAAACAAAAAAAAAAAAATATCCATTATTTCATGAAATAAAAAAAAAAAAAGAAAAACATTGAAACGATATTAATAAACTAGAAATGGAGTTCAGCCATTATTTTTTAACCTGTTTGTTAACCATAATTTATGAACGAAAGAGTAAAAAATGGAACGAAAACAAAATTCTTTTATAAAGTTGTTGTTGTTGTTGTTGCTGTAGTCATATATTAAAAGTAATAATTATTTCATACACTCGTATATTTTCATAATTATGGCTGACTTACGTACATTATTACATACGAACATAAATCGTAGATTTTATGGCGTTGTTACATTTTCGTGGTATAAAACCTCCCTCCGCTTATGTACTCGTATATGTATATGTATGCGCAATTAATAATAAAGAGAAAAATATATATTTTTTTTATTTAAAAAAACATGTACATACATATGTATAGTACTGTACCATATATGTATGTATAAGCATAGAAAAATTTTACTTGAATATAAAATTTTTTTAGAAGTACATGGTATTGCTTTGATTTTTCCACTCTTGTTAGTCGCTGCATCAAAACCAGAGAAAATGTTTAAAAGACCAAAGTGACCATGCCACCATGTGTTGCACGTGAATACATTTGAGATAAAATTAATTGCAAACATACATCAGCAACCATAAATCATGTCTGGCTGCATATTCTTTTTTATTTATTTTTTTTTTTCTAAGTTAAGAACGGACATGAAGCATTTAGAATACTCTCCGCTCATGCCATCATAGAGTTTTTTTCTTTTTTTTCTTTTTTTTTTTTTCTGTGATCTTAAAAAGTATTAAGATTGCGGAAATGTTTAGAATACAAGGGAGTAACAACGCGTATTTAGTTATTCTATATGATTAATTTGTGTTATTAATTCATTTAAAGTGATGCGTTTTCTTTATGGTATTCATTATGCACCCTACATACAATAAAATTTATTTGGGCAATTCACACGACTTTGTATCGTGTATGTTGTATTGAATACACTTGGTTGTTTGTGAACGCTCAATGCTATGCTGTATTGTGTATTTCGTATTCCAAATGTATTTTTTTTGGCATTCAAACAATTTGATAGCACAAAACCAACACAACTTTTGAAAAACATATGAAAACATATACACATTTTTTTCATTCACACAATTTGATAGCACGAAACCAACACAACTTTTGAAAAACATATGAAAAAATGTGTATAAGTGTATCGGATTATTACATGAAAATTATCAACAACAATCATACACTGTTTTATAATCGTCCAACAATACACTCTATACAACGCTACAACGGCTTGTGTGAATTGCCCAATTGTAATTTAGGATTTTTAGAACTTTTAAATTTTAGAATATACTAGCTCGAGAATGATTAGCATAATAGACGTACAACTCTTAAACGTTGTCAACCTTGCAACCGTGTATCTACGAAAGAACCATAGCTAGGCTCATTGTTTCATAGTCTGTAATATTTAGTCAAATGGTTGTATACTGATGAAAATTTTGAACTGCAGGAGTATGCAGTTACACTGTTGGTCCGGCCATCACTGTCAACCAAGGAGTACTATAGCTTGTTGAGTATCAGTTCTGATTTGGTTGATCCGGGCACCAGTGGTAGTAAGATTTCAACAGGACGACAATACGTGCCTTATTGGATATTCTCCGTGAATTAATTTAGGGCATTGTCCCCTTATGTGGAAGTGATATGAACTGATCGTGCGATTTTACCCCGCTAGACTTTTGCTTATGGGATTTTCTTAAGTCGCAGAATTATTCTTTCAGCAGATTTCTGGCAAGAAACTCTGAGAGTAAATAAAATTTCTATGTAAAGTTTCTCAAAAATCTGTGGTTCGGAGTCGTCTTGTAGAATTGTAAAATTAACACACACAACATAAGCGGAGAAGCTAGTTTGTAATCCTGACTGAAGGCTAGTAATGAGCAATTATGTATGTATTTATGTATGTGTTCGAGTAGACGACAAACCTCAGCGGATCTTGCATCATTTAATATTATTTTTCTTTTTCTTCTAAAACAATTACTGTAGCATGCTATCAATGTCTGCTAATATTCTTAACTTCTCTTCTAGTTTCTTAAACAAACAAAAATAAATTCAAACAAGGATTTTTATAATATACGATCAATATGATTTGCTTGCCTGAACAGCAACCGTTTTATTAATCAAAAATTATTTATATTTTGTTTGCTTAAGTTAGTCTCCATTTTAGATAGTTTTTCACATGCACTACACAAATACTCCTCGTATAAACTGATAGAGTTGCATGGCAAACCATGGACTAGATGGCTGGCTCACTGGCTGGTTGGCTGGCTGGCTGGCTAGCTAGTTGACTGACTGTATCTACGGTTGGCATTTAATAAATGACTACCATTTGTGGGTATCTAAGCACATTAGACATTAAGCTAATGTATCATTAGTTAGCCACTGTAATAATAGCATACCGCTGTAAAGCATACAATTGCTATTAAAAAAATACACAACAACTGAAATAACAATAAAAACAAATGCTTATAAAAAAAAATAATATAAAATGGCTAATAAAAAATAATGGCAAACATTTACGTTTATTGTTAAGATAGAATTGCTGTATATGATTGGTATACCAAAGCGGAGTAAATAAATTGCATTATGGATACAGGATTTTCCAATTTTGTTCATGTCTGATTGTGATTTTTCTACCTCGAAAAACAAAAAAAAAAAAATTAAAAATAATTTGAAGATGAGTTCATAATACGCCAATTATTGTTTAATATTTTTCCATGTCATTATGTCTTTATGATTCATAGACCTCATTGTTGATGTTTTGTGTTATTTTTAGCTTTGAAGTTAACACCTATTGCCTCAACTGACTACCATATTTCATATATCATTTCTTAATGACAGTTCCAGCGAATGGAAGTGAAGTCAGTCATAATTGATTGGTAAAACTCATAAAATTTGTTCGTTACCGTTTATTCTTTTCATATTTTTTCCATCGATTTCATTATTTTTCGAAGCAAATGAAATGAAAGAACAAAACAAACAAACAAAACCACACAACTGTCAATCACATGACAACAAATTTGTTAAATTTGTTCTTTTGTTTTTGTGGTTTTCATTACTTTACTTTACCAATTCATTGTTGTTATTTATTACTGCTGCGCCATAAAGTAGCCAGTCAGCCAGTCAGTGCTCTGAACTTCGAAATTCATACATATATTGATTGAAATTTGTTTAACCTTTAATAAGTAACCAGGGGCTTTAAAGCATGCTCTATAGGCAGTTACTTTGGAAAATTATGGGAATTATATTATAATTCTGAAGGTAATGGTGAAATGTATTCGCCCGTATAGCATTATTCAATTAATTTAAATTTTTCATCAACCAAACTATTTGTCATAGATAGAAACAGGTAATGATTACTGATCAGAAAATGCCAAAAAAAAAATGTTAAAATGGAGCACTCTTTCTCTGCCATTGACGTCAAGATGTGATTTGCTATTAACCCGATCAAATACCCCTTCTGATCCTCAGGCGTTAGAACTAGTTAAACAACGGATGGCGTTTAGCTTCGTCCGAAATATCCTTACTCATTTGAAACAAAACTTACATGACAGTCAAAATCGGCGAATCGAATATACGATCTCTGCATCATCAATTTCAATGATAAAAGATTGGTTTACGAAATTTTAGGATATTAACTCAACTCGCAATTAAAAAATCCGAATTTGGTGTAGGCCGATGGGAGATTGAGCGTAGGAACCTCACTCACTTGTGTTTGACAAAATTTTTCGCTAGATGGGTAAAGCGTTTACTAGCCATCGACAACAAAGGCAATCAAATACAACTTCGTAGCGCGGAGTTTTTCGACTGCAATATGGATGTTTCGTAACCGTATACGAAATGTATAATATTCAATGACACTGGCGCATAATTTAGGCTGAATTTGATCGATGGCATGGATTATATTGATTGTGAACACCACTGTGGTTTATGGCTTGTTCGCACACATCTGCGACTTAAGAAAACCTCATAAGAAAAAATCTAACGAAGTCAAATCTCATGATCTCGGTGGACAGTTCACATCACCTTCATGTGAGATGATCATGTCCTCAAATCGCTTATGCATAGCATTCAATGTGGCATGGGCTATGTGGCACGTAGCGCCGTCCTGTTAAAACCACAAATCATTGGTGTCCAGATCATTCAATTCGGGTCAAAAATAGTTGATAATCATCGACCTAACAGTGATAACCTGGTCAACGTCGTTCTCAAAGAAATGTGAACCGATGACAGCGCCAACCCAAAATCCACACCAAACAGCACCTTTTTCGGGATCCATTGGATGCTTTTTGTGCTTATATGGATTGGTATCGTTCCAAATTCGACAGTTTTGTTCGTTTATGTACCCATTCATCCATCCCATTCATCCAGATGCGTCGTTAGCCATGGTTTTTATCAATAAATTCGTGGTGACTTATCAAAAAAGACTGAAGAACAGACCAACTTAAATAAAGGTTGTGTTGATGCTGAAGTGACATACCTAAATATGAGCCTTAAAGTTTTATCATTAAAAGTCATGCTTATCAAGCCGACCTCACAATTACAAGAATCGTAAAGGATAGTTTAGACCACAATTCTTTTATAACATATCGTATACTTAGTGAATGCGTTTAAGCATTAAACCGCAATGTTTTAAAAGATTCCGCCAAGTACAATATACGAAATTTCAAAACCAATTTCAAAACAAAGCAAAAATATAAGTTTGTTGATTGGGTGCCCTGGTATTCTAGAGGGCAGCGTGCTAAACTATTAGCGTAAGGGTCCCACCAGAGACTCCAGAGACTTGTAATAATTATAATATAATTTGTAATTGTATTAATTAATAAATAAATAAATTTGTTACTTTGTTTATAAAAAAAAAAATGGTTTGCCTTCTTAGGGTTAACAACGATCAGCCATAACGTTTACATACAATAACTTTACCATTAAAGAAAACAAAATGGTTGAAATTGAAAATTAATTTCAATTGCAACATATTCAGATCGAAAAAATTTTTTTTAACTGATCGTTGAGTTGTGATAAACTTTAATGAAAAACAGCAAAATTTATTTCTTTTTAAGTTTCCAATATCAAAAAAAAATAGAACAATTTATGGCGAGCAGTAACAACAAGTTTAATTCTATTTTATTAATTTATATTTTTTAGTTTTTTTTTTCTTTTTTTCTTTTACTCCATTGGACATTGAACACAATTCTAGACGTTAAAAAAACACTTTAAATTGGATTTTTTTTTCATAACAATTCCTCATATTTTTTTTCCAACATTTAAAGAGATTTCAAGGAATTGATAACGATTTTAAAGAATAACACTTTATTTTTTTTTTCAAATAATTTTTATTTTTATTCAGCACGTACTCATGCATTTTAATTTTAATTTTTCTTTTTTATTTTTCATTTTCATTCGATTTTGATACGTTCGACAGGCGAAAACTTTAATTCTCATAACAATATTCATTTTATTTTACTCCGTTTTCAATTCACCGTTGTTAACTTTTTCAAAACTAAAATTCGAAACTTTGATTATGTTGGCAGTGATATTTTATTTTCATTCCTTTCGAGCCAAATAGAACATAAAAAGCGAAAATTTAAAAAAAATATATCTCGCTTTCTGTGTGTTATTTGTACGAGTATTTCAACTGATATTTCCTATCAACAAACAGTACATTTTTGTGCTTTTCCTATCGTGGCGCCCCACGATACGTAATGGTATGGAATACCAACCAACCAACATATCCGATATCTGAGAATAGATAGTGGCACTAGATAAGTTAACGTATCATTTTAGAGATTTCGCCTACAACAAGCCCCCCTCTAACTTACTATTGTTCAGTTTGTTCTTGTCGCTTTTGTTGTTATTGTTACTGTTGCTGATATCAATATTAAATATTATGATTGGAGGTACGTTTCCTTAACCTACTCCAAGGAATAAAAGATACCAGATATCAGCCGCCATAAGTGATAATATTAAGTAAATATCTAAACCATATGCCCATTGAATTGTAGGTGGTGTTTGGTGGTATCTTAAGAAGCCATAAGCCATTTTATCTTAAAATTTAAAGTTTATAAATAAAATTCAAACTTTCACTAACAATATCAGAAAATTAAAAAAAAAAACAAAACAGCTGATAACCAATAGCTTTTCCATATCATTTTTAATATTTATTTATTTATTTATTTATTTAATGATGACGATTCTTATTTGCTGTGATAATTTTTAGTATCTTCTTTGGCTTTTTTTAATTCCCTATCGCCAGCTGATATTGAAATCAAAAAGAAAGAAAAAAATAAATAAAAATTAAAGGTATTCCCTAAGTATTCGAGGACATCACATGGAACATTTACAGTGATTAACAAAGCTAAATACCACGTAAACAACGTAATAAAAAAGTATCACACGCATGATTTACACTTTTATTATTGTTCATATTGTTAAAGGAAATACCGAATAGGCCTGTAAGGAAGTCTTAGGGAGTCATTCGACTTAGAGACAATCTTCGAATAAACTCGTATCAGTACGATCGCTTTAACTGCTCAAATAATCTAATCTTGTTTACAGATTTACTATAACATGTCATCCGAAACTATGGTTGGTGTAAATATTGTAAAGTCAGAGACTATTGTTGTTCTGGATATGTAAATTCAATGTGTTGTTTGCTGAACCCAGCATATTTTTCAAGTGGCAAAAGAAGCATTTAAGTAACTCTTCTCTCTACGTGATACTCTTACTTGAAAGAAATATTTCGCTGCACCTGATATCCTTAGCATTTACACCATTTATAAACAATACAGAAAACAACTCTCATACATGGGTCTTTAAAGCTTCTTGATCATGATCAAGAAAGGGCGAAGACACTTCGACGCCTCCATTCTATAACGTTCTAAGTACACTTAATGTTTTTGCATTCTACGTTTTCTAACTTAAATAGTGTCAAAATTTGGTTAAGATCCGCCGATCCGTTCCGAAGTTATTGGGAAAAATCTACTTAGAATACACATATAGTCTTATGTAGCGTGAAAACTTTGAGAGCTCATAACTCAAAACACACTTTTTCGACTTAGAATGTTATAGAACGGAGGCGTTGACTTATTAATGACGACAGGAAATCCAACTTTATTGATTCATTGGAACATTAACTTTTCATAACAATATGCTTAAAAAAATGAGAGAGGGAATATAGATTAAAAATTGTTAACCTCTCTACTCCTTACGGGATTTGTAGTCGAGTGAAAATGTTTCGCGTGGTCTTTAGTCCTTTATAATACGATTTTATAATAAAGATTTTATTTAATATTATTTAAAGACTTATTACAAAGTATGCAGTGTGCTGAGTATTTCGACGAAACCCTCGGTTCAAAAATCTCGATCATAAGCGGAACTTGAAAAGATATTCCTTTCAGCGACTTCCTCTTTTAGCAGTCTTCGCCAAAAATTTAGAAAGTATCATGAGAGTATCGGAATCGACATTAAACATTAGGGGCCGTTACTTTTGGATAAAATTAACACACACAACATGCGTGGTGTTAGAAGTTGGGTTGTTGTCCTGACTAAAAAGATTGTATTGACCAATTAAGTAAGTAAGTAAGTCTTGTTAAGACATATTCCAATAACTCATAGGCTCCGTAAATTTTCTTCAACATGAGATTTAGTTGAGTTAACACCAAAGTGAAATGTCTTGTATTGGTAAACTTTACTGTAATTTATTTTGTCTTACAAGGAATGCATTTGTTCCACACTGTAAGTTCTGTTTGGGGAAACCCACTGACCCAACTAGATAAAAGTAAAATAAAAATATCTAATCTTCGTTTTTTAGCAATATTTATAAGATAATGAAGATTTGCTATCAATTTCTTTTTTTTTTTTTTTTTCATTCCACCATTTCCATTTTGGTAGGATATCAGCTGGTATACCAAGAATTGTGTTATAGTTGTTGTTGTTTTTATATAAGTAGGCTTGCTTTTATGTATATGTACATACAATCATATATACTATATATATACATATGTACATATACTATATAGACTGTATCTTTTTGTAACGTTTTGTATCAGTTTGTTTGAACTGATAATGAATGGTTCACTCCTAAGATAATAAGCGATAATAATTTGAATTTCAATTTTTCATTTCTTAACTTTGGTTTGGGGTATCTAATCACCGCCAACAGTTTATATTTGTAATTGGAGTTTTAAACATTGAAGAAATATTAATTCGAATGAATTCCTCCCGTCTACTTCCATACAATTGTTTCAAATCAATATTCAGAATTATTTTTGTTTTTTTTTAAGTAAATTAAATTAAATTTAAATGAAAAACTGTGTTTTATTTTTAGTGTAAAATTTCATATACTAAGAGAGAGAAAGATTTATAACGACCACCATTCATTCATTAACAAAAATTATTGCTTAAAAATGCCTTAAAAATGAATGGAAAATTTTCAACTGAAATTAGTTTGAAATACATATAACTGAGTCATGTTTGTGGGATTGTGTTGTTAAAATAATAATAAAATCGAAGTACATAAATGGTTAAAAAAAGGAAACCTTGTCAATCGAATCGAATATACTAGTAAATATAACAATTAAAAATAAATAGAAAATTATGGCTGAAGTGCCCTGATTGTTTAAACTTTGGCACCACATTTAAATCGCAAATTAACCAGCACATGGTTCGATTTTTAAATTTACATTTTTATTCACTTGCTCTCAGATCAGATATGAAGAGTTGAAAACAAAGTAGATACTTTAAGCGGCTGTACGATCATTGAAGCAGCTTAATATATGTATGTGTGGTGATCAGCGATTAATACAATATGGAGTATAAAGGGTATACTATTATTTTTCAAAAATTTGAATAGCTCCTAGTATCTGTTGAGTCCAGTAGAATTAGATCAAATAGAAAACATGCCAACTTTTATAATTTTCCTATCTTAAGCTCAGTATTGCAAAGTTCATTCCCGTAATTTTGATATCCCACGTCAATCAAGTAATGAAAACCATTGAGTCCACTGGTCTACGAGCTAACGAAAATTGTAAGAAAAAAATCCCGTCAAGCCCTCGAAGTTACAGACACCGGCCTAATTTTTTTTTTTTTCGGAACTGATACCATCACTCAGGGAAAGTCTCCTATGCATCAGAGTCATCGAAAATTGGGCATTTCATATGTGCTCCATTCAGAAAAGCACTGACGAGCATTTGAACGATGTTATATTCCACACAAAGTGGCATCAATAGGTCTTTCAACAGAATAAAGAATTTCGAGATTTAAGGCCATTGCCATCTCACGTGGAGTTAATGTGAACTGAAATCGTAAGTTTTGAACGCGTTAAACTTTTTCTTATAAGATTTGCTTAAGTCGCAGGTGTATGCGAATAAGAGGACACAATCAACAGCATAATCTATGCCATCGGTCAAATTCAGCCAGATTTAAATAAGAAAATTTCCTCAATATGAGATAGTAAATAACGTTTTCCCCATATTTTTTTTTGCAGTTCAAAAAGAAATTGAATAGAACCATTCTAAGTTTACCAAATAAAGTCCATGAATTTATTGATATGCTATTACTATACCTAATAACAGATAGAGCTTACTAAATACTACTGTATATACACACTAGGGATGTCCAACGGGATTGATTTTTAAAAATCCCGGTATTCGGGATTTTGTTATCCCGATACCGAAATCCCGGTATATTTCGGGATAATTCGGGATCCCAAAATCCCGAAAAATCACGGCAAAATCGCGATTTTCTCTTAATAATAAAAATTAAAAAAATATATTTTGTTAACATAATCATTTATATTCCAATTATATCAGAATTATATGTCATTAAAAATAAAATATAAAAAAGCAAGACAAAAAGTAACAAAAAAGCGTAAATTAGCAAAAATAAAAGTTATTCATACATATGCAGATGCATCAGTTTTAAAAAAATTATTTGGATTAGGCTTGAACGAATTTTGTTGTCAACATACGCTGCCGTTGAAAAACACTTCTCGCAATCAACATTTGTTGGTAAAATAGTTCCAAGATAGCTGTATGCAGCTTGTAAATATTCACCTCTACCACCTCCTGATGTAAATAAATCTATTTCTTTGGACAGTTGAGTATCTAAATCAGTTACCTATTAATTCGTTTTATAGGGCTTTTGAAATTCTTCGATGGCATCAAACAACTTTTTAGCAATGGAAGTAGGGTTTTCCTCATCTGAGATGCTATTATCGAAGTCGGGTGATATAGAATTTATTTCAGGGCTTTTTGCAGGGTCAAAATACATATGAATTCACAATCCCGAAAATCCCGAAAAATCCCGGGACAAGTTTTTAAAAATCCCGGGATTCGGGATTTGTGAATCCCGAAAATCCCGGGATTCGGGATTTCCCGATTGGCATCTCTAATACACACGTAATTGACTACATAACCGTATAGTCCGCATTATGGTCAACATTACGTATATTTATAAGTGTTAATTTCATATATGAGTGGCGGTACCTAGAGTTTAGCAGTTACTCTCATAGCTTTTTCCGAAGGACTGCTGAGAGAATAACGCCATTACAATTTTTTCCTTTATATTTTTGCTTTTCAAGATATCAGAGCTGATGTTTGTATACTAACAAACTACCCACTAGACTACGATCTGACCACTAAGCCAAGGCTGACTATATATACAATGTTGCTAGAAACTTAATGTAATTGCACATAACACAAAGCAGTATTTTTATTGGTAATCAACTTTTCACAAACATCAAATTGATTTTTCCATTAAAAAAAAATACTGACTTTAAGAACAGCTCCAAGCTAAAGTTATAGGCCTGCAAAAGAAAACTAAACTCTACACAAATATTTACTGAAGGGAACAATTTTTTAAGGTGTAATAACTCCGCTCCCATTTGCTCTGTATAAAAATTATTCGAATTATTTTTCTTCATTTGACTTACTTCTGACGTGCAACAAATTTAGCTCACAAAGTGTGTGTTCAAAAAATGTAATCAAGACAAAATATAATAAAAAAAAAACAAAAAATACATGAATTGGTGACATTTACGTGTCTGTCTATGGATGCATTTATAAAAAAAACAAATGGAAAGAAATGCTTTTGATGGCCTGCTAAGCAAATAGTTGTACAAACATGTACATACGAGAAAAATATTAAACAAACAAACGTCAAGAATTTTTACAACGCACCAAGTTCTTATCAATTTCAACTTTATACTCGCATAGCCAGTCAGTCATATAGAGGCTTATTATATACCAGCACATAAGTATAATACATATACTTATAATTATATACATATAATACTTTAGTTCGAGTACAGTGAGTTTTTATAACCGTCATCACTATTAGCTGCTTGGCAGTGTACTCAGTTTGTTGGAATTTTTGTAACCCAAAAAAGTAGTAACTCTACTCCTCTAACTCTATTTCTATTCTGCATACTTCTCGTTCAATCATTTACCTAATCAATTGCCGTTTTTGCTATATCCTTGTATGAGGTAACTTTTTCCTTGTTTCGTATTTAAATAAAACAAAGCATGAAAGACATTTTGAGGTTGAGGACCGCTTGTGATTTGTGGCTTTTTCACATATGTATGTACATCTATGACTTAAGAAAACCCCACTAGACAATGATCATACAAAATACATATGTATATAGTGTGGCATGAGCTGTGTACCATATATCACAGTCATGCTTAAACCACATATCAATGCAGACCAGATCGTCAATTTCAGGTCAAAAACCTATAGTACTCGTTGTTGAAAGTGATGGTCTAGCCAATTTCGCTACTTAAAGAAATATGAACCGATGACGCCATCAAAACCATACCATAACAGTGACATTTTAGAGATGCATAAGACGTTCTTGGATTTCATAAGGCTTGGCATCATCCCAAATTCGACAATTTTGTTTGGTCACGTTATCATCCATCTGGAAACGCGCCCAATCGGTAAGGATGATGGGTTCACTTTCCAATTGCCAATGAGCCCATTCAGCGAACACTCACTATACGTCCATGGTGATTTGGCAAAACAGACTGAATAAATGACAACTAAAGGGTCCGCCAAACAACTTTTTTTTTTGAAAATGCTTTAAAAAAAAACTACTGAATATTTTCTCAAATTTCTTTTTTTTATTTGAAAGTACAATCCTTCCGGTTAATAATGGAAAATAATTTCATTCAAATGGCTGCCTCGGCTGGCCATGCAGTAGACTACACGATCGGTCCAATTTTTAAGCACATTATCGATTGTGTGCAGCTGTATTTCACCAATGGCTTCACGAATATTGTCCTTTAAAGCGTCAATTGTCTCTGGCTTGTCGGCGTAACACTTATCTTTGACGGCACCCCACAAATAATAATCCAACGGTGTCAAATCGCAGCTCCGAGGTGGCCAAACGACATCATCTCTGCGGCTGATAATGCGATCTTCAAAAACAGGGCGCAAAACATCGAGTGTAGCTTCGGCTGTGTGGCACGTAGCGCCGTCCTGTTGAAACCAAATGTTGCCAATATCCTGCTCTTCAATTTTTGTGAACAAAAATTCGTTCAACATGGCCCGATAACGATCGCCATTCCTTGCTCATTTTCGAATAAAAATGGCTCAATTATGCCTCTGGACCAAAATCCGCAACAAGCAGTGACTTGTTTTGGGTGCGTCGGCTTTTCAATGTATGCGTGCGGGTTTTCTGTGCCCCAAATGCGACAATTTTGCTTGTTTACATACCCGCCAAGATCAAAATGAGCTTCATCTGAAAAGATGATTTTTTTGCCAAAACCGGCATCTTCTGTAAGTCGATCGCAGGCCCACTTAACGTTGTTGTTCAAGCGTATACACAACCATATTCGTTCAGCGGAAGGATAAAACTAATTATCTGTCAAATCAGACATGAGTTAAGTGTTACCATTCACGAAATAAGCACTAGTTGAAATAAAAAACGTTAGATGGCGGAACCGATATTTCAACTGATGTAGCATACATACATCATTGGCCATTACAACCCTTTAGTCAGGATTACGACCTAGTTTCTCACACCACTTATGTTGTGTGCGTTAATTTTATACATGAGTGGCGGGACCTACAGTTTAAAGTCGATTCTGAGCGACAGATTTTTGAGAAATTTTTATGGCAGAAATCATATTTCGTTTTGATGTCTGACCTGTAGTTTGAACCCTGGCCTTTCGTCTAATAAGCCGACACACTACCTACTAGACTACGGCAACTTAGGCAGCTGATGTAGCTTCAAATATTATTATCTATTAACTTGGCAATTTCAGTTAGGATCATACATTAGCCATGATCCTATATACTATAGCCAGCTGGTACCATTTTGTTTAGAGATTTGTTATAATCGAACTAAATTGTATTTCTTATGATTGAAACTGTAAACATTCGCTTATGTTCGTGAATTAAGACCGTAGGATAACATATAATTCGTCTTGAATAACCTTAATTTTCTCATTTATTTTATTTAATTTTTCTTTTTTTTTTATTATTTAAGTGTTGATGTCTCTTCTTATTGTGTTCATTGGGGTATTAAAACGAACTAACTATTGTAGCAACAACTACAACAATTATAACCATAATAATGATAAAAAAAAAATTATTACAAAAAAGTTGAACACTTTTTAAAATAAACGTTCATGAGCACTGAAAAATAACAAAATACTTGAGACATAAAAAATTATGATGGATGGACAGACTGACAGACAGGCAGACAGACAGATTGACGTTTTTTTGAAGAACCTACTGGCAGACAGGCGTTGAAACTTAAAATAAAACCATGAAAAATAATGAATTATTTTATGAAGTTAACATTGTTAACATTGAGCATTTAATTAAATGATATTTAAAAGGGTTTTTTTATACGACATCAGATTACAAAACTCTTAAAAAAATTTTTATGAATTTGAATAGTATAACACCACCCATTAACACATTTTTATTGTCATCTTTGGAGGATAATAACATGGAAAGTCTTAATAAAAAAAATTGAACTAAAAAGCACACGTTTATGTTAAGAAACGTTTTTATGATTAAAGGAAATTTCATTCGCTTTTCATAATGTTTAACTTCGACGACGGTCGATTCAGCAGCGTTCCGCGGATAGAAATTTCGTCCAAGAAATTTTGCGTGGAAGGCATATTGAAACATTTTCTGCCTTATTTTTATTCTTTTTCGATCCTTTAAGCAATATAAGGCTCCCATATCAACTTCAGGTGTTTGGTCATGTATTGGGTTTGTGCATTACGTGCACTGCTGACAAACTTTGCTTACTCTCTTCCTGAGCTTCCTTAAGTTTGTACTCATTGTATTGAAATCACTATACCACACCACACCACAGCCTTATACTAATGATTTTAAATGGTTTCTTTTATTCATTGTTGGTTATTACGGTCGGACTATACGATTTTCATTACTTTTTTGGAATAATTGAAATTACTGAAAAGATTAAGGTTATTACAGTTTCAGAACTATAAGCACAATTCACTATTTTTTTTTTTTTTTTTTTTTTTTTTTTAAACCAGCCCTCAGGGGATGGCCCCTACTCATGCAGTGCATTGTGCGGGTTTAAGAAAATAGGTTATAGGAAGGTGGAAAGAGGGAGTAGTGTTTGTGGACATTTGATTTAAATTTACAGTCAGAGGGAATATACACTAGAGCCCCGACTTGCGTCGATCCGATTTGCGTCGTTTCGATTTGCGTCGCTTTTTAAAAATTGACAAAACTCAGCTTGCGTTGTTGCAATTTCAACTTGCGTCGATTAAATTTAGCCGAATTTGAAGGAATGGAAGAGGATGACATTAATGAACTTTTACTGTCCCACGATGAGGAGCTTGATAATGAAAATTTATTATCCATTAATATTCAGCATGCTTTAGAAGATGATGTTATGATAATTGATAATACATTAGAGGAAAAAAAAAAATAAAAATCTCCAATATTTCGAAAGCTATGCATGCAATTAATTTCCCATGCATTGGATATATTTTCTGAAAACGATCCTGACGAAAATCGTAGCGAGGGCGTAGCAGCATCTGCTGACCAAGCCATTAGTTGTTACAAGGAAACATATCAGCAAAAAATCTCTAAAAATTCAACAAACCTTTTTGTTAACAAACCTGTAAGACCACGTAATCAAATGGAGTGTTGTTGACCACATAAACTAAACAAAGCACAATTTCTTCTTTAAAATTTATTTTTTTTATAAATGAATTTTATTGATTTCTGTTAAGTTTTTTTGTTAGAAAAAACTTTTCTGAACTTAATAAAATAATGAAAAATGTTTTCATAATTCTGTTTTATCCGAAATATTAAGTTTTTTGCTTCATTTTGATGAATTTCAATACATTTGTATAGAAAAATTTGATTCGATTTGCGTCGTTTCAATTTGCGTCGCAATTCTCCGGTCCCCATTAACGACGAAAGTTTAAAAAATTATATTAAAAGTCTAACGACAGATTTTTTTGGCATTTACACGATTGTTAAAAACCCAAAACAAAAAATCAAATAAATGTAAACCCAATTTTATGACTTGTAATGGTTTTTAAAAAATTTTAAATAACCAAGAGAGCCGTACAATTGTCCTTTTTTCATCGACATTTTCTGTCAATGTCATACGTTCTCACTACACATTGAGTCTGCATGATACTATCCGGCCTCTTCAACATAGTAATTTGCCATATCATAAGACTTGAGTGATTTGAGTCTAAATTACCCTTTAGTGGTTTCAAAGGCTTTCAGCTGTTAAATATCTCTCATCTGAAGTGCTATTTATTTGGTGAGAGGTTTTCCATTTATGATTATAAAGGGCTAGCCATTTCGTGGTTTCAAAAGTATGAGACTGGAATTCGACATCTGTCAAACTAAGTTCTGAAAGCAATTTTTTTCTTTTCAGTTGATAGTCTGACATTGACGAAAATGGATCGCTTAACTATCACACAACGCATAAAAATGATCAAAACCTACTACAAAAATGGTGATTCTGCCACAGCCACGTATCGAACAAAATTTTCTTCAGCGATGAAGCACATTTCACACTCGGTGGGTATGTTAATAAACAAAATTGTCGTATTTGGGGTTTTGAGAATCCTCAAGTTATTGAAAAGAGGCCATTACATCCAGAAAAAGTCACTGTTTGTTGCGCTCTTTGGTCCGAAGGTGTGATTGGACCTTACTTCTTCGAAAACGATGATAGAACGACTATCACCGTCAATTCGGAGCGTTATGGTCATATGATAACCGACTTTTTTTTGCCTGCTATTGAAGAATACGACTTGGAGAATATGTGGTTTCAACAAGACGGTGCCACATGCCACACAACTCGAGCGAATATGGCTTTATTGCAAGAGACATTTCCTGGCCGCGTAATTTCTCGTCGTGGCGATATCAACTGGCCACCAAGATCATGCGATTTGACACCATTAGACTTTTTTTTGTGGGGCTACGCGAAAGACCGTGTTTATGCAGATAAACATTCAACTCTTGAGCACTTAAAAACCAACATTCGTCAAGTTATGGCTGAGATACCGCCCAATATGGTCGCCGTGGTCTAGTAGGTAGTGTGATGGCTTATTAGACGTAAAAGCCAGGATTCGAGTCCCAGGCCAGACATCAAAAAATAAAAAAAAATAAAATACAAAAAGTATTTTTTTCGGCGATTTCTTCTCAGTTTCTCAAAAAATCTGTCGTTCGGAGTCGACTTTAAACGGTAGGTCCTGCCACTTATGTATAAAATTAACACACACAACATAAGTGGTGTGAGAAACTGCGGGCTTCTTGGGGACGATTGCCTGTAGACTGTCTAATGGTGAAGGTATAGCACTGGCCATTTTATAGTCACCTAGCAGCAACTCGTTTCCTTGCCGTTCGCATCTTCCCCCTTTCCACCTTTTCTAAAAAACCTGTACAATGCACTGCATGAGTAGGGGCCATCCCCTGAGTGTTGGTTTCATAAAAAAAAAAAAAAAGTGGTCATTTAAAATGTCAACGTTCAAACTTTACAATAAAAAAGAAATATCATGAAAAAAATATTTTATATGTGTTTTATTTACGTTTACTTTTGAAACCACGAAATTGATAACCCTATACTAAAAACAAAGTGGAACAAAAGTGGTGATTTTAACCTGACCACTTTATGAGCGTTACAGGATTATTCTGATCATTATAATGAATCTAACAAGAAATTTAAAGAGACTGGAAGCTTTATAAACATGATGAGACCAGTACTCATTATATTGTACACACTGCCTGGAATATTGATTCCTTTAAGATAATTTAAGGCTTCTCAACGTCGTGGGTATGAGAGCTAGAGCAACGGCTTTTTAATATTGATTTTTCGAATCAAATTTTCTTCAACCATGGAGCTCCTTTCTCACTTAGTGGTTACGTTGACAAACAAAAATGCCTGATATGGCGCTCGGTTTGTATGTCCGGAAAAGTGGTGGGCCTGGTTGTGTATTTCTTAAAAAATTACCTTGGAGGCACCTAAAACACTAATATACATCACAATGGTGTATAGCTGTATGATGATATAATGTGTGTTGATTAAAATATCTTTCTTGGCAGCATATGTATGCACGTATGTATGTATGTGTAGGTAAATTAAATTTTAGTTTTCAATGTTAAAAGAAAAATGAAGAGAAGCTATACATACGTTTAAGCCATAATAAATTTTCAATGATATCAACAATCATTTCAACTGTTTCAAACTAAAACTGAAAAGCTTTTGTTAGTCAGTAAGTCAGTCAGTCAGTCATTAAATAATATTCAACTACAATGATGTGGAATTAGAAGCTTAGACTGTATAGCAAACAAAACAAAACAAAACGAAAGCAATAATACTCGGTACCACAATAAATAAAGTAAATAAATAACATGAGTACAGTTTTTGTTAAATTTCTATGGAACTCTATTATATTTTCTTCTTGAGCATTTATTTTTTGTATACCTTTTTGGAGTATAATTTTTTTATTTTTTATTTTTTATTTGAAACTGTAGCAGAAAAATATTTATACAAGTTTTGCCCGTATTTTACTATTTATTTGTACTTGTTGACGTCTTAGCAGCGATGATGATAATGATGTTGATGATGATAAAGTTATTGCCGGTTGTGTTAAAGATGTGTAATAATTATGGTACACTTTTAGAACGTCTACCATTTTGAAATCGTTTGAACAAAATGAAATTCAAAACGTATTCAGACCTGTTGTACAAGCATACATATTAAATGACAGAGTAATCAAAGATTGTAAAAACGATAAGACTGCGAAATGTAAATGTAAGTTGTCTTTTGGAATGATGACAATCTGACACATGGCAGATGGTTATTTCAAGTTTCAAGTGATTCGAAAGATACACAAATATGACAGAGGTTTTACAAGTAAAGTAAGTCTTTTGTATTTGATTGCTCATCTTGTTGTCTTCAGTAGTTGCACCTACGAAGACGTTACTGGTAATTGGTAATTGATAACGTGATCTTGTTGGCTTTAGAAATTATTCTTTTCATGCATCTGTTAGTCTTTCTAATGGATCTTCCATGCAAAATCATAAGCATCCTAATGTACATACTTAGTAAACTGATCTCAACCACAGGTTTTTCAGATTTCGACTTGTCTTATCATTTCCTTTCAGGTAGCTCTACTTCGCACGTTGGTCACACCAAACGATGACTGGACTTCTTCAATATGATCTTTCCCATGCAGACAATCATCATCAGCTACACCGACATCGGCTGATCCCCACATCAACTATCTCACTAACCGGAAGATCCTCGAAGGACATAGCAAGCCATTGAATTTTTATGCGCTAGACTTGAGGAGCTTTTACAGCTGATACAGTTCGTTCGAATGCAGAAATCTTTGTTAACTCGCAGATCTTGCATTCTAATACTGTCAGGATAGCTAAATCGGTGCGTAACATTATTTCCACAGCATAGGGAAGCGACTTGTTGATAATTTGCTACGCCGTACGACTGAGAGCTTGTTGAATCGATACCTAACAGTGTAATTATTTCCTTAGCACAGGGAAGTAGAATGAACTACTTTTAGATTATTTCTATCGTCGCACGGAAGTCGCCATAGTCTAGTAGGTAGTGTGTTGGCTTATTAGACGTAAAGCCAGGGTTCGAGCCCCAGGCCAGACATAAAAAAAAAAACAAAATACAAAAAGTATTTCTACGGCGATTTCCTCTCAGCAGATTTCTGGCAAAAACTCTGAGAGTAAATAAAATAAAATTGCCATGAAAAGTTTCTCAAAAAAATCTGTCGTTCGGAGTCGACTTTAAACTGTAGGTCCCGCCACTTATGTATAAAATTAACACACAAAACATAAGTGGTGTGAGAAACTAGGTCAATAATCCTGACTGAAGCGTTGCAATGATCAATTATGTATGTATGTGTATCGTCGCACGACAAAGTTCTCTTCTACTTAATTGCAATTGAAACATTCACCATTTATTGGCGAAAATAATTCTATGCATGATCTTCAGATTGACAATATTTTCACTGGTGGTAACGACGGAGGCAAAGTTAATAAATTCATTAACAACATTGAAGGTATAGTCGTTGGCGGTATCTTGTGATTCGGTATGTAGCACGCCTCTACTGGTCGACCACATATACTTTGTTTTGCCCTCATTTACTACCAGATCCAAAGTGGCACATTCCTGTCCTATTGCAGTACAGGCAGCGGGTACATTTCGCTTGGTAGGTCCAATGCGTCATTGAAAAAGAAAATAAATGCTCAAAAAAATTATCTCTTTGGAATGAACGTTCAATTTCCATAGAACACTCTCATTGACAAAGAGAGTTGTGTCAAAAAGTCAGGAGAGTTTCCTACATTCCCGTAGCTGCAGGAGTTGTTCAACGTCAAAATGCGTAGCCTTATCAGCTTCACAGAAATACCGACCTCATGCATTACGACTAAAATGCCCTTATCGGGCTATCGAATGCTCCCTTATAGTAGTCATAAAGACTTTGTGGATTCAGTCCTTCCAGTGGGGATTCAGTCCTTCAAGCAGCATGTTCGTTAGAACATTTTATACAGAGGTAAAATCATTCTTTGTAGCTCTGTAGTTGACCTCATGCTATATGTCTTCCTTATGCTGTTGTTACTTGCCGTATATTTTCGTTATAGGAATTAGTACACAGTACAACCAGCTAACATTGATTCAGAGATTGATTTATTTTTTTTAATTTTAAAAGTTCATTTATATTTTTTATTTCTTTTCGAAGATGAATACAGAATTTAGTATCTCAAGTTTTATTGTTATCTCAATCTGAAATACAAAAATTTATTATCTTTCTACGCCACCATTATCAAGGTTAAAAAGACTTTCCCTTTTATCGCCTATGCCGATAAAAGTTATCTTCAACCAGTTACGAACACTGTATTTTGGCCACCCACCAACATCAAGAGTTATGACGACGACAAACTATCTACGAATAAACAGTAGTTTTTCTGTTTCTATATCTTATCGTCACAGAATGTTCATTCTTTTCCCCATGATGACTATCAAAATGCAATTTTAAAATTAAAATTAAAAGCAAAAACATGAAAAACTTATGCAAAACGGAAAAATAAAAATCTGAGCACAACCTCGGATTAAAAAACAAAAAACAAAATTACATTTGGAAACGCAATCTACAAAATGATATGAAATCATATCAAAACTATGTAAATGCATACGAATAATAATGTATGCGATATCAAGAAGGTTTATCAGCATTTAAGTTTTTGTTTAAAAATAAATTTAAATTTTCTATAAATAACTGCATGTATGTATGTATGTATCTGCATATATGTATTTCGGCATTGGTTGACTATCGGCAGATAGTGAACGATAAGATTATAAAATATACGAAATAAAAAAATGCAAAATAAAATGAAATTGTGGGCGTGGGAACTGTATCAGTACACATGTGATTACATTTAATTCGTACGAGCTGTAAATCAAACATATTTATTATGTTATTCTAAACAAAATCAGGTGAACTGAACGTTTTTTCCTATTCTGCCAACATCGAAAGAAGCATACATACATACATAATTGGTCATTACAACCCTTCAGTTAGGATTACGACCTAGCTTCTCACACCACTTATGTTGTGTGCGTTAATTTTATACATGAGTGGCGGGACCTACAGTTTAAAGTCGACTCCGAACGACAGTTTTTTGAGAAGCTTTTCATGGCAATTTTATTTACTCTCAGAGTTTATGCCAGAAATCTGCTGAGAGGAAGTCGCCGAAGAAATATTTTTTATTTTCGTGTTGATGTCTGACCTGGGATTCGAACTCGGGCCTTCAGTCTAATAAGCCAACACACTACCTACTAGACTACGGCGACTTCAATCGAAAGAAGAATTTATTACAACCCCCTCTGCAATGCCAGCTGTAATGTCATCTTTTGGACAAGAACTTTGACAGGTTTATCGCATGAGAAATTTCATGTATCAACACAAAAAATATTTAACAGGAGTTAACTGCCATGATCTTGACGGCCATAGAATTGTTTCCAAACCAGGAATTAATAGTTTACCAAGCTCGCTTCTTAAAATAGGTTCATGGCATCATGTTACCTTTGGCATCTAACACCAATAAATCAGTAAACCTAAAGGGAAACTACGAGAAGTGATCAGTGAAATTATTTTATTTCTGAAACGAGCCTTCTTTTAGCACTTTCAGACTCCATAATAAAACTTTCTACTGCAGCAATCTCTATATTGGAGAGTTCAAACAAAGATGACAGAAAACATTGCCTCTTCATGGCAAGAGCCTGAAACTGTTAAATGAGGCAAAAGCTAATCTCTTCCTCTTTCTCAGACCCACAGCTCGTGCAGGAGTTATTCGGTGAAATGCCATGTACAACGTCATGTTTTCCAATAGCATATTGGCCATTGAGAACCGTAATTGTGGGATAAATTGCATTACGATTTAAGAACAAAAACCATATCCATATCAGAGATCAGCAATGAATCGTATTTTCGCTACTCATAGGTACTTATGAAATTTTGAGTATGAGTGAGTCAAGAGTATTGAAATTCAACTACTCTGATTCATTCGTACTCGCTACAACATTGATTTATAAGTATAGGTTGCAATGAGTATGAGTACAACGTTGACATCAAACTCACAACATTCGATTCATTGTTTGATTCATACGCCTACTCATTCAGATTCATAAATTTAGAAAAATATTTATAATACTTACGAATGATTCGAGTCACTCGAATCATTCATCAAAATTTACAGTTGTAGTTATTGTTGCATTTACAAAAGAAGATAAAAGAAAAGACAAAGACAGCAAGCAAAGCACACACACAGCGAGTATTGTGGTGTTCGTACTCGAATCATACTTATTTTGTGCTTCGTGTATATGTTGAATCATGGAGAGTCGAAATCAACAACATCGTGCGTATTGTTAAGTATGAGTACGATGAGTATTTCTAACTTTGAATATGAGTAGTATGAGTATGATATTAAAATAAGTATGAATGCGTATAAGTAACTGAAATTATAAGTAAGACTCGAATCTACTCATCGTTTTGAATACTCGTTGCTGATCTCTGATCCATATCCATATCAGTCTAGCAGAGTGTCTCTTAAAAACGATTGGATAATACTTAGTTTAATTGAGGCTATCGGAAAACATATGCCCAATGGCATTATCATCATCATTGCTATTTCCGACGATATGCCTATGTCCTGAAACCCATTTAAATGATCCGAAACTTTCCTGGGAAATACACTGAATTCATGGAGGCACGAACTTTGAAAAGCATAAGCATTTAATCGTATCCTGTCTGTACGAGTAAATTAAAGAAAAAATTCTACTACCTAACAAGCATTGCGCAATGACCTCCGCAATAAATTCACAAAAAATTAATGATCATACGAAATTTACTTCATTCTATATCTTTCTCAAATTAAACATAACCGAAATGATGCACGATGTTCAAATTATGGTAGCACACAACTGATAGATCCCTAATGATAGGAGCAGTCTTGTCCATTTTGTTAAGAGTCCTTCTTATTGGCCTTTACAAAGAAATCGCTGAGTTTATTGCCCTTTTGGGTGCCCTGGTAGTCTAGTAGGTAGTGTGCTAGACTTTTTGCTTGAGGGTCGTGGATACGATTCCCACCAGAGTCTCTGATCTGTTACACTACACCGTGAATAAGGTTTTTATTACTCAGATTTTATTATTTTTTTCAAATTTTTATTCTTTTTTTTATTTTAAAATGGAATTTGTAATTTATCTATGCAGAGTTTCATTACCACCCCAAACAAATTGTAGAAAGTTAAACAATTCAACAATGTAACCTATTTCAAGATGGCAACCGGACGCCATGTTTATAAATAATCAAGTCTACTAAAAAATGTCTTCAAATAATAAAATTATCCTTAGAGTCTCCTTACAAACCTACAGGCGATGTTCTTTTGAGTTTATTTCGAATTGGTTTTTAGATTCCTTTATCTTAACATTCTTTTTCAAAAACTAAAGCTGTAGGCTTTTCACTTCTTGGCAAATATTTTTTCTTTGAAAACTATTCGGAAATGATACAAAGTTGAATATGGAGATGAAAATAAAAACGTACTATACCCCTTGGTAAGATGTGACTTCCAGAAAGCATGTTCATCTTAAACGCTTTGCTTTGCTGTTGCAATTTTAACACCTTCACATGTAAGAACACTGTCATAATTCTTGTAGTACTACGCGGCAAGTTTCTTTGGACTTCATGAAAATTGAGGATGCTATGTTGTATGCATGACTGATCAATCTCAGATTTCTAAGTTTGATTTTTAAAATGAGACTAGACTTTTCTACATTTGACGCTTATGCTCTTATTGCCGAATACCTGTAGTGATTTGCGTGATAGTATTCGAAACGAGCCTAGTTTCATTGTCGTACAACAAATTTCATCTAGACATTTGACAGCTTTTCCACGCTAATTGTAATCTACACAAATACGGCTCTTGCTCTGTTCAGTCTAGTGTTTGCGTTTGTCTCTGTGACATGCTTAGTTGTCGCTTTACTGATCAGATAGCAAAAGAAGGAATCCACATATACGACTGTTTATTCTCATTGGCTTTGCTATTCGAGGAATTTATGTCAAGCCTAACAAAGGTAAACTTAACTTTCCATATGTTCAAGTTTTGTTAACATTGTTGAAGATTCTAAGCGAGAAATAAGAAATTCATTATCCAAAAGAAGTCTAATCACAAATCACAAGATCTCGCGAACAGTTCACATCCCATACACGTGAGATAAATATGCCCTTAAAATGCTCGTGCAAATATTCAATGTAGAATGAGCTGTGTGTCTACATGTAGTTAGTATCCAGTTCATCCAACTCAAACGAAAAAAAGTTCGTAACAATCGACCTATAGTGCACGCGGTTGACAGTGATGGCCTGCCCAATGTCGTTCTTAGAGAAATATGGATTAATGACGATGTTAACCCAAAGTACACACCAAACGGCTACTTTTTCGGGATCCATTGAACGCTCTTAGATCTCATTTAGTTTCGTATCGTGTGCACGATAATCGTTGAAGATAATGTTTCCATGAAAATTAAAGTCAGTTACCAACTGCTCTAGCTAGACCCAATTCAGTTAACACGCGTCGTTGTCTATGTTTTTCCATTCTGACTTACAACTAATTTGACCGATGTAACTTCAACAAGATGGTCATTCTCAGCTGTCAAAGTTCGGAAGTCGTTGTTGGAAGGCGCTGTTGGAAGGCGCTGTATAAAGGTGTTAAGCACTTTTATATCCAATTTTTAAAAGGATGAGATTTACAAACTTTCGCTTAAATTATAAAAGAAATTAAGTTAAATAAATGGAAGGAAAAGCACTCCCTTTAAATGCTTAATTAAGAAAAAAAATAATAAATTAAGCATTGTATGGGCACAGACTTTAAGTGAAATGGAAAACAATTATTTGCAATTTTTCTCATTTTTAACTTCAACTCAGTCATGTTTTTGTTCTACAATCTTTCTATGTATGTGTGTATACATATGTAGATGTATGTATCTTTGTAAAACCATCTCAATACCCTTTAAAAAATGTCACAATAAAATTCCTTCCCATATTACAGAACAAAAAATATAAGAATTTCAGAAATTTTCTTTCTGGGGAATTTTATTTTGTACGAATAACAATAACTACAGTTTAAAGGTCTATATACATACATACGTACATATGTACATACATATGTATATAAGTACATATATATATATGTATACACAATAAAATATACGAGTGTTCATCGTTTATAAAGTGAATTTTTTCTTATCTTATCTTTTTATATTTCAACGTTTCGTAAATATGTGCTTTATAATAACAACAACAACAAAATAACAGAAAGTAAAAAAAAAAAAAAAAATAATAATGAAAAAAAAATTAAATAATAATTCTTTCATATAAAAAAAAAGTACACATATCGTATGTAGCTTTACCCCGACCATCTATACTTAGGTGTTCTCAAAAATATCTGCCTTTTCTATGTACAAAAACAAAAACAATTGTTTTTGTGTTTCATCCACAGTATGTATGATATACGATATATGGGAACATTTTGTTTTTATTTTATTTAAATAAAATACTACGTGCTGGATCTATTCGAATGGCATTTTAATTCTTTTTGTTTTTCTTTTTTTTTTTTAAATAAACAAAATATAGGCTTATACGGTACAGTGTATAAGAAACATTATAAAAAAAAGCACAGTATTATGGCATGAAGACGTAGTACCAGACAGTAGTACAAGCATTTTTATTATAATCAATGGATCCTTGGATATGGACGCCACTGGATGTGGGAATAGAACTGGAAGAGTCGTCGCCTGTATTGTACAACCACGGACATGATTATTCTTTTGTCTACCTAACCATAAAATAGTTTTTCAGGCGAACTTATCTGCCATCAACGAGTGTGTGATTTGGCCGGCCCAGCGCTAAACTTATTAGAATGGATATTTTTTACAAGAGATTAAACCATTAGAAAATTAGAAAATAAGTTGAGAGCTTACACAGTCATAGAAAAATGTTAGTAATATACCCTATTTTGGTTTGCATTTCATCAACATGAATAAAGTTATACTTCTTTGATTTAATAATTAAGTAAATGTTTTTTAGAATTTGCTGGTATTTCTAATTTTGGTTCATAAATTTCCTCTCCTTCTTAATTTTTCCAAAATATTGCTTAATGTCTATAAAAAAGTTGTTATCTTTCCACATCATCTAAATTATTTTTACTTGACTATTAAAACAATCAAAATGTATTCTAAGAACACCTAAGACTTTGAATTTAAATAAGAGGATTTCTTAACATAAAATATTTTTTGTGTGTAAACCTAAAAAAAATAATATAGCATCCGCTGACATGTATGCTTGTCGCAGTCTGATCGACAACTAAATAAAAGAGCATAAGCAATATGTGTGAATTCTCTCTGCACAATTGTGCACACAATTGTTGCTCGCTGCTGGTTGGAAAAAAAAAACATAATTTTTTTTAATTTTGTAGTTGTGGCGAGTTTCCAGTGTGGTGAGTTTATACAAAATGTGGTGAATTTATCCGGTGTAGTGAATAAAATCGAAGTATGGTATGTTTCTAGTGTGGTGAGTTCTTCCAAAATGTGGTGAATTTATCCGGTGTGGTGAATAAAATCTAAACTCACCAAAGTGCCGTTATTCGAAATGGCTACTGTATTACCATAAATACATGTACTGTATATTGTGATTTGGACGGTGCGTGTCTAGAATAAGTAATTTCCACATCTGTTAGTGAAGGCATTCACCGATATGTCTGGTTACTGCATTAAAACAATGTTGCCATTGTGTCATTCTATTTAAAATTCAAAAAATTAAAATCAATAAACTGCATACAAAAAATAATTAAATTTAAATTACAGTAGGACCTTGATTATCCGTGATTCGATTATCCGGCAACATCAATTATCCGGGATGGAAAAAGAAAATTTTTTGCATCGACTTAATTTTATTTCGGATCGACTTAAAATTTTCTGCATCGTGTAACCGTGATTACCTCTATTATCCGTGATTATAAGCAAAAATTTGTTTCTATTATTTTGGACAAACAACCGAAAAAGGGGAAATCTCTCTTTAGTACATGAAATCCTTATCTAGTGTTCACTGTTTTCTGACAAAATTATTTTTTTTATATTTTTGAAACATGTATGTATATAATATCCTTGAATTATTTAGTTTTTATATAAATATGTACATACAGTGCACGCGCGCTAATGTGAACACCGCATTATGTGAACAGTTTTTTTCGTTCATTGGCTACTCTAAAAGATGAAAAAATGTAAAAAGCCCTATAATTTGAACAGAATTTTTTTTAATTTGAAACGTTAGATACTGTGAAGAGAGTTTGTGAAGATTAAATTATAAATTTAAATTATAAAAAAATCATAAATAATGATTTTTGTTTAAAATATGGTAAAATTCTTTTAAAATTTTCGGTATTCGGAAATGTGAACAATTCGCAAAAGTGAACAACGCCAGTTTTAATTAGTTCACATTAGCGCGCGTGCACTGTATTCATTTATTAATTAATAAAAACATCTATTAAAAAAACTAGCCAAAATTGGTACTCAATTAACCGGGAAAATCGATTATACAGAATGCTTCCGATCCCGACCATCACGGAAAATCGAGGTTCCACTGTATTTTGTAAATGAATTTTTGAATAATTTCTTTCTTTTATGTTTTATTCACAAAATGCTTTTGCAAATTCTAAAAGGGTTTTTGGCAACCCTTATATGTGCATACACATAGATATATAAATTCTCATATTTTCACAAAACACAAAAGTACTTTCGAATTAATATCGCAATTTAAATTTAAATTTGAAACATTCTGTAACTTTGGTTTGTGTCATAACTACGTTAACTATAGTGTTGCCTGCCTTAAGGGGCTATAATGATTATAATATTCAAAAGCAGAGATGGAAAATTATTATCTTTACATGATCTACAACTAAACACAATTAAGGTTGGCAACTTTATGAATTGTTTCACAATTATAGAGTTTTGTTTATGAACTTATTTCGACAATTATGTTAATGGAAATAAGTTCTCGGCAAATGGTATGCATTCAAAGCATAATTCTTGGTTTACATGCCTTGGATTTCTCGCAAGCCTTCTGGAATTTATTCAATAACACAACACCGCACTCCCTTTTCTAAATAAATTACAAAAAAATTTAAACACATGTAGACAATGCTTCATAACTTTTTTTAAAGTTCTTATTACTACTAGGACACATACTCCATAAAGCCTACATCTAGCATTTCTGTAGAAAGACTATTTAGAGGGTGATTGAAGCCACACAGAATTTTTAAGATTCAGCCTTCTGTTGAATTGGAACTAGGACTACAATTTAACCCTAGGCCATGCCTGCTGGAAATGTATTGGAATAGGATTCTGATATCAGGAAAGGACAACCTCAGAAAGATAGTAAAAAAAAGTTGTGTTGCATTATGAGATTGCCACTCTGACCCGCAAAATCTGCTTGACTTGCCCTTGCTTCGATATCTGCAAAACACTTTTGCTGAGCCTTGCAAAATAGTGCCCAAAAAATTGCAAAAAGCCTGAGTTAAAATGTCACGACAAATAAATTCAATGAAGATTTGTTTTAAAAATGTATGAAAAAGAAAATAGGGATTAAAAGTTTGAGTTAATCGTGATCAAGAATAAAAAATAAATGAATACTACAATAATTGTATTTATTTATTTAAAAAAATATTCGTTTATTTTGTTTCCTTAAAATCTATGGAAGAATAAAAATATCAATAGGAAGTAACAAATAAATGGAAAAAAACACATCAAGTTTAAATTAATTGGTAGCAAAAAAAAAAAATTATATAAAATAGTTATAAAAATAATAATAAAAACAATCTAAAAATAAAATAAAAAATATGAGATTTTTGTTTTTGTTTTTTTTTTTTTTTTTTTGAAAATCTTTAATGTGTTATAAATATGTAAATCGCATATAAAATTGCAATTAATAATAATAATATTAAAAAAAATTACAAAATATAATAATAAAATAGCATTGAATTTGTGATAATTTACAATATGAAGAAATTAACTTAATTTACATATAAAAAATCTCTGGCATATTAATGATTAAAGATTGAAACGAAAAAGGCAGAATTAAAACTAATAAAAATATAAGACGTAAATATAATTATTTTATTATTAAAAAAAATATTTGATTTTTTGTTTTTTGGTACATATTTAAAAAAATAATATTTGGAAATTTTAGCTTGAAGTACAATATACACACATGTACGTATTTATATAAAATTTAAACTAATTTTATTTATTTCATATATTTATATACAAATATTTTTTTTTTAATTTTTTGTTTATTTATATTCCTTTAAGGATTTAATTTTTTTTTTTTTTTTTTTTTTTTGTAAAATTAATTCTTAACGAATTATGTATACATGCATTTATTTTTAAGTCATAATTTATAACATATTAAATTATTTATCAAAAATACAAAATAAAATAAAAACTTTTGCTTAAAAATAAATTCTAAAGATTCTTTGGATATTTAATGAACTTTTCGATGGAATTTGTCTTTCTTGAGATTTTGTCTTTTTTATCTTTGGTTTTATTATTTAGAAATTAAAATTTGAATTTCTTTTTTAATATTTAGAATCGAAGTTAATTTTTGTCTTTCTTAAAACCATTCAAATAAATGTACCTTCGAATTAGATACGACGGTTTAATCATGAGTTGGAAAATATCCATTTTTTTAGAAAATAGATCTGAGAATCTGTGTTTTAAATTTTAGAAAATTTATCATATTCATTGAATAACACCTTTATCGAAGAGGCTGTGGTACTACTATTCTACTTATCCACGTCATAAAAAGTGACAGATCTGATATATGATATACAGTTAGATACAATAAATGCGGACTTCGCCGATGGAGTTTTACATTCGTTCACTATAGCGAATTAAACGTTAAACTAGAACTAGATAAACTTTGTGGAGGCCCTTTGCTCAAATTGGGAATTTAATTTAGGAACTCATACATATATATTTCCGACATAAATTTAAAGTTACACAAAAAGAAGTATGGGGATGTTTGAAAAGTTCGAAGGCGCAGTCGGGGTCATCATATTAAGAATAGTTTTCCTAAGTCCTTGCTCCAGTTTCGTTTCTAATAAGCCCTATTTTTTTATTCTCTTATCTAGTATTCTATCACGATTGCAACTAAGTTAACCGCGAGCCATTTTTTCTTCTCTTTCTACCTACTGCATAACGTCTCTCGATGATTTTTATATGTTTATTGTTTGCTAAATTATTATGTATTCTTAATATATTGTATTTTATTTTTATTAATTAATTTAAAAAGAATCTGTATCAAAACACGAGTATTCAGATATGGTAATTAGGTATACTTCCCCTAAGAATGTAAACCATTCATATCATTCCATTTTCACCACCGTTTCCCTATCGAACTTACGACCGAATTCATGTAAATGTTGTGGCACAAATTGTAAAAATTGCTGTTGTTGCAAATCGTGTAAATGTTGTTGACGCAATAAAAATTGTGTACTGCGCTGATGATAATCGTATTCTTCGTCCATGGAAGGACTACGGCTCATCGCTTGCAAATGGTTGTGTAATAGTTGTTGTTGCTGTTGTTGATGAAGCTGCTGCTGTTGTTGTTGATGCTGTTGTTGCTGTTGCTGCTGCTGTTGCTGTTGCTGTTGCTGTTGCTGTTGATCATCATTGAGTTGTTGTAAATGTTCCAATTTAATATTATTGGCGGTATCATCATCGGGTGCTATTAGTTCACCATAGCTATCGTATAATGGGGAATTGGGTGGCGAGTGATTGTGGGAAGAAGGCTCATTGTTATGATAGTGGTTTAAAGGACTGTGATTATTAGACGACATATGCAGTATGGGATGGTGACCATGAGTTTGGCTGATTGTCAATTGCGGATGATGGTGGTGGGGGTGTACAGTTTGTTGTTGCTGCAGATATTGTTGTTGTTGTTGTTGCTGTTGCTGACTCTGTAAAGATGGATTGGGTGTGACACATTTGTGGGCTATTGGTGATGATATGTTGCTGTTGCTGCTGCTGTTGTTGTTGTTGTTGTTGTTGCTGCTGTTGCTGCTGGGCGAATTGGCTTTCGTTAGGGTATTCGTTGTATGCAGTGTTTGCTGTTGTGTTATATTCATTAATTGTTCCTGTTGTTGTTGTTGTTGTTGTATATATTTTTGCATAAATTTTAAATTCTCATTATTATTGTGATTAAAATTAGTGGTTATATTATTGTTATTGTTGTTGTTGCTATTATTGCTATTACTATTATTATTATTAGTTGTTGTAGTTGTATTTAAATGATTGTTATTAGGCGAACATGAGGCAGATGATGGTTGAATTTGATGTTGATGATGTTGAAACATCAACGGTGACAATTCTTGCTGTTGTTGCTGTTCTTGTGTCCGCAGCTGGTATTGCCGTTGTGGTGACATATCATCCAGATGATGTGGGATAATTTGGTGATTTTGTTGCATTAACGGTGATGCTGGTGACATTTTCATGCTGTTGTTATTGTTATTATTATTATTATTATTATGAGAAGGCGATGGTATACTATTGGTAGGTGATGTAGCCGCCGATTGAGTTAGTGATGATGTTGATACATTTAATAATTGTTGTGTTAAAGGTTTAATATCTATTTCAGTCAAAAACAATGTTTTTTTTTTTTACCCACATATAACGACATATAATTTGTTTAACAATATGAAAAGAAACAGAAAAAAAAAGAAGACGAAAAATAATAATTAATAATACAGGCATGCTGGAGTGGATTGGGGGCAATAATAGATGAATAATAATCTGAACGTTTTTGAAAACTTACCATTTTCTCCATTTAACATTGTCAAATTGTTATTTGTACTGTCTGTACTACCATTGAGAGTATTATTGGTATTATTCAAGCACTGATCTGTGGCTGAAGCGGCAACCGCATTTGCAGCCGCCTGTTTTTTAGAAACCTTTTCACTTTTACAGCCTTTGGGTTTACGTTTGCGGGTCTGTAATTATTTATTTAGAACACATTCTATGTAAACAAGTGTTTGGAAATGCTTTTCATCATTAACAATTTACCTGTATTGTATCCTTTTTCATGGTCAATGGCCGTTTGACACTGTGCAGTTTATAGTAGAGACCACAGGCATTGCATACCGGTTCACCATTAGGATTACGACGCCATAGTGATGTCTGGGTAGTCAAGCAATTGGAGCAGGTAAGGCCACCTCTTCGTGAAGCACTCTATATAAATACAGATAAAGGTATTATTAAAACGTGTTATAAGCAAAAAAAAAAGAAATTTAAAAAAAAAAATCACAGCTTAAAACAAAATTTTTGAATTTAAAAGCAAAACAAAGTAAATGAATATTTAGTGTAACACCTACCAGGCGCCGCGAGGTAGCACGACTAACAACATGTTCCTCTTTAATGTTGGTAGTGTTGTTGCTGTTGTTGCTGTTCCGATTTGTAACGCTATACGGAAAGGTCTTATAGAAATCCCCGCCTGATTCAGCGGCCACTGTAATATAGTGATTGATTGGATTTTTTTTAATAAAAAAAAAAAAACAATTAAAAAGCAAAAGGAAAAAATAATTGATTTATTTCGCTAAATTCAAGCTACAATTTATACTAAGAAAAGGAAGCAAACAACTAAAAAGCCTTAAGCAGTTACAAATTAGTACAAAAAAAAATATATTTTTCTTTTTCTTTATTCTTTTTCATATTTATAATAAATTCAATTAATTTTTCGTTTTTAAAAGTCCTTCTTTAATACTTTGTTTCAAGGACAATTTTCTTTTAAATTTAACAGAAGCGAGAACGTCGTTTTTTCTTATTTAGTTTTTTTCGTAAGGGCAAAGGATTTCTATAAGATTTTCTTTTAAATACATTTTTTTTACAATAAAATTCAAAAATTTTGTTTTTTTTTTTTCTACTCTTTTAACAGGAATAATTAAATTTTTAAGATA
Source organism: Sarcophaga caerulescens (assembly GCA_927399465.1). Classification (NCBI taxonomy): domain Eukaryota; kingdom Metazoa; phylum Arthropoda; class Insecta; order Diptera; family Sarcophagidae; genus Sarcophaga; species Sarcophaga caerulescens. The sequence goes on along the minus strand of OV656872.1, from coordinate 135,213,775 downwards.
AAAAATTTACCAATCTTCGGGGTGGTTTTATTAAGGGACGATTCATTCCGTTCATTTTATGATAAAGACCGCACGCATTGCATAAATAATGGCCGGTGTTATCACGTCGCCATAGTGGAGTCGAAATAGCACCACAATTGACACATTCTCGCCCCTCCGTAAAAAAATCGGCATCAAAAAATGCTTCAAAATAATACAATTAAATAATCATAAACTTCGTTTTTATATCTGTTTTCTTTTTATAATTTCTATTTTTTTTTTTTTTTGATTTATCGTAAAATTTACAACAAAAAAATGGAAGAAAGAATTTTAAAGTTTTTATTTAAAATAATTCCTAAATGTTGCTGTTGTTGTTGTTTTGTGTAATTTTTATTTTTTTTAGCAAAATTGTGTGTAAATTTGTTTTTTATTCTGTGTTGTGATTGTGTAACAAACAAAAATTAATTTAAAAAAAAAATTAATTGAATTTATTATAAAACAATAATAGTTAGATTTGTTTTTGTTTTTCTCTAAATATAAAATTAATTATGAATGTATTATAGAATATAAATCTTAAATAATATTTGTAATAATGATAAAAATAACAATGTAAAGTGAAAATAATCTTAAAAATATTCGAAAGAGTAAGATAAATATATTAGCATGAGGGTTTTTTGGTTCGATTTCCACCAGAGACTCTGGTCTCTTGCATTACTATTCTATACTATTCTATAGTATTCTATACTATTCTATACTATTCTATACTATTCTATAGTATTCTATAGTATTCTATAGTATTCTATACTATTCTATACTATTCTATGCTATTCTATAGTATTCTATACTATTCTACAGTATTCTATAGTATTCTATACTATTCTATAGTATTCTATAGTATTCTATAGTATTCAATAGTATTCTATACAATTCTATACTATTATATCTATGTTAAAAAAAGTGAAGCAGAGGTATGTATATATGTAGATTTTTTTTGGTGAAACCAGCACTCAGAGGATGGCCCCTACTCATGCAGTGCATTGTGCAGGTTTTTTAGGGTTATAGGAAGGTGGAAGAGAGGGAGTAGTGTTTGTGGACATCTCAAGATGCGAACGGCAAGGGAACGAGTTGCTGCTAGGTGACTATAAAATGGGCAGTGCTATACCTTCACCATTAGACACTACTCATGTTGTGTGTGTTAATTTTATACATGAGTGGTGGGACCTACAGTTTAAAGTCGACTCCGAACGACAAATTTTATTGAGAAGCTTTACATGGCAATTTTATTTATTCTCAGAATTTTTGCCAGAAATCTGCTGAGAGGAAGTCGCCGAAGAAATATTTTCGTTTTGATGTCTGACCTGGGATTCGAACTCGGGCCTTCAGTCTAATAAGCCAACACACTACCTACTAGACCACGGCGACTTCACACAGATGTGTAGTTTTCATTGCAAAAACTTATAAATTAAGCTGGAATTTACCCCCTCGTCCACACTATTCTTCAGATTTAGGCCTGAGTGAATATTTAACTGCTATGAAATTCAGAGTCATTGCTTGGCACAATAAAGTACAACTTCAGCGATTACATCGCCTTATAATTTCATTTAATGGTTCCTACAAATCTCATCTTTTTTTCTATAATGCTCAAAAGGACTATGAGGACAGGCTAATTAAACGACTACCCAATTTTTTAAGTAGAAATCCTTTTTTATTCAAAAAAATCATTCAAATGAGAATCCCATTGTACGAATCAATTATTAATTGTGTGGCAATTATTGGCCAACCGATAATTGTTCGGAATATAGCTTGATTCACAAAAAAGTTTTTTTTTTTTTTTTGAAATAAGTATACCAACCAAAAGGTTTCATAAACAAATAAAAAAATCTATTTAAAAAGAATTCCATATCATACCACATTTACACAGGTTACGTAAATAGTAAATATTTAAGGATCTAAACAAATAAACGCGTAGAAATTTACCTGAACTAAAACTAAAAATCTCTTAAAATATAAACAAAGTCTTAAGGAAAAACGCTATGAAAACAGGAAAATTCTTGAAAAACAATTGAAATTTCATTATGGAAATAAACCGTAATTAAATTAAATTAAATTCCTATAATTTTTTTGTTTTTTTTTTAATTATATTTTAAAACTGTCCACTTAAAAATTTAAATTTCATATTTAATTGTACATAATTTTGTTTGTCTGCTTTTATTTAAAAAAAAAAAAAAGGTTGTAACCTCATATACATATATACAATATAAATAAATGTGTTTGTATGTACATACATATAAGAGAATATAAAGCTTATCAGTTTTATTAAAGCAATTAATAAATATTTTCTTATTCTGTGCTTTATTTTGCTGCCAAATACGTGTTTTCAATGAAAATAATAAATAAGTAAGTAAATCAAAATAAATAAATTAAAGCATGTATTTAAAGTACATACATATGTATGTGCATGTATTAGTATATAAGTAAATATGTTTAAATTTGAAGCTGTACTTACTTGCTGACAGCGATGCTGAGGCTGACAAATGAGCAGCCACTAAATTTGTGGCAGCCGAATTTGTTGCGTCTGCCGTTGTCGAACCTGTGCGACCATTAACAGTCGAACGTATGACATTGGTATTGGCGGCATTGAGAACATTATTCAAAGCTTGATTAGCCACCACCGATGAGGGAGCATAACTAATGGCCTCATAAGGACTAGGCCAAGTATCGTTCTATAAACAGAGTGTTTATATTTTTTTTTTTTTAAGAATTTTTTTATAATTTATGAGTCAAACTATACACTTACATGACTTCTATAATTACTCAGTGAGCCATAGCGATCGACGCCAGTCGAATGAGTGTTTTGCTGGTTGTAAGAAGATGTGGCAATACGCTGAAAGCCCGGCAGAATTCCACCACTGCCACCACCGTTGCTCTGTGTACTTTTGGGCGAACCATAGTCATCGGAATTCGAGTGATGAGACTCACTAAGATTGTTGCTATTGTTATTCGTAGATGACGTAGTCAAAGCAGTTGTGTTTTGACTACAACCTGAAGCTGAAACAGTTGGTGCTGTACCAATACTTGTTGCTGAGCTGTTGTGGTGACTTGAGGCATTTGGTGTTGGTGGTGGTGGCGGCGATGAGTTGGCCGTTGACTGCATTCCATACGACATGCCATTAGCAGCTGTTGCTAGCAAAGGTGCTGCATACACTGAACTACATTTAGAAAACAAAAGAAAATTATTGTTTTCAATCACAAATGAAATCAAAAAAATAAAAAATAAAATATTTAAATTTCACAATTATCAAAGTTCTTTTTTTTTCTCCGTTGCCCGTTTTCAATTTTTTAGATCATTTATTTTTAGTATTCACTTTAATTTGTTTTTGAAATGATGTCATTTAAAAAAATTATTTCAATATAATATACGAGTACTTATGCATTTTGTACGTACATACATATAATTTATTACGTTAGAAATATATTTACCTATAGCAGTAGTTCTTCAAATACATGTTATTGTAATTGGAAAAAAACATGTTCATTTTGTAGAAAATACGGCTTTTATTTTTGTCGTGCGGATAACAGAGATTATATATAATTGTAAAAAATAATTCAATTCATAATAAAAAAACACATAAGAAATATGCTATAAAAATACAAAATAATGTCAAAAACATTTCTCTTAAAAAGAGTAACGAAAACATGCATCCAATAAAATTTTTGCCATCCAATAAAACTAGCATTCTTTAGTTTCTACAGGGTGGGGCAAAAGTCGCGAAGGAATTTGAAAAATTAATAACTTTTCTAGTTTAATTTTTCTTTTTAGGACTTGTAAAATAAATCTGGGAGATTAATTTTGGAAGGTTACAACGTTATCCAGCGAACCAAAATCATAGAACTTTATTTTGAACATCATCGATCAATAATTCAAACTCAACGAGCATATCGTCGTCATTTTAATGTGCGGAATTCACCATCCGAATCAATTAGTGACACGTTTTCAGGAACAAGGCTCACTAAGGGATCTTCCACGAAGCGGAAGACCACATTCTGTAATTAATGAAGCAAATATTCAACGCGTTCTGGAGAGCGTTGAGGAGAATCCTGAAACATCAACTCGAAGGCGCTCTGCTGAGCTGCAAATGTCTCGGCGGTTTTTTACAGAATATTAAAGGGAAATTTACATCTTTTACCATACAAGCTGCAGTTAGTGCAAGAACTAAAGCCACGAGATTCCCAAGAACGATTAAACGATTAAACCCCTTCGCGACTTTTGGCCCACCCTGTAGAACAGGAAATAATTTCCTCTTTTAAGGAAATCGATGTTATATGAATTTTCCACAAAATACATCGTTGTCTGTGCAAAATGGAAGTAAAAAAGCTGAATGTAATCTTTATTGCACACAAATAGTGCAGAATCGAGAGCAGACGATTTATTGTATTATCCTCAATTTACATACATATCTCCTGAATTCTCTTCAGAATTAGTCCCTGCCTATTACTTGATAAACGCTGGGTTGTTTCTTTCACAAATGCATTTAAGTCGTATAGTTTCCAAGTATGTGTTCGGTGATTCGTTCTTCTCATTACACGGTCGGCACTCTATTCTAAAACAAGTGTTTTTTGAGTCTACCTACATAACACATAATTGGTCATTGCAACCATTTAGTCAGGATTACGACCTAGCTTCTCACACCACTGATATTGTGTGTGTTAATTTTATACATGAGTGGCGGGACCTACAGTTTAAAGTCGATTTCGGACGACAGATTTTTTTTGAGAAACTTTTCATGGCAATTTTATTTACTGGCTGAGAGGAAGTCGCCGAAGAAATATTTATCATATTTTCGTTTTGATGTCTGACTTGGGGTTTGAACGGAGACTTCACGTCTAATAAGCCAACACACTACATACTAGACTACGGCGAGTCTACTACGTCCAGTAATACTGAGGCTATTTTATTCCAATAAAAACTAAATTGTCGTAAACCTATGTATCCAAACCTCTCTTCTTGCTATACAGAGAGATTCCGGCCTTATCAGCGGCATGCCTGTCCTGTCTTGTCTAACTTATTCAGCTTTCCATTCTATTCTCGTCTAACCACACAGGAGCAGAGTGCTTGGAGGGTGATCTGACTGCCAGAGAGTATCGCTTATGTCCCGTCCTCTGTATTACCAGTCCAAGTCGAATTGAGAACATCTTCCGATGTTGTAAACTTTCGATTGAGAGCAACTCGAAAATTGCCTCATATGCTATGAATATTTCCCTCTATGGCTGTTCCACGATATGTTCCTGACCCATTAGTCACTCTCTTAAAATAGTATGTCTTGTTGCTTTACAGGTATATTCTAGGGTATAGTTCCGGAAGGAACTGTCAGCCATTCTATCTGTCAAGTCACTACGCTTCCTGTTTAATATTGCATTAGATTTGTCTCCTAATAACCTTACTATAGTCTCCATGGCTTTGGTCCTTCCTACCTATGTAATGGGTTGAAATCCAACAGAACCAGAGTACAGGCTCTCATTTCCATTTCTCATTTTATAACAATGTAAGCCCTTCTATGTAACTTTTTGTAACGCCACCCGAACTGTTTTCCAAAATGCATTTATATAACTTCAACTTATCGAATAAAATGTATCGACGTTTTATCGGTGTTGATCAATAAAAAAGCATTGAATTGTTTCAAAGTATTGATAAGTTACATTGAGTGTTTTATAAACATCGATGAATATCGTCCACCACTGAGGTATACTGCATTAAGTGAACGTAGTAATCAATTTTGTAAAAAACTTGAAACTGAAGCCTTAAAATTAAAAGCCGAGTCCAGGCAGAGTCCTATTGAATCAGGCATACATACGTTGCACTTTGACTTTTTCAACCAACACATACATAATTGGTCATTACAACCCTTCAGTCAGGATTATTGACCTAGTTTCTCACACCACTTATGTTGTGTGTGTTAATTTTATACATTAGTGGCGGGACCTACAGTTTAAAGTCGACTACGAACGACAGATTTTTTGAGAAACTTTTCATGGCAATTTTATTTACTCTCAGAGTTTTTGCCAGAAATCTGCTGAGAGGAAATCGCCGAAGAAATACTTTTTATATTTTCGTTTTGATGTCTGGCCTGGGGCTCGAACCCTGGCTTTACGTCTAATAAGCCAACACACTACCTACTAGACTACGGCGACTTTAACCAACAACTTAATTGAAATATAGAGTGTCTTTCATATTTTATTCAGGCTTGATTTTGCTAAAATAACTCATACCGCCATAGTACACTACTCTGCATATGATACGACTTTTTTTATGCAAACTTCAATAAAATTGTATTCAAGTTTAAACGTTTGAAATTTTTAATAAATTTTAACAAATCATCATAAAGTGTTTCGCTTTAAATCTTAAGTTTTCGTCCGTAACTGACCTTTTTCTGTGTTAATTTTTCCTTTAAGGATTTGTTTATAATTTTTATGCGTTCACAACAGAATCATCATTGTCATCATTATTTAATGAAGCACAAGATCAGTAGGAATCAGAGACCACCATCACTGTGTTTGTTTTAAAAACTTTTTTAAGCTAATTTTAGTTGTATATTTGGTGTATGACAATAACAACAACAGCTATAAATTCACAAACACAGTGAGTTGCAATTTAATTCAAAAACCCAAACTTTAGAAACCTAGAAGTAGGCTGAAGATGTCGCTACAGTAAATACATAATGAATATGAACTACGAAAATACATTCTATAAATAGAACATCAATGTTGACACACCAAAAGAAGAAGTCTAATAGTCGACTCAATTCAGCAGTCAAGTCCATTATCAAATGCCTTTCAGTCTCAAATCTGAGGCATCCCTGCAAAATGTAAATTTCATTTTCATCAGAGGGAACAGAACCTATCTCTGCTATGACAGTGACAGAATGAACAGCGCCCAAGTGCTATATAAACATTTAATTTGTAATTATTTTATCAAAACACAAAAACCGACAAACAATAAATAATAATTTACTTATTAAAACTAAAAATGATGCTTTCGGTTCGATCACACATACATACATATGTATGTGTAGGGCACTTAAATAATCTGTTATGTACTATTCTTTTTTCATCATCTTCTTCCTCTTCTTTGGATTAATGTTAATGACTTTTTATGTTTTTGGTTATTTGAGAATTTGTGTAAATAAATCATTGTATTGTTATGATCACATTGTTTATAATAAACTATCACAGTAGCTTTTCAAAATATTTTAACAGCAACAACAACAACAATAACAAAAATTCAAAATATTTACAATTAAACAATAATACAAGAGATTGAGAGAGATTTTAAAGATATGGAAACTTTAAACACAATCGACTTGAAAAGCAAATCAAAACAAAACTTAAAAAATGTTTTTTTTTAATTGTATAAAAGCAGACACGTAGCTATGTATAACGAGTATTAGATTTAAGGGGGCTAAACCTAGGCATTACAATGCATCACTTTTGTTACTGCAATACTGGGGATGCTTTACAGCATAGATGCCCATTTCATAGTGCTTTTGCGCAAAATAAAAACACACATATTCTTATTCTCTTTGGTTAGACGTCACTCAGACAGCGACGAATGCACATGCGTAGCGGGTGTACGATTTTTTTGTAATATTTTTTGCTTAAAGCACTGAAAAAAATTTACTATGACTTACGAAACATATTTTATGATAAAAAAAAAATGCGTTTGGTGATGCTCAATGCATTTTATGTTATAAAATATTGAAGGAATGTAGAGAATATGCTTTTAGAAGGCACTATTGTTCTTATCATAGTGATATGGATGATTTTAATGATTTATTTTGTAAAAATAAAAAAATTTATTTGGAAAAATTTAATGAGTGGTTACTTGAAGAAGAAAACAATGAAAAAACCTCAGAAAATAAAATGTTAAAAATGGAGTTATCAAGCTTAATAAGCTTGGATATTGTTAGTCATAGTAGACCATTTTCTGATGGGGAGTTCATTAAAAAAATTGTAAATAAATGTTTTCAAAAACTTAATTTTAAGCTTATCGAAAACTTTCCATTGTCACGCAGTAGTGTTATTCGGCGCACTGATCAATTGGGGCCATCTTTAGAAGCCGCCATTGTAGAAAAATTTCTATTCCAAATTTTATTGTAAATTCCGCTTTTTGGATTTTTTCCGTACATTTTATTTCAGTTTACACAACTTTTCTTTCAGTGCAGTTCACTCTCGATCACCAATACTACTACAGTTTTAGCTTTGGGCATCCCTGCTTTACAGCGAACGTATTTACGCAATAAATGAGCATTTTGACCATATTTAAGTAATTATTGTTAAAGTCACCATAGTCTAGTAGGTAGCATGTTGGCTTATTAGACGTAAGGCCACGGTTCAAACCCCAGGTCAGACATCAAAACGAAAATATAAAAAAATTAAAATCAGTAGATTTCTGCCAAAAACTCTGTGAGTAATTGAAATTGCCATGAAAAGTTTCTCAAAAATCTGTCGTTCGGAGTCGACTTTAAACTGTAGGTCCCTGTAGGTGAGAAACTAGGTCGTAATCCTGACTGAAGGTTGTAAAAACCAATTATGTATGTATGTATTGCTATTCAAGCAACAGCGATAGATGGTATAGTAACAAATTATTAACAATTATGTTTTAAAGCTCTTGAAGACTTTATCAGCTTTATCTTATTTTATCAAATTTTGCAAACCATATATGCATATCAACAAACCGCGTCATTCCTGTTCACTACTGCAGCTGATTACCGTAGCACAAACCACAAGAACAAATGCTTGGAACCTGTACAACGTTAATACATCTCAAAAACAAACATCCTCGTGTTTATCAAATAATAGTAAGGGAGTTATCCTTACTGATACGGAACTGTACCCAGGTATACCCTACATAAGTAGGTAGAGACTAGTGCAATGAATCGTCTAACAGAACCAAAGGGACCACATTTCCATCTGCAAATTACAACAAAAACAACCCAACCGAACAAAGGAACATGGTTAAATTCCTGTGACGTTGAATACTAGGAATATTTCTCAGTTCTAACCTGCATTATCAAAAATTGACCCACTGAATCAGGAAAATTGCTTCTAGCTTTGATCAATAACAATATTTCGGACCAGCCTGTTCCAAACTATAACGAATAATTTTGTTGAAAAATTCATCGGGATAAAAGCTTATGCAAATGGACAGTTTTTCGCTGATAACAAGGTTTGAATAGAAGAGGTACATACGATTTATCTTCAAAGTGACAATAAATTATCGAACAAAACAGTTTATATTTGACTTGAATTGGATCATTCTAAATATGGGATATAAAGCTTTCAAAAGAAAATTCTTCAAAATCCCCTAATGGACCTGAATGATAGGCTGAATAAGGCAAGCTGAATATCTCTTCGAATTAAATTGATAATAACCAAGTGAAGTAAAATGAAATTTGATGTCTCCTTTCAAACTTAATAGCGGAAAGTAATAATGTTTACTCCTTAATATTGTCAGGCCAAACCAAAACTTTCAAATTAGACCTCTGGGATATAGTAAATTGCTTAAAATGGGTCAAATTAAAACGGTAGGGTCATAATTACTGCTCTATTAACACTTGACACAGAATTGTTTCTCTCGAGATAAGACACTTAAATAAGTCAAGTGAGATATTAAAAATTATTTGTACCGGAGGTGGAGGTTTCTTGTTTAAGACCAAGTTCTTAACTGAATGATAGTGAATAATGGATAATAGAAATAAAAAAAAAATTATAATATAGACGAACAAATTTAAATCCCAGAAATTGCAAATAAAACTTTAGGATATAAAACACATCTGACTCCCTATTACTCTAAGGCGAATAATTTGAAATGAAGGTCTAATTGTGTGAAAACAACTCAAACTTATTTAAATAATTAAAGAGAATAATTTTTTTTTGTTTATTTATTTTAGGCATTAGAAATCTCCCCATTTCGATGCACAGAATTCATAGATTGAAATACAGTGACAAAAAGGATATTTTGAAATTCCGAACCTTCAATCCTTTAAATTAAATTTGAACTTTGTCTTAAAAATTTTTAAATTTTAAAAAAAGTTTATCACAAACATAAGCAATGTATTGTTTCACTTGTACATGTTAATTTAATTAAATTTTTAATATAAAAAATTAAAAATTTTCATTATTATTTTAGGTATGGTATGCACTCTGTTATGTTGTTTAAATTTTAATATTTTTTGGAGTTAATTTCTTTTATTTTATTTTTACTTTGGTCCACAATACTATATATATGTACGTATATTTTCTAAAGACTAGATGAACGCGTGTTGTCACAATAACTGAACTTAACACTTTGACAACAAAAAATCTTATAAAACATTTTCAAACCATCAGCAAACATCATATTTTTCTTGCCATCATCTACTTTACAAAACTATACCATTCCATATGGAATTTCAGATTATGGTTTGTTCTTTCTTATTGTGTTTCTATGTATATTTTCTTTCTCAGTTTCTGTTTCTCTCGAAGAACAAGCAAAAAAAATTCATTAAATTAAACACCTCGTACGTGAATGCGCGTGAAAATGCAATAATTGACTGCAAGAACTACGAAAATCAAATTTCAAAATCTACTTTTGCTTCAGCACAATGGGCTGGTTCGTATAACTCATACTTCAAAACCATTTACATCATCTTTATTGCACGGCCGATATTCATAATCATATTCTCATACTCGTTCGTACTCACAATAGAAAAGTCCACACAGAGCAGAACCATTAAAATCTACACAACAAAAACACGAATTGGAAATTACCAATAATTCTAAAGGTAAGCAAAACAAAAAATGTCATAATTTAACGTTTTGAAAGATAAAAGAAAAGCAACATCGTTTCAAATTATTACGAAACTAAACTAATGAAAAAAGAGTTGACATCTTTATCTTGAACAGAAAGCGCTAACAAAAAGTCTATTCTGAAGCGTACTAAATCTTTGGCATGTACATACTACATACATACTCGTATTTATCTTCATTTAATTTTCTTAATTTTTTTTTTTTTTTTTCCATTACTTGCTTTTTTTCTTTTCTAGCTTATGTTCAATTTAATACTTGTTTACATAGGAAGTTAATTTATTTATTTATTTTTTTTATTTTTTTTTAACTCACTTCACATACATATGTACTACTCGTACTACTAAAATTACATATTTTATACTAAAAATAAATCATTTCATCTGTTTTGTGGAAAAGTCACATACTTTTTGTTGAGTAAAAAACCACGCTTGATTTGTGACCAACTTTTATGAGTTTTTATGACGTTTTTGTTTTTTTTTTTTTTTTTTTGTTTCATTTATTTGCAGTTTGTTTAAAAAAAGGTGTTTCTATTTTACTATGCATTGTTATAGAAAGGCTTAAATATCACTCAAGCATTTATTATTCTGTTTTAGAAATATAACGAAAACTGGGTCGAATTGTAAAAATTGTAAACAGCATTCTTTATTCATTACAACATAGGTTTTAATATAAGCATTTATTATAAGGATTTTTTAAGAGCTATAGGAAAATTTTTCCAAAAAAACACATAAAATTTAGAAAAATGCATGAAATCTTTATTTGAATCGATAGTACGGTCCATATAATTTAATATTTGAAGATTATTTCATGCAAATGTTGACCACGACTGCGCCTCAAATGGTCCATCCGCTTAGTCCAATTTTGGCATACTCTTTCCAACATTTCGGCCGATATCTCACGAATAAATGCTTCAATGTTGTCTTCCAATGCGTCAATTGAAGCGGGCTTGTCTGTATAGACATGAGCTTTAACATGGCCCCACAAAAAATAGTCTAAAGGCGTTAAATCGTACGATCTAGGCGGCCAATTGACCGGTCCCGAACGTGAAATAAAATGTTCACCGAACTCGCCTCTCAATAAGTCCATTGTTACGCGTGCTGTGTGGCACGCGATGAACTTTCTTAACAGAGCACTCATTTTGATAATAAAATTCAATGATTTTCAAGCGTTGTTCGTTTGTAAGACGATTCATGGTTAAATTATAGACCAAACTGAAGATGTTTGACAGTGAAACAAAACACGAAACGTGCGTAAGCTGTTTAAACCAGTGTTGCCAAAAAGATAATAGCTAAAAAATCACCCTTTAAAAGTTAAATATTGTAGACTGAATCATTAAAAGGAGCAATATTTTGATATGTGAATACTACATACACCAACATCCTAAATTAGCCACCCATAACTGCGTAAATTCACCATGATTATACCTGTATACGATCTACCATTTTTGTTATTTTTCTTAACCGTTTTTAATGGAAGGAAAGAAAGTAGAGAGGAAAGTTTATGCATTAAAATTAAATTAATTAGAACGCTATGGACAATCCGTTAGAAAACACAAAATTTTTCTTCTTACGTTTGGTTAGGTTTAGCGGCTAACTTGTCGTTCACAGGCAAGTTCACTCGTGGCCTATATGGCCCATTGTGTTACTTATGGTGTTTTCTTTTCTACCAAAAAATGTGCATTTTATTAACGCAAAATGCAATTTTGCGTTTGTTTCTTAAAAATGTTTCGCCCTCTAAAAGGGTGGTATGTTTTATTCTAAATAATTCGCACTTGCCAATGGTGGAGGGCATTGCATTTTATGCCCTGTATAAATTGAGAGTGCTGCTAATGCCCTGTAAAGCAGATGACTTTTGTTTATTTATAGGGCTACCAGATGAAATTTAAAAAAAGTCGCCTGGTATTGTTATCCAATTTGAAGTTAATTTTTTCATTGTGTTGTGGAGTAATCTTAAGGAAATATTACATTATTAAAGCTACATGGTCAGCAATATAAAAAATTACATTCAATGTTAGAACAGTGTTAAAATATTTTTTTTTTTTTGTTATAAAAAAAGCGTGCAAAAAATGAAGTCGAAAAATTAGCGATCTGGCAACACCTTTGAACAAATTGGCATTTCCTTATTCATTTTCTTAATAAGTGGTAAACACAGGGCATACCCTTTTTTAATATTTGTATTATGTTCTTCTCAAATAAAAAATGACATTACAACAGGGTTGGTAAAAAATTTTTTTAATGTACCTTGTAAGAGGGTGACAGTTTCTTTGTAGAAAAGAAAACGCCATTAGTCAGAGGTAAGCCCCATTGCCCTGATCCATTAGTGTTTCGTTTGAATCAGCTTCAGATGAAACTGGCCAGTTCCCTTAGTGGAACGTTCGCCACCATGCCCAGATCTTCAAACGATATGTCACTCAAAAACTGATAACGTCTGTTTTGAAGCGCAGGACACTCACATAAAAGGTGTAATACCGATTCCGTTTCTACCTCATCCTGGCAACTTCTGCCATATCCAAATAGGGCAGACCGAGCTTGTCAGCGTAACTACCAATAGCGCAGAGTTCCATAAGAATTTGTCTGTTAGAGTGCGAACCGTTTTCTTGTCAAACTCAAGTAGTTCCTTGGTTTTCCTGCTAACCATTTAGCAACCAGTTATGTTGTTGAATTGCTTTTTCCAATTTGAAAAAGTATTCTTGTAGGGGCGCATATATCCCCTCAATCGTCCTTTTCTTTTCATCGAGAACTCATCTGCAGCAATGAGATCAATTGTTGTATGAAAGTAAATGATTGTGTATTCGCAGAATGAGGTCTAAAACAGTTGGCAACTGATCATAATTATCATCGAAAAATCGTCTTCATAGCTGAGTTCCATTTCTGAATGAATGGGGGTACGTGAACAAACAAAATTATCGAATTTCGGACGATACCAATCCACATAAGATTCAAATGCTACCAATGCATCCAATGCAAAATTCACTGTTCGTTTGGATTTTGCACTGACGACGTTATCGGTTCATATTACTTTGAGAACAACGTCGGCCAAGCCGGCAATGCCAACGGTGAGCACTATAGGTTGATGATTACCAACTTCTTTTTGTCTGTATTAGATGATGTGAACATAAAAGACATCTTGGTTTCAACAGCATGGTTCTACGTGCCACATAGTTCATACCACATGGAATTCGGCGATTTGAGGGCATGGTCATTTCATGGGGAGGTAATGTAAACTGGCCAAAGAAATCGTGCAAATTGACAACGTTAGTCTATTCCTTGTGGTCACTGGTGTATGCAAATAAGCCAGTCAATGAAGGCATTGCCATTTCAAATGCACTTTGCCCAGAGAAACCACGGTGGATATCTGAAGGATGTTACATTCTATACTTAATGGCATCAATAGCTCATTCAAGAGAATAAAAACCAAGATAGGAAGCACACTATGAAGTCGCCGTAGTCTAGTAGGTAGTGTGTTGGTTTATTAGACGTAAAGCCAGGGTTCGAGCCCAGGCCAGACATCAAAACAAAATACAAAAAGTATTTCTTCGGCGATTTCCTCTCAGCAGATTTCTGGCAAAAACTCTGAGAGTAAATAAAATTGCCATGAAAAGTTTCTCAAAAAATCTGTCGTTCGGAGTCGACTTTAAACTGTAGGTCCCGTCACTTATGTATAAAATCCTGACTGAAGGGTTGTAATGACCAATTATGTATGTCTGTAGGAAGCACTCAAAACAAAATGCTATAAATAGGATAAAAATGTTTGAACCAACTAAACTGTTATCAAGACAACTACAATCTAAACCGATATCATGGATTGGTCTTAAAAAGTAGAAAATAAAAATAGTTTACGCCAACGATTTCAATTAATATACGAATCCTATTTCTGTCGTTCGGAGTCGACTTTAAACTGTAGGTCCCGCCACTCATGTATAAAATTAACACACACAACACGAGTGGTGTGAGAAGCTAGGACGTTGTACAATGGGTTAATTCGACCTCCGGGTACTGTACTTGTCACAGTTGACAAGTACTCGTCCTCTAACCTAACCTAACCTACGAATCCTAGTGGATTCAAAATAAAACTTCAAATTTTAAAAATCCCTCGAAACCCATGTAATTAAGTTTTTGAGACTCGTATCTACTTTTTTTTTTGCTGTTAAAATACCACGAAAAATAAATTAATTGTTACAATAACATTTTTAATTGAACCACAAAAACCTCATTTAAATAACCATAAAAAAAATATGCAACCGTTTTTTTCTCTTCGTTTCTTTTCTTTCATTCTAATTCTCTGTTTATGTGAAAATAAAAATTTTTCACACTGTGGGTTTTTGGTCGGTATGCAAGCAAGTAAGTAAAACAAATAGCAAACAGCCTAAACAAATTTTTATAGTTGTGTCGATAATATTGTACACAAATTGTTTAGTTATGCTAAACAATGTGTTGACTGGCTGGTTGGTTGGTTGGTTGTTTCGTTGTTGGTTGACTGCCTGGCGGCAGACGTACAATAATTACGTACAAGTACTATAACAAAGAGAAAAAACCAATGCAAATAAATGGAAATGCTAAAAAGAATATTTTAATAAAGTTTTAAATAACCGCATATATAATATACTTCACTTCACAAAAAACAAAACAAAATAGTAACATTTGAAACTTACATGAGTATTTTTTTTTTTTTTTTAAATGCTTTGAAAGCAAATTTTTTCCAAATGAAATTTTTTACGATCCTAAATGAAGTCTCAACTAACCTACACCCCCTTACTGAAGGCAGTGAAATGTTAAAAACGGGGACACAAACTTAATTATGACCCACATTGTTTATTTTTTTTTTTTTGCATGCTAGAAGGTAAACAAACACCTGGTCACCTTCATTTCATTTTATGTTTTTTTTTTTTTCTACATAATAATTTTCAAAAATTTTGTTTTTTTCCATTTCTTCTTCTTAGCCACAATCTCTTATTTTGTAAATACTTTCCAGCAAAAATATAAAAGAACGTGTTGTTTGTATCATTTGGTGTTTATTACATTTGTTTTAAGTATCTATTTCCCCCCTTTAGGCCCTCTCATACTCTCATACTCCCGCATACGGAAATTAGTTGCAGCAGATATTTTTTAAGCCAAATTTATTTTAAAACTTTTTTATTCAGGCTTATAACAGCTTTGGACACACTTGAGCAGCGTAATTGTGGCACGTGGTGCTGCAGTACATAAGTTACATCATTATTATTCAAAAGGTAAAAGCCTAGCCCGCATTTGGGAATTCCGAAAGAATTTTGAGGTAAATTATTAAGAAAAGGGTGTCGAAACAACAAGAAATAATGCAACTTGAAATATTTGACATAATTTCACGCAAATTAAAGTTGAATGACTGACAGAGTTTAGTTGTCACAATTATTTGGATTATAAGCAGAAACTGAAGTCACCATCCAACAATCGTCTGCTCCCATCAATCGTCCGCTTAAACATCGAAACATGAAAAAATAGTCTTTTCTATGACCACCTTTCAGCAGTCTACTGGGGAAAAACTCTGAAATTTGCCAAGAAAAGTGTTTCAAAAATCTGTCGATGCCAAGGTTAAATTGTAGGTGAATAAAATTAACACCTACAACATGGGTGGTGTGGAAAACTAAATAATAATCTGGACTAAAGGTTTGTACTAAACAATTAAGTTAGTAAGTAAATAGGAAAAAACTACATTTGACTTCCTTACAGAAAATCTTTTATTTTGAATTAGTTCTTAACCACTTTTTCAATCACATACCGGACAGTATCTCGATGATAACTTCAAGAATCTTGGTTTCAAATGTTCTAACGTTAGAAAATTGTTCACATAGACGTTGTCTTTGATATAGCCACTCAAAAAAAAAAATAACATCACCCAACCGTAGGGTCTGCATGACCAATTAACGTGAAATTTATTTTGCAGGATACACTCTCTTAAAATAATGGTACAATCGATCGTATTATGTGACTCGTGATATGCTCTTGTTGAAACTATGTACTTTGCAATTCATTATCTGCAATTGCAGGCCTAAAAAATCGGCAGATATATGAACATAGATCTCTGAATCAACGATAATGATCAAACGGTTTTTTATTGCGAACGTCATGTCTTTTCACAATCAATTTGGGGTTCTCCGAGTCCAATATGAGACAATTCCTTGTTAAAGTAACCTCCGATTAAGAATTAAGCTTCATCGCGCAAGTCGATTAATTGTCAACGATTAGAGTCAAGTCAAGTTACATGAATTGGCCTCTATGTGCATAGAGGCGCAAATCCAAATAGAATGTGCCATAGCAAATCGTAAGATAGGCTCAATTGTTAAGAACGTAGTGAATACAAAAATTTCGGATTATCTACCACACTTTCACTAAGAGAAGCGATATTTTGGACATTGCCTACAGACATAGTCCTGATCACATTTGAAACTATCAGACTATTTAAATTTCTTTATAATTTTGTCAATTCCTTGCACAGTAGATCGATTATGACGGCCATAATCATCTTATTAACCGTCTCAAATGAGGATTATAAAATTCAAATGTCTCAATTTTTTGCCCATGGAGGCGAGTTTTTCTACTTATTTTCTATTGACCTTTTAAATGAAATACATGGTGTGTACGAAGAATGACAGAACTGAAGAATATGATTTTACGAAGCATCTGTGAGAAATGACGTCATGCTAATATGTTTCGTGGTTAAGAATTTCCAGCTGTTGTACTTCAAATAGTTGCTTAAACAAATTAAACTTTCCTCTCTAGCTACGTCATTAATCTTTATATTTAGTTCTACCATTATTGGTTTGAACTAATGATTTGAGAACTAAAGGGCTATCTATTTCGTGATTTCAAAAGTATGGCACTGGAATTCGACATCTGTCAAACTAAGTTGTGAAACCAATTTTTTTCTTTTCAGTTGAAAGTCTGACATTGACGAAAATGGATCGCTTAACTATCATACAACGCATAAAAATTATCAAAACCTACTACAAAATGGTGATTCTGCCAAAGCCACGTATCGAACAAAATTTTCTTCAGCGATGAAGCACATTTCACATTCGGTGGGTATGTTAATAAACAAAATTGTCGTATTTGGGATTCTGAGAATCCTCAAGTAATTGAAGAGAGGCCATTACATCCAGAAAAAGTCACTGTTTGGTGCGCTCTTTGGTCCGAAGGTGTGGTTGGGCCTTACTTCTTCGAAAACGACGATGGAACGACTGTCACCGTCAATTCGGAGCGTTATGGTCATATGATAACCGACTTTTTTTTGCCTGCTATTGTAGAATACGACTTGGAGAATATGTGGTTTCAACAAGATGGTGTCACATGCCACACAACTCGAGCGAATATGGCTTTATTGCAAGAGACATTTCCTGGCCGCGTAATTTCTCGTCGTGACGATATCAACTGGCCACCAAGATCATGCGATTTGACACCATTAGACTTTTTTTTGTGGGGCTACGCGAAAGACCGTGTTTATGCAGATAAACCTTCAACTCTTGAGCACTTAAAAACCAACATTCGTCAAGTTATGGCTTAGATATCGCCCAATATGTGTCAAAAAGTGGTCGAAAATTACCTCAAAGGAATCAATGCTTGCAACACTTCGCGTGGAGGTCATTTAAATGATGTAGTGTTTCACACATAATGTCAACGTTCAAACTTTACAATAAAAAAGAAATACATATCATGAAAAAAATATTTTATATGTGTTTTATTTACGTTTACTTTTGAAACAACGAAATGGATAACCCGGTACTTTCATTAATTACACGGTGCGACAGTGAAAATACACCCGAGTAACTACATAGTCCACGTTGTTCAGTTAGTTGAGGAGAATTCAAAAATACTTTTTTTATATTTCTCGAACCCTCCAAACTTGTTTTATTTGAGAAAAACTGTTTTTTCTGACTTAACGCACAAATTTCTGAATTACTCAAACATTTCTTACCCGATTTCCAAAATTTAAATCTTAAATCTTTAAAAGGGGAGAGATGGACCTTTAAAACGGTATACATATATCTATTATTCGAATTAATATGCTATGAGATTTTATGAGGTAAACTTGGAAAATTCGTATTTTTTCATATTTCTTCAAGTTTGTCCATTCATAGTAGCAAACTTTAATAAAAAAAATATAGGATAAGTGATAATATTCTTAAAGTCTGTTCTCTTGAGAAGAGATTGAGTCATCATTTGGTCAAATCAGACAAAAAATAGTATAACAGTCGTGTAATATTTTTTATATATGTAATCTCATCAAATGAACTTTTAGTTCAAAAATTTTGATGGATCTTGATTGTTTATCGCAAAATGTGTCAATTTCACGTTTGCACGACTGCCAGAAGTCGGCTAATATTGGTGTTTTTTGCAAATATTATTATTTCTTTTTGCGCAAACATTGGCCAACTTCTGGTGGTCGTTCAAATGGGAAATTGACACATTTTGTGATAAACAATCAAGATCCATCAAAACTTTTGAAAATTTTTGAAGTTCATTTGAAAAAATATATATATGAAAAATATAACTCGACTGTTATACTATTTATATAATAATTACGGTAATTTTTATCCGATTTGATCAAACGAAATGCCAATCTCTTTACAAGATAATGCACTTTCAGAATATCAACCCTTATTTCATATTTTTTAAGTAAAGTTTGCTACTATGAACGGACAAACTTGAAAAAATATGAAAAAAATTGGCATTTTCCAAATTTACCTCATCAAAACTCATAGCATATTAAGAATAATAGATATATGTACACCGTTTTGAAGGTCCATCTCCCCTTTCCAATAAGATTTAAATTTTGGTAATCGGGTCAGAAATGTTTGAATAATCCAAAAATTTGTGCGTAAAGTCTAAAAAAACAGTTTTTGTCAAATAAAAAAAGTTTGGAGGGTTCGAGAAATATAAAAAAAATATTTTTGAGTTCTACTCAACAAAACTCACAACCTTTACTATGTCATTAGCCGGGTGTATTTAATATTTTTTATTTTGTCGCATAGTGTTATTATACGATCAAAATAAAAATTATATAAAAAAAATCAATTGTGGTATCACTTTTACTTTTAAATATAGTTGAAAATATAATTCTTTCAATTAAATTATTTCATATACATATATGTAATTAATTAATAAATTATTTTTATTTCATTCAATACCACAACTTAAATAGAAACCATTACACAGCATCGCGTTAAAACATCTGAATGTATGAATAAAGTTTAAAAACATTCTACTAAAGCGTAGGACAATTTCTAAAGAATTTATTTGCTACTATGTATTATCATTTACATACATATTTATTTGTATATTAAAAATTTTATTTTACTCTTACTCCACAAAATTACCTGACTTTGCAAAATGTTATGCCACTTAAGGGCCTTTATTAAATTCCGCTTTTTTGTTTGTTTTTTTTTTTTTTGTTTCTTCGTCAGATTCATTTCCAACACGAAATATGAGATCTTTTGTAGGAAATAAAAAGTGAAACAAAAAATATAAAAGCCAACTGAATAGAAAACATATCTGAAGCCTTACTTGATTCATTTTATAAGAACATAAGGAAAATAAAAACACTGTTATGAATTGTTTTATTGTCGTTAATTTTTTTTTTTTAACAAAAACTATTTGTTGTAGAGTATTAAACCATACCTTACTTGGCTCATTAGTCATATTTTTTATTTTTTTATTTTTTTTTTTTCAAGCGACAAATTGTTATTGTTATTAATAAACAAACTATGTATTTGCAATAATTGAAAATAAAGTAATTTTTTGTTTTGTTTTTCTATATTTTATTAACAAAAATATAAAATTCAGAAGCAAATTGTCACTGTTGGGCGAGACTAAATATAAACACGTGCATTTTGAATGCCTGCTTTCTAATGATTCAATGAAAATTTCTAGGAAAATTCAAGAAAATAAAACGTAAAAAATCACCTGAAACTTGAAAATATTATTCACAAAACAAAATAGTTTATTGTTTAATATTATTAACATTATAATGGCAAAATAATACAAAACACAACAAAATTATCACAACTGTATTTGTGATGTATGAAAAGATACATATACTCAACGAAGTATAAAATGGAATAGAGAGGAGGTAAACGATCCTTTGACAGGGCAAACTACACTTGTTGAGAATGAGAATCGTCTCGCAGCTAACATATAGATTCTGGCATTAATAATGCATCCCAAATGGAAATACCTAAATGTATTTCAGGTGGTAGGCAAAAATTTGTCTTTCTTGACACCCTGCAGCATCTTGAAGTTTGTCGGGGAAATTATTTTTGAGTCTTCAGCCAGAGATGCTGGATAGGGCTTAGATTTGGTGATTAAGAAAACCGCTTCGTTACGATTATTTAATTTTTCTGAAACCACAATCAGGCTACCTCGCCGCAAATAAATTTTCATTTAGCCAGAGACAATACATAATACATAATTGATCTTTACATCCCTTCAGTCGGGATTACGACCAAGCTTCTCACACCACTTATGTTGTATGCGTTAATTGTATACATGAGTGGCGGGATCTACAGTTTAAAGTCGACTCCGAACGACAGATTTTTGAGAAACTTTTCATGGCAATTTTATTTGCACTCAGTTTTTGCCAGAAATCTACTGAAAGGCAATCGTCGAAGAAATATTTTTTCATATTTTCGTTTTGATGTCTAATCTGGGCTTTGAATCACGGCCTTATGTCTAATAAGCCAACACACTACCTGCAAGACTATGGCGACTCTTTTAAGACAGAGACAATGAAAACATTAATTCAGAACATGATATTTCACTACACAGGGTGTTCCAGCAGGGACTTTCAAACTTTGACTGTTGATAACGGTCATCTATCAAGTTAGTTCTCATTTATTCAGTTCGTTTGAACAAATCACCATTTAAGACCATAGGCAACGACGTGTGTTAGCTAAATGGTGGTTATGTTGGTAATTACCAACTTGTTTTGCCCCGATTTGTAAGCTCATGCCACATTGAATATTACGCACGAGCGGTTTTAAAGGCATAGTCATCTCACATGGTGGTGATGTGAACTGGCCACCGAAATCGAGGGATTTGACCCTGTTAGACATTTTCTTGAGGGTTTTCTTACGTCACTGATATATGCGAATAAGCCACAAAACACAGCAATCTTCAAAGCTATCATAACACATGCTATCGGACAAATTTAGCACTATTTATGCTGTAGAATCATGGAAAATTAAACATTTCGGATTCACGCCACTCTAAGAAGCCGTGACGGACATTTGAACAATATTACATACATATATTCCACATATGTACATATATTGGCATCAACAAGTCCTTCAAACGAACACTCTGTTTTATTTAAATTTCAGAATAGGAAGGAAACGCACAAAAATTGCCCATTTTCCTTCAAGTATTTAATTGTAAATAAAAATGTCGGAAACTGTTGAAATATAGGAGGAGGTCCCTAATGTTTCATACACCACTGTTATTATGTATTTTGTATGGATTTTGGTTACATTACAAACATTTCCAAATATTTACACTTTATTTTCGAAATTAAAAAGTCCAAATTGCACTCAGATCGTTTCCTTTTTCTAGTACCCAATAGTAATAAATACGAGTATATCATGGGAATTAGGAATAAGTTTCTTCGAAGAAAGTCTACATCCGAAATAGAATAACAAAATTTGTGAAAAGCCTTACAGAATGGTGAAAACTGTATTTAAAGTGAAATTAAAAATTCCAAATCCACAATTGTACGTTTATTTACTTAGAGTTGCGAAAAAATTCTGACCGAAATTAAATATGTAACAAAACCACGAATTATGTATGCACTTTGGAATCCTTTTTAATACTTGGAATTGTTTTATATATTGGCACTACTTACCTATTCGATAACACTGGTGAAGGCGGTGAGGTGAAGTTAAATAGTTGCGTTTGCTCGGGTCCACTCAATATTGTGTAGATATCACGATGACCAGTGGCACTGGCATTGGTTAATTGGGTGAAACTTTGTAGAGTAGCCATGTCACCCGCTTGAGATAAAGCCGACGTAGGCGAAGGTGAATTGGCTCCCGAACTGGCGGAGTTATTGTGATGGATGTGATGCAGGGTCTGTAAATGATCATGAGGCGATGAGCTCGACGTTTGCATATGGGCGGGAGCAATCGAAGGTAAATGGGTAAGTTCGTGTACTAAATTGGCCGAGTGATAGGAATCCTTTAAGGCCTGAGCATCAACCACTGAACTTAACGTTAAATAACTGACGCCCGAATGATGATCGTCTAGACATTCATCCTTTAAAGTATCTTGTATGACCTCATCAATGCTGGTGGGGGCATTTGAGGTGGCTGTAATGCTTTGGCTACCCATTAAATGGTGATGATGCAGACCATCGTGATGAGGATTATAGGAGGCGGTGGTGGAGTATAAAGCTAAATTTGATCTCATATTGTCTTCGGCTATATAACTAGACGGTGTAGGTGTATTATTATTACTGCTATGATGTGTAGGAGGATTTATTAGATGGCCCGTAGCGGTGTAATAGGCAGGACTGGGACTATGAGCTTGGCTGCTATGATGGCTATTATGACTGTGATGGATTTGCGTTAAAGGCGAGAAAAGCTGCAAACTTATTAAATCTTTATTGGCATGATCGCCATTCGAGGGCGTATGATTTAGAGACAGATCATAGGCACAGGTATTATAGGAATTTAACCAGTGTTCGGTGCTGCTTAAAGTCTGTTGAGTATGATGCTGTTGATGTGGCGTTAATTGGTGTGAGGATACCAAATGGCTGTTTTGTGATGTCAAATGTGTTGTGGGACCAGCACCGATTACGGCCAAATTTAGATTTGGATCATTACTAGAGGTATTGAGTATATTTTCACTGTTTACGTATTCACTAGAGTTGTTGTATATAGAATTATTGCTATTATTGTTATTATTGTTGTTATTGTAATTTGTTATTATCACTGAATTGTGTAGACCACGATAATTTTGTGGCACTGTATGGTTAAGCTCGTTTTTATTATTATTTTGTATTGTGTTTGATGTATTTGTTGTTGTTATAACACTATTTATAACCGATTTTGTTAAATCACTGCTTGTATTATTAATAATTTTTTGTTGCTGCTGTTGTTGTTGTTGTTGTTGTTGTTCTAACGTTTCACTATTATTATTATCATTATTGTTGTTGTTGCTATTACATGGATTTTGTTTATTTTTAACACTTTCTTCTGGTACGTTACTTTTAATTTTATTAATGTTTTCTTTGAATTTTTTCACATGATAATCATCATTTTTATCGTTTTCATTTTCATTTATTGTCGTTGCAGTCGCCGTCGTTATTATTGTGTTTACCTTTGTTAATGGCTGTTCTTCGCTATTTTGTTGACTGTTGAGTGTATTTTGAACTTCGTTTAGGTTCGTCGCTGTATTAGTAGTACGTAACACTGTTTGGTTTGATGTTTCGTTGACAACTGATATGAATTGTGGTGCCTTCACAGCCAAAGACGATAAATTCAAATTTGACGCTGGCATTGCCGATGTCGTTGTCGGCGTTGCTGCCATCGAAGCCGAATACTCATTGTGTGCGGTGGTGGTTTTGCCCTGTTGCTCTCTTTCTGTTATTGTTACTCCTTGTTTAAGTTGCTGCTGTTGTTGTTGTTGTTGTTCAGCTGTAGCTGCAGACGTACACGTCTCTGTCGCCGCTTGTGTAGTAGTTGTTGTTGCTATGGTAGTTCTTTGCAGATCCGAGGTGTGTAAATTATTTGGTGTTGTATAAATAAGGGTAGTAGTTGAGGCAAAGTTCTGGTGGTGGTTGTGTTGTTGTATATTATGTTGTGATATCTGCTCTTTTTCATAGTCCATCTCTTTCTCAAACTCGCCACCACTCATTAGAGATGTTTCTTGTTTAATATCTAAAAGGGGTTCTTTTATTCTCTTTATATCCTGGCCATTATCTTTTAAACCACTTTCTCTTCCATAATGTAATTGTTGTTGACCTTGCTGTTGTTGTTGTTGTTGCTGTTGCTGTTGCTGCTGATGGTGGTGTAAGTGATGGTGTATGTTATCGGTGTTGATATTATTTTTATTGTGATTTAATAGGGATTGTGTGCTACCGCTTGTTGTTGTTGTTGTGCCAGTTGTTAGGGCAGCAGTTAATCCTTTGGTAGTGTTTATTTTGCGATTTTGTTTTGAATTGACAATAGCTTTCGTGATTTTCATATTGGCAGCATTGGTTAATAAAGAGTTGCTTGAATTGTTACGATTTTTCGTTTTGTTTGGCAAATTGCGAATATTATTGGCACATTTCATGTTTTATTCTCATAAAAAATAAAATATTTTCAAACATAACTTTTAATTCAAAACAAAACAAAACAGAACTCAATCAAAACATTTTCGTTTTTCTTCACACAAATACCTATAATAATATTTACGAAGTTATTAAATTACACACACTTTTTATACATATGTATGTAGATGCTAAACATAACCCTTTAATTTATTCAATTCCTTTTAATCAATTCTTTTTTATTTATTTATTTTTTTTTTTTTTTTTTCACTTTTAATTTTAAAAGGCACACAAGATTTAGTCCGAGTATTTCTTAAATCTCAACTTGACGTTTTGAGTTTTTTATTAAAACTGCTGGTCAGCATCTCATGTTAATCGCATTATTCCCTTCATCTCTTTAATATATTTTTTTTTTAATATTTTTAATAATCGTTGTATGTTTGTTTTATATTTAATTTTATTATTATAAAAAAGAAATCCATTTCTATAGTGGCGGACAAAATAATAGCTGTAATCAGAAAGACAGCAATAAGTGAACCAACAGTCATGATGTTTACCTAAAAACGAAAAATTATTAGACGAGTTCACAAAGATATGTTTCCTCAAGGAGTTTTAAATATACACCAACCATCCGCTTATTTTTTAAATGCAATTTAAATACATTTTGAATGGAAATTTATGACATACCTATTCTAAATTACAGGATAGACACCAAAAAGGATATTGCTGCGTGGAAGGAATTGGTAGGAGATTGTTCACTATGAGATTTTACAACCCGATAAAACGCTTGATTTTTACATCTACTACCAATAAGTAACGAGAGAGATCAACACCAGACCACCCATCAGAGAGCTTCACAGGGAAGTTTTGAAGCGTTATCCATAGAGCCAGGTTCTTGAACCTTAAGTCTATCATTTGATTATTTTACTGGCATAAACTTAACTTCCATACAACCCTGGAACACCTAAATAGATCATTTTTTCGCTCTGAAAATATAAAAGTTGTGATAAAATTAGTTATCGAATGATTAAGTTAAGCTTGTTTGAAATATAAAAAAACGTGTTTAACCGAATTTTTTTGAGGACTCAACATAAATATACATTAAAAAATAAATTTATTTTTAGTTTTAATTCATACAATTTAATGAAACGCCAATACATACTACTATTTCCTCCACCACTGTTTTAAAATCCACCATTTTTTAATTCTCTTCTTATTATGCTCCTAGTTTTTCAACCGCTCGCTCATTACATTATTTCAACTCTCTTCCATTGCTTTGGTTTTATTGTGTTGAAATATGTACATGATTTTGAAATAAAATTCACCTCCTGTTCATTCTCTCCTTATCGCACTCATTTGAACCGGGTATTGTGGTTTTCTAAACTGCTTTTTCCTATAGCCAAGAATCTTTATCTGTTTTAGTAACGCCCTTTTGGTCTTGTGCTCAACCACAAATTTATTTTGTTTTTTATTGTATTATTCTTGTTTTAGTAGTTGCAGTTGTTGTTGCCGTTGTTGTTGTGGCTGTTTCTGTTGTGTTTCAGAAAACAATACAAAACAAAACACAAAAATAAAAGAGAAAAAAAACAATGGCTTTTAATATGGTTGTTTAAATTATTGTTGTTGTTATTGCTGTTGTTGTTATTCAAATTATTTCAAATCATTCAATGACGCTCAACTAAGCTAAACAAAAAATAAAAAAAGTGTGGGGAAATCAAATGATTTAAAATTTAATTGAATTGACGATTAAAAACTGCAGAATTTCAACACTCTCCATATGGTGCCATAATTAGTGAGTGAGGAGACCATGTTTTGTGAGAGTTTATGTAACACACGAAACCGGGATTAAATAGGGCGAGACAAAAGTGTGTAAAAACATACACATAAATGGCCATTACAACCCTTCAGTCAGGATTACGGCCTAGCTTCTCACACCATTCATGTTGTGTGTGTTAATTTACGTGAGTGGCGGGACCTACAATTCAAAGTCGACTCCGAACGACAGATTCTTGAGAAGCTCTTCATGGCAATTTTATTTACTCTCAAAGTTTTTGCCAGAAATCTGCTGAGAGGAAGTTGCCGAAGAAATATTTTTTTCATATTTTCGTTTTAATGTCTGAGATGGGTTTTGAACCGTGGCCTTATGTCTACTAAGCCAACACACTACTTACTAGACTACGGCGACTTCACAAAGTGTGTAAAAAGGTAAAGGGTTATCCAATTTTCTGTTTCAAATGTTAAATTAAATAAAACACACATACGGCCATGAGTTCGATGGAACTTTTATTTTAATGCTTGGACGACCGCCTTAACATTAGTTGCAGCACTTGATCCTCTTGATGAAGTTTTCGAAATGTTTGGCGAAATGTTTCATTAATGTTGGTTTCAAATATTTCAACGTTAGGGGAGTATCGACATCATCTCGCTCTATATCGGCGATCAGTCTATGCCTTCGAAAGATATGCTCATTTAAACTTGAACAGGCTGCAATCCGATATCTAGGCCCTAATGAGGTTAAATCGAAAATAGTATGGAATTGTCTGAAAAAGCTAAGTTAGCTCGGTAAACAGAATAAGATTATCTTATGCTGGATCCCAGAGCATGTGGGAATTCTATTCAATGAGGAAGCAGACGAGCTAGCAAGAAGGGAAGCCAGAACCCTGCTGTGTAGTATGGACGTGGGTTTTCTTTTCAAATGAATGCTTAACGAAATGGAAAATAAAGAGAGTTTAAGACTCTGATCAAACTAAGTGGGTTTAAATCATGGATTTGTTAGCTTCAAACACACAAACAGGTAGTATTTTTTAGAAGAGTCCAGTTCGCCGTAGTCTAGTTGATAGTGTGTTGAGTTTTTAGACGTAAGACCGCGGTTCAAATCCCAGTTCAGACATCAAAACGAAAATATGAAAAAATATTTCTTCGGTGAATTCCTCTCAGCAGATTTCAGGCAAAAATTTAGAGAGCAAATAAAATTTTTATGGAAAGTTTCTCAAAAATCTTGCATTCGGAGTCGACTTTAAACTGTAGGTCCCGCCACTCACGTATAAAATTAACGCACACAACATAAGTGGTGTGAGAAGCTAGGTCTTAATCCTGACTGAAGGATTGTAATGACCAATTATGTATGTAATAACCACGTCAAAACGCGATCACATATCGGTAGGCATTTCGTATAAAAACGAACATATGTATGTATGTATATTGTTTAGAAAATCGGTTAAATTCCACCTTATTTTTATACGAGTATAGGTACCTATAAAGATTCCACAAATTTCTCTAGAAATGAAATATTTTTTAATTCCATGAATTCTTTTTAAAGGCATTTTAATTTTATAATTAAAACAAATATTCAATAATTCAAAAATAAATTTATTATGTTATTTCGGAATTCTTTTCAATAGTATTTTTGTTTATTGAAAGAAAAAAACGACAAAAAATAAAAAAAAAATATTCTTATCAGTTAATTATTTTAAAATGTTGTTCTTTCAGTCGAGTTCAGTCCTTTTTTTTCTCTCGCTGAAGTCAACAAAGTTCAACAGCAACAAGAACTCCAAAAAAATATAATTTTTAGCTTAAAATAAAGAATTTTTGATACATTTTTTTTGGTTTTTTTTTTCAAATAAATTATGTTTCACAAAATCATAAGCAATGGGAAACAAGAATTCATTGAATTTTAAAAATTCAGTACTTTTCGAATATTCAATTTCAATATTTTTGAAAAAATAAAATTTTTCATGGCCTGAAATACACCCTTAACAGTGATAATAAGATTGTCATGGATACATTATTTGGGCAGGCCTAACAAAATTTGAAAACACCTCACATGGAGTTGGATAAGATACAGAGACTGGAATGTGTTAATATAACAATGGTAATAAGGATCCATCCAACAGCCATGCTGAAGGCTCTAACGGATTAAAGTCCATTGCACACAAAAAACAAATTGGCACGATGACTTTAGCTGAGCGAGGATCATCACATGCATGACTGCAGGAGCAGCATTTACTCCACCTTTTTTATCTTTCAGAGAAATCTCTAACCAGAACCCTCAAATTCCCCTTTTTAGCAGTTCGAACAAAACGTTCATGGAACCAATTAGAACCTAAAAATAAGCCGTAAAGGAAGAAAAATATCGACAACTGTTCGGCCATCTATACACAGTTCGAACCGAAGTATCAAAGCTGTCAGGAATAAAAAATGTCTCGCAAATTTTGTTCTCCTATGAAACAATGAGTCAAAGTTTACAAGGAAACCGTTTTGAAAACTGTTCTAAAACCTCATAAGCATTCAAACACCGGCCGTGAATTGTCCAGTAAAATGCTACATCAGCTCATTAACCTAAAACTATTCAAACGTGGCTCCAAAACAATTTACCAGCATTCAATTCCTTTGAATAATTTCTCTCTGGCAGTCCTGAACACGCTGGACTACAAATTGTGGACACAATTTTAGAGAACATGATTTGCCAAAAAAAGGTACCCCAACAATGATTCACTTAAGATGGACCTGAGCCGTGATTTGGCCAATTTTCCGATTGACGAGGTGCTAGCGGGTGTAGATGATTGGCCAGTCCAACTTAAGACATGCGCGGAGGCTGAAGATAGACATTTCCCAAAGACTCAGTACCATCCTATCTCCATATTTGAGCTATTCGTGTAGCAACGAGTCCTCAGGGTCCACATGCCATCCTTCCGTTTGACAATGAAAGCCGATCTGGTGTCAGATGCAGTTGGTATCGAATGATATTTTAGTCATCCTGTTGGGTATTTTCATGTCAAGCGAGTACACATCTAGTGTCTGAATTATATTCTAGTGATAAGATTTGTAGTTCCTATTGATAAATTCCCTCATACTGCATTCGGTTCGTCAAAAAGTATTCTTTTCAATGTTTCTTTTCAAATTACATCGCTTATTCGCCTAGTCTAGTGTGTCTGCTTATTAGACGTGAGGCCACGGTTCAAACTCCAGGTCAGACATCTCCATCATTAACTCTGAAAGTAAATAAAATTGCCATGGAAAGTTTCTCAAAAATCTGTCGTTCAGAGTCGACTTTAAACGCATGTCTAAAATGAGCACACACAACATTAGGGCTGTGAGAAGCTAGGTCGGAATCCTAACTGTGACTTTGTGACAATACATCCTATGAATCTTCTGATTTATTTTAATGTAACATTTCCTGTGTGTCGATCTTCATCATACTACTGAAGCATACCGTAGTAAAGGCTTAACTGCTCTTCTCTAAAGCCAGTATATCCTTCTCGGTGTAAGGCTTTTATGGTTCCTCTATCTATGGACTAGTACCCGCGATCTTTTGCTGCCATATTGTCTAGATTGCTGTTTCCATTTCAATTTCCTGCTAAGAATAACACCTAAACATCTTACCTGTTTGGATATCCTAATCTTCTCGTTGAGAAGCAAAGTTCTGTGTTACCCGTATTCTCATTTAGACTCGTATGTTTGTTCCGATCGCCTGGATAGATGGTTCGAATTGTAACATATCAGAAGTATTAACACATCGTCCGCGTAGTAGACTGGTTGAAGTCTTTCGTCAGTTAATATCCTAAGGAGACTATGAATGATGGAGAAAAAATTATGAAACACCGAGCAACAATTTTTCAAAAAAAAAAAAAAAAAGAGTTGAACTCTTAATGGTTTAAGGATAGATTTTCTAAATCTTAAACAAAACAAATTTCTAATGCTCTAGTAAATTGCCAAGTAAATCGGTTTCATCCAATCATTAATTTATAGAATTTTGCCGATTGGAAAAAGTTGACTTTTTAAATCTTTCAACCAAATTTTACAAATAAACACTTCTTATAACTACAATTTCCTGTATGTTTGTTTGTTTGTTTGTTTTTAACAAAATTTACTTTATGAATAAGGACATCATTTTGAATGGTTTTGTTTTCGAAAAATTACTAACACACAGACAGTTACAACAGGGAGGAAATTTAAGATTTTGAAACATTTTTTTTTTCTTATTTTCATGAATCATGAACATCTATGTATGTATGTATAGAAGGACATTCTTTTGTGTTTTTGGTTGTTTTTCTTATCACGTTTAGCAAATATTTTCAAATAAATACAAACATTTGGTCATCTTTTTTTTTGGTTTTTGTTTTGTTTTTCTTTTTTTTTTTTTGTTACAAACAAATTCTTGTTGTCATATTGAATAGTCGGCACGTGTAAGTGACGCTCTTGTATTCATTTGTTTTGAAATCATTATACGAAAAAGATTTCTTTTGAGAAAATATTACCACCAGTAATGTCATACGAAAGGAGAACAATTTTTGAAGTTATATTTTCATTATTTTGAAATCGTTTTACGAAAAAGATTTCTTTTGAGCATATATTACTTACCAGTAATGTCATAGGAAAGGAAAACAATTTGAACAAATTTTACTTACCAGTAATGTCATACGAATTTTTTTTTTAATTTATATAATATCTGGTAGTGTGAAATATTCCTTCAACTACATATCTATTCATTTCATCTGTGAAGTATTAAAAAGAAAGAGAAAATTTTAAAAAACAGATTTATTCCAATAGTCGTCATGTGTATAATACATCCTTTCCTTGCTGGTTTACTTTTATAAAATACTAGCTGACCCGGCCCACATTGCTGCGCCACCAACTAAAATAAATTCGAAGGAAAGACATTACACGAATGTCCAATTAATTTTGAATCATTTTATTGATTTTGTTTTCCGTTGTCCAGATGATTCAGACGAACGGGCCTGAGCAGTACGCTATCGATCATTTTCTAATCTCACTTCTCGTTGTTCAAGTGATTTATGCGAAGGGGTCTCAGCGGCATATACTCGAAGATTTTCCAGTCTCAATGCTCGTTGCTCGTCTGATTCTGAGGCTCGTAATGCTCTTTTCTTCCGTGCTTGAGGTGTAGAGCGACCAATTGCTTGTCATTCATTTTGAATAATTTTCAGTGACGCCATCCATTGGAAATTAAACGCACCAACCTCCGTCGACTCATACGCAACAACTTTGTTAAAGAATGCACAGTTTACGATTTAATTCATTTTGAGTAATTTTCAGAGGCGCCACCTATCGGATATTGGTCATACCAAATTAGAAACCTTCTTCGGCTCATGCGCAACAACTTTGCTAAAGATCATAACATGATCAAATGCACAGTTTACGATTTAATTCATTTTGAGTAATTTTCAATGGTGCCACCAGTCGGAAATTGGTCATATTCACTTAGAAACCTTCTTCGGCTCATGCGCAACAACTTTGCTAAAGATCGTAACATGATCAAATGCACAGTTTACGGTATAATTAATTTTAAGTAATTTTCAGTGGCGCTACCTATCGGAAATTGGTCATACCAAATTAGAAACCTTCTTCGGCTCATGCGCAATAACTTTGCTAAAGATCATTACATGATCAAATGCACAGTTTACGATTTAATTGATTTTAAGTACTTTTCAGTGGCGCCCCCTGACGGAAATTAGTCATACCAACTTAGAAACCTTCCCCGGCTCATGCGCAACAACTTTGCTAAAGATCATTACATGATCAAATGCATAGTTTACGATTCTATAAGGTACATACAAACAAACAAATTGGATTTTGCCACGCCCCTCCGCCCACAGACCGGAAATAAAAAATCAGACTTCACAGTGTTACCCGCCTGAATATTCTGAAGATTCCCTGAAAATTTTATAAAAATCGGCCCAGCCGTTTTGGAGTCCATACGTTACATACATACAC
Organism: Sarcophaga caerulescens; assembly: GCA_927399465.1. NCBI lineage: Eukaryota > Metazoa > Arthropoda > Insecta > Diptera > Sarcophagidae > Sarcophaga > Sarcophaga caerulescens. The sequence goes on along the minus strand of OV656872.1, from coordinate 135,180,943 downwards.
ACATATATAGATTGCATAAGAATTTGTTAACCATTGCAACGCTGATGGAATGCCGTACCATAGGTTCACTAATGTGGGGATAGAATGCGTTTAAATCCAGCTTAGTTTTATTTTTTCACATGATGCTAAAAAGTTCTTTGGTTTTTTATTTTTATAAATGTGTGTCTGTCTAAATAAATATTTCATTTGTTTTTCGATATTTTATAAAGGATTTTGTTTAAGAAACACAAAATTAAACATTTATGTTTTAATAACTCTTACTTACTTACATAATTGGCCCTTAACAACATGCTTAACGGATTTCGGCCTGCCTTCGACACGTCCGACCAGGCGACTTTGCTTCTTGCGCGCCAATCGATGACAGGGCTTCATCCAACGCAGACAAGGTCGCCTTCTTTGTCGACTTTTGCAAATCCCCGCGATAAATACCCGTCTCGCCGGACCATCCTCTTCCATTCGAACAACATGGCGGTAAAGCACAGCCGCTGGAGCTTAATACGCGTTCAATGTCCATGTCACCAACTCGTACTGGACCGAAGATCTTACGTAGGACTTTTCTCTCGATTACTATCAAAGCTCCTTCATCAGTGCTTAATAATGTGCACGCTTCTAAGCCATAAAAAAGCATGGAGAAGATGAGCGTCTTGTAAAGTGTTATTATTATATTGGGATGGGATGGGATGCATATGAACGAGATAACGTTTCTGATCCTTGTCTTGTTTTATTCAAATTGACACGCAGCCTTCACGTAGCCCCTCGTGGTTGTGCCACGCAGTTCAATCCCCTGGTCCTTAAATTTGGGTTGTGCGTATGGCTTAAAATCAACCACGTAAAAACTTTGAGATGATGACAGGCTTGCATTCAGATGGTAAAAACGAATGCTTATCTCGTTATAGGACTCTGAAACAGGTAAAAGATCTTGTCCTCAGATCAGATAAAGTCCTTTGTTCAGCATGGACATTAAAGTTTTTTGTTTTTCTTAACAATATTAATTTTAATTTTTAAAGAAATCAAATTAACTAAAAAAAGAATTTACATAAAATTCTTATTTAATAACTTTTTTGCCAATTTATGCAGTAAAAATTTTATGTGTAATGATAATTAAAATGTTGAGATGTCTGTATTATTTCTCTCCCTTCTCTGTTTACAAAAATAATCGAACGATTATCCACAATATTATGCCTGTATATGTATTTTAATAATTTATCACTGGAGCTGTGAGGGCCTTTTTATAAATTTATTGTTAAAAATCCAAAGCCAAAAGGACTTTTTTATTATTTTACATCCTACACAAAAAGAGTAGAGGTGTCTTCGCAGTGATATTTGATGTTACGTTAGCTTTTCTTCAGAGCCTAAGCTTTAGAACACCGAGCAAAAAAATAATTTTTAAAAATAGAAATATTTTACTTAAAGGAACCAATAGTTTATTTTCAATTATTAAAAATACTGTAAAGTACAAATTAAAATAAAAAAAAACCCCGTCTTAAATTTCAATTCTACTTAAAATGTAAATTTATGTTCCATACTTTTTTAAGTAATATTTTTACGATCGTAATTCTCAAACAAGAAGGAAAAGAAATTATATTACCGAAAAGTATAATTTAATAAAAACTATTAAAATTGTTGTCGCCATTTAAAAAGTAGTCTAAACAAATCGTTTAGAGCAATTGAAAACCCATAAAAAATCTATTAAAAATGGCAAGATCAATTAATTTTCAAAAAAAATAAAATTTTTACGACTTTCGATCTCTTTCAAAATGCCCATTTCGATTATCATTATCGTTAAAGAAAAAATTTATCACCGACAACAAACATTAAGTCAAGCGTCCATCTAACATTGGGGGGTGTTCGCTCTCAAACCGTAGCAGTTTTTAGAAAGCCGATATAAAAAAAAATAATTTTACGACTTTTTCAATATTTTGCAATATAAGAATATGAAATCTTAAAAAATATTCTAATAAGTCAGTACACTATACGCTCTACACAGGGAAAATTTGTTCCCACACTTCAAAAACTATTACAGACGCCATATACTTATGTACATACGAGTACACATGCGTGCTCTGATTTTAATATTATCCCGAAAATTATGAATTATAAACGTACATGTTCAAGTGTTTCTTCCCTTTAGTGCTCCTTTCAGGTATCCTTTTTTTTTTTTTTTTTGGAATTTAGTCGTTAGTTCTAGTTGAATGGTGATTTTAGCGAGGCCTTCTAATATTTTATGGGTTTTACTTGATGACCATGAAATCCAAAATAAAAATTCATGCCTTTTTTGTGTAGAAAATTAGAAAATTATTACAAATTTAAAAAAATATATATATTTATTAAATTTCAAATAAAATTGAAAATTAGTTTAAACATACATGTGCACACATAAATATAAGTTTAAATATATTTTTTTAATTGATTAAATCTATAACAGAGATTAAGCCTTATGGCTGCCTATACAAGTGGGTTCATTATCCCATTTTTATTTGGAAACCAGTAAAGTTTATGGAATTGTTTTGTAGAGGAATGACAATGAATGGGTGATGAAAACGCTGTAATTCTCCGTTGTAGCATCCTTTCCAAGTGCGTCAGGTTTATTGTTACCTTTATTTTCTCTGAAAGCAGGAGCTCACATGGGGACAACGAATGAATTTCTCGCTATCTACTCCTAGACTTCGTGGACATCACTTGGCAACCAGATGAGATGTGCTACCTATAACTTGACTTCAGTGGCCTCAAATTTGCTCACAGTAACACTTTCATAATTTTATTTCAACTATTCTAGTTTTGTTGATAATGTCTAGTCACCTAGGCGGTACAAAGTGTTAATATTCGATATTGAGATTATCAAAACTGCTAAAATTTGTTTTTGAATCATGATACACTTTGAGGGTAATGTTACTCTCAAGATCTTCGTAAGAATGATAGTAGAGAGCAAAGTAATAATATACGTATAATGCAGTACCAATTATGCACAAAGTTGAGCCAAAACTTAGGCAATCTATGCCTAACAGAATTATGTTACAGTGGGACCTCGATTTTCCGTGATGGTCGGGACCGGAAGTATTCTGTATAATCGATTTTCCCGGTTAATTGAGTACCAATTTTGGCTAGTTTTTTAATAGATATTTTTATTAATTAATAAAAGAATATGTACATATTTATATAAAAACTAAATAATTCAAGGATATTATATACATACATGTTTCAAAAATTTAAAAAAAAAATAATTTTGTCAGAAAACAGTCAACAGTAGATAAGGTTTACATGTATGCTTCCGACTCATCGTATACTAAAGAGGGAATTCCCCTTTTTCGCTTGTTTGTCCAAAATAATAGAAACAAATTTTTGCTTATAATCACGGATAATAGAGGTAATCACGGTTAAACGATGCAGAAAAATTTAAGTCGATCCAAAATAAAATTAGGTCGATGCAAAAAATTTTCTTTTTCCATCCCGGATAATTGATGTTGCCGGATAATCGAATCACGGATAATCAAGGTCCTACTGTACTTCTATTCGGAAGTTATGTTATGTTAGTGTGTTGGCTTATTAGACCTGAGGCCACGGTTCAAACCCCAGATCAGACGTCTCCAACTTTCTTATCAGCAAATTTCTGTCAAAAAATCTGAGGGAAAATAAAATTGCCATGAAAAGTCGTTCGAAGTCGTAGTTTAAATTGTAGGTCCCGCCACTCATGTATAAAATTAGCATACATAAGTGGTGTGGGAAACTAGGTCGTAGTCCTGACTGAAGTATTGTAATGACCAATTATGTATGTATGTATGCTGTAATACTTACAAATAAATCAATAATAAAGGTATATGGACTAGACGAAGTAGCATTTTAACTACAAACCGCTCTAGATCGACAGATAAGGGCTAAATCCTGCAAGAACTTTTGTGAACTTTAGAAAACACGTAACAATTGCTAAGACCTAAAGAGACATTAAATTAATTATTAATCACAGCTAACTTATGTAGCATCTAACCACACATAATTATTAAGAGATTATCCACTTTAGTTACCTTTTTATGGCACTTGTTTAAAAAACTTGCTCTGAAAAGAAAATGCATTCGACATTTAAACCTCTGGGGTATAAAAAGTGATTTAATAAGGTGTTAACTCTTAGAACAACCCAAAGAGTATTTAGAGACATGCCATGCTAAATAACACTGGCACACACAGTGTCATAAAATAGAGTTGGAATATTTTGACATGTTTATGACTAAAAACATTCTGAAAATCAAAACCTCAAATTGTCACAGTGAAGATGAGATCAACTAACGAATAGATTCCTTTCTAAGGAACTATAAAAGAATATTGATTGTGTAGAGAAAATGCCCAGAAAATATGAACCCAACTACATAAAATTGTATAAAAATGTGAAAGTAACCGATGTTATCACAATGTTGAGATATTTATGGCCATTAGAAGTACAAAATATTTACTCTTCAAATGCAAGTGCATTTTGTAAAGGTTTATGTGTGCGTGTTGGTATATTTGAGAAGGGTTTTCTTTCAATTTACATATCCTTATTTCTCATATTTTTTCTCAACTTATTTTCATTAATAATTTCATAAACTCAAATTCATTACAGAACATCACTGGCTGTCTTCAATGCTTCGCACTCTGAATACCACTTGAAATTCGATGCATAATTTTTTCGCACTTAATATGAATTCTATAGTGGTAATATTTACATTCTCTTTGGTTTCTCAAATAAATACAAACTGTATACAATTTATGTTTCAAGTACTTTTTTTAATATAATATTTTTATTTTTTTTTTTTTTTTTTTTGTATTCGTATAGAAGAAATGTTTTGGTTTATTTTCGTTATGAAATAATTATTTAATGAAGTACAAAATACCACAATTATATCTACCGCTTAATGGTTTGTTAGACAAAACCATTATAAATATTTATGGTATAATTATTGTATATTCGACTACGAAAAAATATCTTTAACACTTTATTTCCTATCAAGTATTTTAAAAATAAATGATGATTAAACAAAAATTTCACTTTTTGTGTGAAAATATTGATTTACTATCATGTCAATTAATTGGAAATAAAAATACGGAGAAGTTTAATAAGCCGTTAGTTTGATGTCGGCCTGCCTTAACACTCCGTGGTACGTTTGTTTCGCGTGTCTCTCCGAAATATTTTCTTCCATCCGTACGACATGGCCGAGCCATGGATATAAATGTGCTGAAAAATTTCCATATTGTCCCAACTCTCTCTGGGGGAAAATATGCGTAGAAATTTTCTCTCAAATACTCCCAAGGCAGATACATCAGTGCGTAACAGCATCAACAGAAAACATTGGGGTGGGTGAGCGACTTGTACAATATTTGTATTGTCGCACGAGAGAGGTCTCTACAACTTGCCACCTGAGACCATAATATCCCCTGTTAACAAGGGTAAGTTAGGTTAGGTTAATGTGGTAGCTTTATACCAAAAGCTCACTTGAGCACGCATAGCGGCCCGTTGTGGCACCACACGGGTAACGATATGCTTGATCTTCACACTGACTTCATTTTTGCTGAGAAATTGTAGATAGAAGGTTAAAACATATCATAGGGTCATAAGTTCAAGACAGGATAGAGGACACTGAGGTTCCAACCGTTGAGCATACTTGCTTCTAACCGTATTCTGCACAAAAATCTGGTGCATACACCCTGATAGGGCCAGCAGCTTTGTTGTTTTTAAATTAATAAATCGCGATTTTGTTTGAAACTTGGTTATGAATGTGTTTCTGGGTAATTGATATATGAACGCGATAATTTACATATTAACTATTTATTATAAATTTCCTGCAATAGCTGTAGTTTAGTAGATAGTGTGTTGGGTTATTAGCCCAACCCCCAAACCCCAGGTCAGACATCTACAAACAGGCTCATAAGTTTTTATCGGTGAAGGAGTACATTGTGATGACCTACAGTAGATTATTTTATTTTTTCTTAAGTGCCATTGTTTTCCTTATTCATTCTGATATTGATATACACACATATGGGAAATATGTTAGATTTGCTCCTTCTGTATCTGCTCGACATGACATAATTAACCTTCCTATACCCGCGCGTTGGTCTGTGAGACCGATTTTTTTATTATTCCGATTTTTTTGTAAAAAAAATAGTGCCAGTAAGTTGATATCACTGGTAGCTTCGTTATTCGTAATAAGCTACGTTTTTGATTCAAAATAATTTTATTGAAATAGTACCAAGGTCTCACAGACCAACGCGCGGGTTTTGGTGTTCCACTTTTTGGCGCGGGTATAGGAAGGTTAAGAACAGACTAACAGTGTCTCAGTGATCAATTGAAAGTGTAATGAGTGGGGTCCAAACGAAATATGAAAAAATGTTTTCTTCGGCGACTTCTTCTCAGCAGATCTCTGGCAAAAATTCTAAGAGTAAATAAAATTGCCATGAAAAATGTCTCAAAAATTTGTCATTCGAAGTCAACTTTAAACTGCAGGTCTCGCCAGTCATGTATAAAATTAACACACACAACATAAGTGGTGCCAGAAGCTAGATTGTAATCCTGACTAAAGGGTTGCAATGACCAATTATGTGTTATGTATGCATGTATGTATAAATTTCCTTGAATTTAATTATTCAACTGAAGAAAGTATTTTTAATTTCACATTCAGACACTATCCTAAATGTATGGCCGAGTAAATTTTAATCCTTCGAGTCAAGTGTGACTTTTAGCACTTCTGCCAAACCAAACACAGAAACAACTAAACCGTATCCCAGCAACTAAACCGTATCCCACAAGTAAAATGTATCCTTTCGTTCAAACAAAATCATCCAATAAATCATTTTATTTCCAACTTTTTTTTTTTTTTTTAATTTTTTTAGTCTCAAGAGAAACTCAAATAATGGACACAAATTTTATGGTACTCATACTCTGATACTTTTTGTTCATGTTCTCTAAAAACCACTAAAATATTGACAGTTTTCTTGTTCTCGAATTCTCAATTAATGATTTATGTTTTCTCTTCCATTTTTGTTGTTGGTGTTGTTGTAAAAATATTTAATGTTATTTGTTGTTCTACCACAACACAAAGTACAATTTAATGCGTTCAAATCTTTAATTTACAATTTATTTTGTAGCCAAAGAAAAAAAAATCGGTTCCATTCCAATTACATGTCGTTTCATTGAAATTTCGTATGTCTTTCGTTTGACTTGCCTGTAAAAATTGCTTTGTAAAAAAGTTTTCTTACTTCGATTAACGCCCCAAGTCTATGACTGTTGCTCCCATTACATATGAAATGTAGTTAATTTTCGTAATTTAATGGTTGGAAAATTGTCGTTATCAATTCGTTGGTAAACCGAGCATGACATACGCGTAATGTGTCACCATTTCAAATGCCTAAATGGGAAAATAATTTTCACTAATGTTATGTATATATGTGGTGGGAAAATAATAGTTTTGAATAGTTTTCATAGGCCCGCAAAAAAGTTTGCAAAAAGTGTAATGCCCGGTTAATAACCTTTTTGATCTACGATTTACTTAAAAGAAATGTCTTCAAAAAAGTCAATTTCCAGATCCAATATTCTGAATCACATACATATACTGTGAGCGTCAAAAGAAACTGTACAATTCAAAAAATATACATTAATAAATTACCGTTAATTTTTTTTTCAAATTATTTTATTGCCAGTTTTTAAAATTGAAACAAGAAGACAAGAATTAGAAAAAATTTTGAAATATTGTCAAATTTTTTCGGGCACTCTCCTTAAGTGGAAAACTTGAGTTGAGATTGTTAGAATTTTATCCATAGTGTACACTTTCTTTTGACGCTCATTGTATGTACCTTCATCCGCCAATAGGCATAAGGCTTAGTAAAAAGAAATCCACAATTTTTGCATGATTAATTTTGCATTGAGCGCTTCCAGTTTTGGCCAGCTACACAAATCACTCTTTCTGGGAACTTTTCGTGCAAAAAAGCCAATACCATTATGTTGTGTTGCTCATGGCACGGTCTTTTCGGATCACAAGCCTCATTTAAGATCATTGCGGGTCAAAAAAAAATGTCATCATTTGCGAAAAATCTCGGCCTAATGAAACCTTCATGAGAACCAAACAGCAGTTATACGTTCCTGAGTGAGAAAATATCTTCAGCGCTGTAGAAAATTTGTTCCTAAATATTAGCATTGTTGCATGATGTGGATGTTATATGAATGGAGATGCAAATTCAATTGCAAACAACGTCATAATAAACCTTAAATTACGCTCCATTGCTAAGAATACTGTGGAATCGACAAATTCAGTTTATTCGCCACAATTTCATTTATAGAAACGATATTTTCGCAAATCGTTGAATTGGGATAATGCGATCTCACCTACAATAGAAGTTCTCCAAGAAAAATCAAATTCCAAATTACTGGAACAACGTGATTTAGCCTGACGAAAGTAAAAATAAATTGTTTGGGTCAGGAACAAAAACGTACATACGTCTTCTCTCTCCCCGAGTTGTTAGGGATCTTTTACTCATCTTGTGTAGTTCCGATTATTTCGTTTTGGGAAATAAATATGGCTGCTGTTATCTGGATACTCCACCGAACAACATATTTCTTTTAACGAGATGAAAATGCTATGGAGTTGAAGAATAAAAATCTTAATATTCCGTAAGAGAAAAATCCAGGGATTACCATTTCATAGCACAATTGTGCAGAGAGAATTCACACATATTGCTTATGCTCTTTTATTTAGTTGTCGATCAGACTGCGACAAGCACACATGTCAGCGGATGCTATAATACTTTTTTTAGGTTTACACTCAAAAAATATTTTATGTTGAAAAATCCTTTTTTTTGAATTCAAAGTCTTATATGTTCTTAAAACATATTTTGATTGTTTTAATAGTCAAGTAAATAATTTAGATAATATGGAAAGAGAACAACTTCTTTATAGACATAAAGCAATATTTTGGAAAAATTAAAAGGTTGGTTATTAGTAAGAGAGGAAATTTATGAACCAAAAGTAGTAACCAACAAATATCTAAAAAAAAATTATCTAATTATTAAATTAAAGATGTATAACTTTATGTATGTTGATGAAATGAACATCAAAATAGGGTATTTTACTAACATTTTTCTATGACTCTAAGCTCTCAACTTATTTTTTCTCTCTTACTCACTAATACACAACCAAAAAATTTTTGGTAACCCCAGGTGTAAACTAAGCAGAAGAAAGAAGAAAATAACGACTGTTCTGGGCAGTTGCAGAGATAAGTCTTTAGACTATGTTAGAATTTAGAGTAAATCAAATATATTGCTTACACCCTTCAACAATTTATGAGTATAGTCGAGTTTCTTCTGAATAAAATAATTAAATTTTTGAACAAAATTCGCTAACAAAAATCTCATTTTCAAAATATACAAAAAAAATTTACGAATCCATGAGCAACAGTCAAAAGCTTTTACAGTTTTGTGTTTAAAGTTTAGGACTTTCATCTGCTCGACCTTCTTACAAGGATTTGTACAGCCTTGAATTATTATTGTTAAATATAGTGGACTTAACGCCTGTAATCGTTATATTTACAAAAATTCTTAAACTTTTAAGGACCTAAAGTTTTTATGCAAATTCTGAAAAACATGTTTCTTAGAACGCTGGTCTCATCAATAGCTTTCGATGTTGCTTGTTGAATTCATTCATTCTTTCCTCAAAACTTAAAACTAAATAAACTATTACCATATTTAACGAGCTGACCCGGCGAACTTCGTCCCGCCCAAAATTGATTTTTTTTATTGCCCAAAACAGGTCACACTATATATTTGCTGTAATACGCTGCATAAAACAGTTACTATATATAAAAATAACTAACTTACTATAAGTGTGTGGATCTATCTATCTAGTTCAAAATTTAATCGAAGTCGGTACGTTATTTAGGTGAGGCATACAAAGAATAACAATAAGAGGTCCGAATCATGGGTAGCGCTGACGAAGTTGTAGTTGTTGTACTCGCTCCAAAACAAAAACTAACAGACATACATGTTAGATATGTATGTACATATGTAGTTATAAACGATCGAATTAGCCGACTTATGGTATCTTTTAAAGGTGGAGGGTTGCCACGCCCATTTTTGGTGAGTTTGTCGATATCGACTCTACGAACTTACCCACCAAATTGCATTCGTCTACGATCACTATGTCCCTAAATATAAGGTTTGCCTACTTTTTGCTATATCGAATTTTTTTTAAGCCATCTAAACCTGATAAGCTTCCGCCACACGCCGATCAAGCACCTAACGCCTTCAGCAAAACATAAAATAGACTTATTGCGTAAATAGAGTTTAAAAAAGAGTGATAGATAGATATTTATTTATTTTTTTTTAATATATTTTTTCACAAAAAGGTGTTAGGCTTCAGTCGGTATCGGGCTAATTAACGCCACTGCACGCTGATTAACGACCCAACGCCTTCAACGAAACACAGCATAGTGCAGTAGTTCTTGAGTTACGGTGCAAAAACACAAAAAAACTAAATATTGCGCCATCTGTCGAACGAACTTCAAACTACACAGAAACACTCCTCACGCCCCATAGAACATGTATATTAAGTTTGGTCGAAATCAGTGCAGTAGTTCTTGAGTTACGGTGCAAAAACACAAAAAAACTAAATATTGCGCCATCTGTCGAACGAACTTCAAACTACACAGAAACACTCCTCACGCCCCATAGAACATGTATATTAAGTTTGGACAAAATCGGTTCGTGCGTTCTGGAGTTATAGCGTCAGGAAGGAAAACCCGACTTATTTTTATATAGTAGATAAGAATACAAACAGCATAATTAAGAATTAGTCACGTAATAATATAACACAAAACAAAAACGAAAAATAGAATTTGTTTACATCCTTAAAATTTTCTTTGAAAAAATATCACTATTAGCAGGCCCAAACAAAATCACACGAATTGTTTGTTATTCAAACGCAAATGAAAACTTAAAGAAAACTGAAAAATACATCCCAAATGACAAGTAGACACATGAGAGTGTCTCTACAAACAATGTTTGTAATGAAAAATAGGACAAACCCCATAAATTTTGTGGCCACAAATTAATTAAAATGGTCTGGAAAATATATCTACACTCAGCAAATATAAGTACACATACGAGTATACATATGTATGTAACGATCAGAAACACTTTACAAACAATTCAAAATAAATTTGTAATGCCTTAGGATGAATCGGAGTACCTGTCGTCAGTAATAGACTGATAGACTGATACAATGCTGAAATAAATATACATATGTATACGCTCAGTCAAAATTATCCATCTGGTTGCCTTTTTTCGTTTATTACCTGTTAGCATATGAACGTAAAACTATGAAATGCCATGATATGTTATTTGTCAGGATGTAAATATTTTATGTTGGTATTGTCGACGATGTATTTTTATTTTCCTAAGTATTCCTCACATTATTGCTCCTCTTTCTCTTTGCGACCTGTTTTTCTATTTTTTTTTTTATGGTTTGTGATTTATTTGTTTTCCACACTTAAGCATAATTGTTGTTTTTGTTGTTTTAAACAATTGCTACAATAACAACAATGTATGTTATCCTTAGCGACACACTTTTCCTTTCATTTTTCTGTCCCAAATTTTTTCTCGTTTTTATTTTTTTCAATTTTTAATTTTTATTTGGCAATTATATTGTCGTCCTTTAAGTATGAGTAACACTAGAAATTAATGAAATTAATGAGCACTCAATTCATTATGGTCCAATTTTAGTAAAATTCATTCACAAATTCTTTTCAAATCCTCAGCACATAAATATGTTCAAACAGTGGTGTCAGAAATAATAGGCACACAGTAAAATTTTAATAATTTCTAAAATATTTATTAAAGAAAAAAGGTACACATTTTAACCTCTTCACGCCCTTGGCCACATATCTGGACGTTTAAGTTTTTATAATTATAATTGTAATAATAATAAAAACAACAATAATTTGATTATAACTTATTGACTACCAAATCCTCTAACAAGAGAAGTAAACATTTTACTGTTTGTCTGCACTGATGATATTATTTCCGATGCATAGTTGGATACTTAAAAAAAATGTGAAATAATTCTTTGGCAATCTGTTTTATTGTATTATATCAAGAAATCGTTAATATTTGAAAAAAATAATATCATAATATATATATAATTTATTTAATATAATAAGTTTTACAATCACTACCTAAAAATCTAACAGCTGCACTAAAGTTAACCCTGGAATCAGACTGAACGGTATAAGTCATTATCCTAAATACAAGGAACTGAAAAATCCCCCCAGATGTCACGACAAAAATTGTGAGAAATGTTAAGATATGCCCGGAATCTATGAAAGCATTTCACACATATATTACCATTAACGCTCAGTGGCCACAAATGTGGACGTTATCCCTTTTTGTGAATTTTAATTTTTTTTTTTTTTGCTTTTTGAATTCGTATTAAAATAAAGTTAATTAATTTAAAAAGAAAACAAAATTTAATAATTTTTTTGTCACCATAAAAAAATCGTCCCTGAAGAGGTTAATTTCAAATTGTCCTCATAAGAAGTAACAAAAAAATATTGCGTTTTCCAAACTCTGCCAGTTGATAGCAGCCATCTCGTTAAAGCTACATCTATCCAATAAGTTCTCATTTATTCAGTCTGTTTTGCAAAAATAGACGGATACAGCATTCACATGCAAATAATAAAATTGTTTTATCATAATTGGTGGTCTGTGCGGGCCACATTTCGTGCACTATGCACATTTTTTGAGATCGCTGGTTCAGTAAGCGATCGACCAGCACCCACACTTCGACTAAACACCAGATCTGCCGAAAAGATTTCCGTTGTGCGTGAGAGTTCCCACCTAGGAACTAAAGGTAAACGACCGTTGACAACTACGTGTATTCGCTGAATGAGGTCTGAAACAGTCGTCTTCAGCGATGAGTCCCATTTCTGTATGAATGGGTACGTAAAGAAACAAAATTCTTGAGTTTGGTGACAATACCAAACCACATTAAATCCCAGAGCGACCAAAGCATTCCGAAAAGTCAGTGTTTGGTGTGGAGAAACTTCATGTCTCATTGTTCAATTTTTTAAAAATAATAATCTCGTTTCCTGAATAGGCGAATGTATTTAGATGAGTAGCAGAGTTATATCCACCAAATATTACATACAAACTGTATAAATGGCGACACGACTTTTAAGGCCCTGAAGCTAAGCTCCAAAGTAATTTAGACTCTTGGCTATAGTACGTTTAGCATTGTTCAACTATGGTTATGTGCATAGCTGCCAGATTTGACGATTTATCGTCATTTTGACGATTTTGTGCTCCAAAAATATCATATTGACGATGTGACGATTTATGTCCTTATTTTGACGATTTTTAGATATTAAAAATTTACATCATATCCTTTACTTTAGTACATTAAAAGCCTCCTTAAGCTTTGTATTTGCTTTGCAATTGTTACAATTGCGAATTTATGTTAGTAATAACAAGAGGTAAGGAATTATATTTTTCAGTTATTTTCGAACACATGTGATGATTTTTCTGTATTTTATGCCTTTTTAATCCCTTAAAAAGAAAACAGGAAAGACTGTGCAGGAATTGAGTTTCACATACGAATAGTCTGGGTAAAGAACAAATTTTGTCTGTAATGCAGTGTGCGATCCACTGTTCAATTGACCATATACGGGTGTGCTGGGCGAGAAAGACATGATTTTTATGAGCAAGCTCCTTATTTCGCTCGAGAAAAATTCTTTGTTATACCAACAGTAAAACACAAACCACATTGCAACGATGCTCCAATGAATCAATGGAGTTGGATACACTGCCATCATTAACGAGCTAGTACGGTCTCTCCTGTACATGGTCGAGAAGTCTCAAAATAGACGTTGAGGCACCGACCCAGACATCAGAGTTGTATTCCATTCTCGGTCGGTTATAAATGGTGATCTTTTTATTTTTTCTACGATTTCAATGAACGATTTTGACGATTTTGACGATTTTTTATCAAATATTTGACGATTTGATGCTTTATTTATATGGCAGCTATGGTTATGTGGCTAATGAGGCTAAGTACAAATATACAATTTAAAAGTTCTACATCTTGTACAAGTGCAAAATGAATATAAATTTTAAGAATATGAATTTACGTGAAAAAAATTTTCCAAAATATAATATAACTTGAGATATTTTGTGCATATAATTTAGTTTTCAATGTTTTTTCTATTTTTGTAAAAGATATTATAAGAAGGTTTTCTTTTTCTTTTCATGTACAGGAATTATGTAAAAAAATTTTAATAGAGTTTGTCATCATTACATTGGTACTATGAAACCAATGAAAACCAGCATAACGAACAATGAACTTTTCCACAGCAATTTGTACAGTGAGAGTCGTGTTGTAATAAAGGCAAGATACACTTTAATTTGAAATACTTGTGCTCCTTTCTTTTTTTTTTTTTTTTTTTTTGAATACAGTCCAGTTACCAACAACCATATCCATGGGTATACACATATTTACTTCTGTTATTTGTATTAAGCGACCCTTAGTTTAGTTTTTTTTTTTTTTGTAAGAAAAATAAGCGAATGGAAAAAATATTCCATATAAAATGAAAAACAAAAAAAGAATAAAAAAATAACACTTGTTGTTCATATATGTACTATGCTTTTTAAAGGAAAAAAAATTTTATTATTTCCATTATTTTTTTCGTTTTCATTTTAACAAGTATGAAGAATAAGTGTAAAATGTTTCGTATGTGGCGCGACTTGAACCCAAAAGACTTGGAATTAAAGAACAAAAAAAAAAAGCGCAAGAAAAAATATTTAAAACAACAACGAGTTCATTTTGTTTCTTATCAGCAGCTACCAACGGTTTCTCTTTATAAAACAAAAAAATAATAAAGAATAAAAAAAATTAAAAACACGCTTAAAAACATGTATTCAAGCTGCCATTGTACAGGCAGGCAGGCAGCAAGGCTGTAGTAATGTTTTGAAAAAACCAAGTTTTAATTTTTTTGTTTACTAAATGGGCTGACGTTTAAATATTTTATTCCATTTGTAACCCATAACTAGACCAGACACTACAGAAACTGATTCGCTAATTACTGTCAAGGTATAAGACATGTCGTATAACTATAATCGTAACTATTGAGCGCAATATTTGATCAATAAAAATCATTCGAATTACAAATTCCAGGTAAAAAATATTTTAAAATGCAATATGTCTGGTGATATTTATTGCAGCACAGAAACAAAGCAAACTTTTCTAAACAACTAGGCATTCATCTTTCAAAGAGTTAACCATTTTAATAAAGCTGGGAGCTGCTGGAAAGGTACAAAATCGAACTATTCTTGTAGTGAATAACAAAATGGGCTGTGAAAGATTGCTCAGGTATAACTAAAGGGTCCGCCAAATAACTTTTTTTTTTTGAAAATACTTAAAAAAAATCTACTGAATATTTTCTCAAATTTCTTTTTTTATTTGAAAGTACAATCCTTCCAGTCAATAATGGAAAATAATTTCATTCAAATGGCTGCTTCAGCTGGCCATGCAGTAGCCTACACGATCGGTCCAATTTTTAAGCACATTATCGATTGTGTGCCGCTGTATTTCAACAATGGCTTCACGAATATTGTGCTTTAAAGCGTCAATTGTCTCTGGCTTGTCGGCGTAACACCTATCTTTGACGGCACCCCACAAATAATAGTCCAACGGTGTCAAATCGCAGCTCCGAGGTGGCCAAACGACATCAGCTCTGCGGCTGATAATGCGATCTTCAAAAACAGGGCGCAAAACATCGAGTGTAGCTTCGGCTGTGTGGCACGTAGTGCCGTCCTGTTGAAACCAAATGTTGCCAATATCCTCCTCTTCAATTTTTGTAAACAAAAATTCGTTCAACATGGCCCGATAACGATCGCCATTGACTGTAACGGCCACTCCTTGCTCATTTTCGAAGAAAAATGGCCTAATTATGCCTCTGGACCAAAATCCGCACCAAACAGTGACTCGTTTTGGCTGCGTCGGCTTTTCAATGTATGCGTGCGGATTTTCTGTGCCCCAAATGTGACAATTTTGCTTGTTTACATACCCGCCAAGATCAAAATGAGCTTCATCTGAAAAGATGATTTTTTGACAAAATCGGCATCTTCTGTAACTCGATCGCAGGCCCACTTAGCGAAGCGAAAACGCATTGGACACAACCATATTCGTTCAGCGGAAGGATAAAACTAATTATCTGTCAAATCAGACATGAGCTAAGTGTTACCATTCACGAAATAAGCACTAGTTGAAAAAAAAAACGTTAGATGGCGGACCCGATATACTATACTCTGTGAAAAAGCTCACGAAGAAAGCAAAGTGAGGTTTCGCAGATGGTGGCAAAGTCATGATTGATTGATTGATCGATAGAATAACGTTAGGCCAGACCTAGGTTTTGAATGAATTTCTCATCACATATCAGACAAACGATTGATTCTGATCAGTACTTTCAACAATTAATGAGATTGAATCATGCCAAATGGATCAACAGAAAAGATGTCCCGTTCTGTTATGACAATGCCAAACCACAACCCGGCAGAAACTTAGAGCGCTTGGCTAGGCACTTTCGTTGTTATTTCTTTCCATCTCTCTCTCTCTTTCTTCATTCAGTTGCTTGAACGTTTGAAATACCTACTAAAATCCCATAAAATTCTGAATTTTGTTTCAGTTTTTTGAAGAATTCGTTTCTGTAGCCAAACTGAATGTACTCTTTAGGTTTGGAGTATCAGAAAACATGTAATGTTCAGGTATCGATAGCATAGGTATGTCCCTACTGGAAAAACACTGGAACAACATTTATAGTCCTTGATGTTTTAAGTATCAGAAAATAACTTCATGCTTGATGAAACTAGACTGTTTCTAGGTTTCCATAGCAGCATTTGTTCCTATTAGGGAAATATTGTAACAATATCTACAGATCTTGATGTTTTAAGCATCAGAAAATAAAGTCATGCTTGTGGGAACCGATATACTTTTTTAAATTTCAAAAGAAGCATTCAAACTCTATAGCTTTTGACATTGACAACTCTCATGTATAGGCCGGTGCCTCAACGTCTATTTTAAGACTTCTCGACCGCGTACAAGAGAGGACGAAGTTGCCCGTTAATGATGGTAGGGTATCGAACTCCATTGGTTCAATGGAGCATCATTGCAATGTGGTTTGTGTTTCACTGTTCTATCGTTATTATAACGGATTTTGCTCGAGCGAAATGAGGGACTTGTTCCCGAGAATCATGTATTCCTACATAACACTCGCCTTTCTCTTCTAGCAAATACTTATGTGGTCGATTGGCCAGTGGTTCGCACACTGCATTACAGACAAAATTCATTCTTTAGTCGGACTATTCGTATGTGGAACTCCATTCGTGCAGAGGTTGTAATTTTTTGGCTTTCAAGAAAAAGATATAAGATACAGAAAAACCATCACTTAAATTTGCAATAGTAATAACAGCAAAGTAAATATAAAGCTTAAAGTGGCTTTTAAAGCACTAAAGTAAAGAATATGATGTAAATTTTTAATTTCTAAAAATCGTCAAAATAAGGACATAAATCGTCACATCGTCAATATGATATTTTTGGAGCACAAAATCGTCAAAATGACGATAAATCGTCAAATCTGGCAGCTATGATCACAGGAGCTAGTATCTTCTTTATGATTTTGATAAAAATCACTCAAGTAACTTGACTTAGCACTAATTACATCACTTATTTTATACTTTTTATACTTGTTATTTTATATACGAGGATAACGTTAACAACGAACATCTTAGGACGGTTAGACAAAGTCACCTCTCAAGAGCAGAGTTCTTTACCACTATTACGCCCAACATAACAACCGAAAAAGTTTTCACAGAGGGCGTTATTTCCAGGCAACGACAGCTGCCACCCTTAATAAAATAAGAAAAAGGAATAAAAGGTAGGCTAGTAACATAAGAGGAAACTGTAGCACATTAAAAGCACTAATCAGAGGAATAAGTCTCATGCATTCTTTAAATTTACTGTCAATAACGCATGGCATTATAAATATAAATATTTTACTATTGTTATAATAGTTGTTGTAGGGTCCATCCCTTAAGTCGTTTTAGTCCACTACAGTGATTATTCATTATTTACACTTGTTTTGTTCATTCATTTCATTTGTTTTAAAGATTTTCTCGATATTTACGGTCTTCATGCGCTGCTGTGCAAAACAAAAGAATCACAGAATTTTTTTTTCCTTTAATTTATTTTTAATAAGAATTCTTGTTGTTGTTGCTGTTGTTGTTAATATTGCTTTTGTTGTCGTCTATACACTTCCTGTCAAAGTTCAGTTCTTGTTTTTTTTTTGTTCATTAAGAAAAAATAAAATAAACAAAAATATGCCTTTTAATAATTTATTTATTACAATTTATTTTTTTACTCGCATAATATAAAATGAAGCCTCTTAAAAAAGAATAAAAATTTAAATGATTTCTTATTAATTACGTATTTATACGTACATGCATACATACATATGTGTAGATGTATGTTTTGTTTTCTCAGTTTATTATTAATAATAAATTAAATATAATTAAATTTAATAAAACAAAAAAAAAAAGCACAATAACCCAGTAAAATGTTTTATTCGAATGGAATTTTTAAACAGTGAAAATTAAATTTTTTTTAAATTAAAAAGCTATGAAATTTCTTTCATGTCTTTATTACTTCTTTTGTTTTTTAAGTACATATGTACATATATTCTAATACATATATTCTAATACTAATTCATATGTATACTTTGATACGGATATGGCTTTTTGATCGATAATATAATTATTCATAAGTGTATAATCATTCACAAGCGTCTGCGGAATTTAAATTTACAGCATAAAGACAGTTATGCAGAGATATAATCAAGTGATAATCTGAAGGTGGAAATACCGTCTTATATATGATGAATGCTTCGTAACTTCCTAGCCAAACATTCTCAATATCTACCAGATTATCAAAGTTTTATGTGGTCAGACATTGTCATAGAACATGACATGTCATGACGAACATGAAATTTTTTATTTTTAATGTATTCTGTCCCCTTTACTTCAAATGCTTGTATCAATCTCATTAATTGTAAAGAGAGTAAATCGTTTGACCAGACTGTAGACCTTATAGTGAACAATTCCATTTGTTATTACCTTAGATCGTCCATACCCTCTTCCTCACACATGTGGCACCCAAAGCTTGTTTGTGTTCCATCTTTCCTCAAATGATTAAAACAATGATAAATTGTTATTAATATAAATTATTATTAATATAAATAAATATCCAGACATTGCGGATAATTCGTCAATAAGAGCAAGAATATTCCACTTCTGTTCTGTTCAAGTTACAGTATCGTTTTCGTAAGCTTAATGCTTTTTTGTAGCAACTTTAGTACTTGGACTTTTCGAACCCCCATTATTTATAGGAAAAATATAGTGTTGAACATTTCCCTATTTTAGAAACTTTACAACCAATGTTAAAACTAGGAGCTTAGTATCTAGTAGAGGTGTGCACAAGACATATAAATTTGCACACTATTGCATTTTTCTCAAGACCGAATATTGACTGTAGCTGCAAATATAAATAAGTGTGAAGCAAAGATAGAGTAGATACTATCTAGTGAACCAACATGCAAGGAAAGCCACTTATTCATGCAATATATTGTGTGTTTATTACAATAGCAATACATATATATTGGAGGGTGAAAATCACAGTTGCCGGAAGTCAGACGAAGTAAATCAAAGAATAAGAACTTTTTCCTTATTGTTGTTACTGCACGGTCTACAACTATTGTGGCATAAATGTCTAAGCCTGTATTATGACGTAAGTTGTGGTCGCCATAGTCTAGAGAATATTTAAAAAAAAATTATGCCCACAACTTCTCATCAGCATACAGGTAAAAGCGTCAATAATTGCCATAAAAAACATCTCAAATATCTAAAATTTGTCATTCGGAATCATTCAATTGGTTAAAGTGTAAGACCATCCAATCATGAATAGAAATTAACACATAACAGATGGGTGATTGACAACGTGACAGTAGTATTGGCCAGCAAACTGAACTGCAATATGAACACACAATCCAGAATCACTGAGGACGCAATTGCTATTTATTGTTCGAAGAATGCAAAAGACTTGAACTGTGCTATCAATTCTAAAAACGAATACTGGCTGTACGACTTTGTAATCAAACGAACTTTATTCTATGAGGCTGTGGTTTGGCGGCTGGATTTGGACAAAATAATGAAGGTGATAAAGATAACAAGTGCTGTTAGAACCACATAACATGAGTCATTCTGGTCCGCTACCATTGGTCTTCAAGAACGATGAAAATCGTAACAGTGCCATTGGTACAACATATGTATCAGAGATCAGCAATGAATCGTATTTTCGCTACTCATAAGTACTCATGAAATTTTGAGTATGAGTGAGTCAAGAGTATTGAAATTCAACTACTCTGATTCATTCGTACTCGCTACAACATTGATTTATAAGTATAGGTTGCAATGAGTATGAGTACAACGTTGACATCAAACTCACAACATTCGATTCATTGTTTGATTCATACGCCTACTCATTCAGGTTCATAAATTTAGAAAAACACTTGTAATTCTTACGAATGATTCGAGTCACTCGAATCATTCATCAAAATTTACAGTAGTAGTTATTGTTGCATTTACAAAAGAAAATACAAAGACAGCAAGCAAAGCACACACACAACCTTCTAGCGAGTATTGTGGTGTTCGTACTCGAATCATACTTATTTTGTGCTTCGTGTATATGTTGAATCACGGAGAGTCGAAATCAAAAACATCGTGCGTATTGTTAAGTATGAGTACGATGAGTATTTCTAACTTTGAATATGAGTAGTGCGAGTATGATATTAAAATAAGTATGAATGCGTATAAGTATCTGAAATTATAAGTATGACTCGAATCTACTCATCGTTTTGAATACTCGTTGCTGATCTCTGATATGTATGTCGTAGTCACTAACAAAATTTTCATGAAATGATATTTTAAATGTAAATGCCAAGCATTCTTTTACAACTACAACTACATATTAAATTAACTTTTGTAAATTTGAAACTTTTTTCTATTTTCAAAACCCAAATGCTTAAAAATCCACTGGGTACATTCTTTTTCGAATCGAAAACAAATCAATAAACTTTACATATGATACGATATGATATAAAGGGCTATCCATTTCGTGGTTTCAAAAGTATGGGACTGGAATTCGACATCTGTCAAACTAAATTGTGAAACCAATTTTTTTCTTTTCAGTTGAAAGTCTGACATTGACGAAAATGGATCGCTTAACTATCACACAACGCATAAAAATTATCAAAACCTACAACAAAAATGGTGATTCTGCCACAGCCACTTATCGTGCTTTAAGGGGAGATTATGGTTTACATAATCGTCCAACAAACCTCAGCGATGAAGCACATTTCACACTCGGTGGGTATGTTAATAAACAAAATTGTCGTATTTGGGGTTCTGAGAATCCTCAAGTAATTGAAGAGAGGCCATTACATCCAGAAAAAGTCACTGTTTGGTGCGCTCTTTGATCCGAAGGTGTGATTGGACCTTACTTCTTCGAAAACGACGATGGAACGACTGTCACCGTCAATTCGGAGCGTTATGGTCATATGATAACCGACTTTTTTTTGCCTGCTATTGAAGAATACGACTTGGAGAATATGTGGTTTCAACAAGACGGTGCTGCATGCCACACAACTCGAGCGAATATGGCTTTATTGCAAGAGACATTTCCTGGCCGCGTAATTTCTCGTCGTGGCGATATCAACTGGCCACCAAGATGATGCGATTTGACACCATTAGACTTTTTTTGTGGGGCTACGCGAAAGACCGTGTTTATGCAGATAAACCTTCAACTCTTGAGCACTGAAAAACCAACATTCGTCAAGTTATGGCTGAGATACCGCCCAATATGTGTCAAAAGGTGGTCGAAAATTAACTCAAAAGAATTAATGCTTGCAACACTTTGCGTGGAGGTCATTTAAATGATGTAGTGTTTCACACATAATGTCAACGTTCAAACTTTACAATAAAAAAGAAATATCATGAAAAAAATATTTTATATGTGTTTTTTTTTACGTTTACTTTTGAAACCACGAATTGGATAACCCGTTATGATATGCCTATATTTACGGATACGGAGTATATTTTTCTGCATTCAATAAAAATTGTGATACTGTTCGATTTGCCACATCATAAGAGTTTGTAAAGATTATTTTATTATTCTTTTTTTTTCAAATGTTCATGCATTTCTTTTAGAAAATTAATACCAAACTCTGGACCATAGTGCACGCATATGAATATGTGTATTTTTTTTTATAGTTTGTTTATGCAATTCAATCAATTTTGAAAGTAAACTGTGGGGTAGCAAATCACACAAATTTATTTCATAGAGTTTTTATCACTTTCTTCTTTTTTAATAGAATGTTTGCCGGTTTCTAATTTCGTATACATTACTCTCACATATAGACATTTTAATTCCTTCAATAAGCTTCAACCATTCGTTTCCGTATTTAAATGGCTATTTCGAAACATATTTACTTCAAAACATATTTTGACTTGCAAATCTCTTGGGATTTTGGAAAATATTTGCAACAAATACGCTGGCCATGATCACACAAGACACTTATAATCGATACTTCAGATAAATCGATCATTATTTCAAATTTTAATTTTTGAACCTATTCCACATACAACAATGCATATGTACATATGTATGTATATGGCTGTATGTGTCTGCATGTGTATTTTCATTGTTAAAGAGTGTACTGATTAAAGGGGCGTTTGACAGTTGAGTTTACGCTTTTTAAAATAATATTTTTCTGTTTTTTCAGTTTTTAATGTGTACGTGAGTGAGTGTGTGTTTGAAATCCCATAAGTACTTGGTATTGAGTGAGACTCGTCCATACAATGAAAAATTTCTGTAGAATTTATTATTATGGACCAAAGCCATGTGTGTTATTATTTTCCGCATTCGAATCATATATGCAGATACAGTCTGCATTTCGTAGGCGTTTACAGTGTTTATGAGCCATAAATGTCAACTCTTTCGTTTTACGCTCCGTTAGTGATCACGTTGATCATGATGATCACAATTGACACATGACACTGTTGTTGGCTAAACTAAGCAGCATGTTAGAGCACGGCCTATTGCATTCGTATGTTAATCATCAATATATGTATGTATTCTAACTGGCCAGTGTTTTTCCAAATTAGCATCCATCCGTATTGTATGGCATAGGAAAATAGGAAACTTTTACTCCATATGGGAAAAAGAGTTTTCATATTTTCCACTTTTTACCCAAAGGTTTTTTTTTTGTTTTTGCAATTATCCTTTACATTCTGTGGCAATTTGATTTGGTTTTCAGTGGGTGGGGAGTAAACCGCAAAACCAATGACCATCTTAAATTTCTCATTTTTGTTTCTTTGTATTCATATGCATATGCATAGTCAACAAAGGAATAAGAAAAGACGTTTTGTTTCCAGCTGTGATCGATTTTATATGTAGTTGGTTGGTGGTTCTATATGCTGCAACATTATTTTTCTTTATTTTTTTTTTTTTTTTTTAACAAATTCGTAAACAACCATATGAACTCTTGAACATATGAAAAGTTACACCCGCATTGCATTAGAAATTCTTTTGAAGTCTACACGTTTATTTTCTATTCTCACTTTAAAATTTTTTAAAAAGAAAAAAAAAAACTCCGCGTTTTAATAAAGCATTATTGCTCGCTAATTGTGTTCGTTTAAACTAAACCGTGCGGTATGTTCCCGTAATATTTTATCAACTCATTTGACTACAATTCCGTTATATTTTTGTAATAAAACAAAATATACTTTTCTCTGATTAAAACTTATCACAAAAAGTGCTACGAAACAAAACAAATTTCATATCACCGCCACCTTTTCGAAATTAAACAGTAACAACTAAAACATCATTTTGCGCTACAAATGAGGTGGTACGTTTGATCAAACAAATCCATCACTATCGAATTCATTCATACATTTTTTATTCATTAATTCATTCATAAATTCATTTATTTTGTGTTTGTATATATTTTCATCGTATCTCGAGCTTTCAAATTCACGTGATAATATGTACTTATATAAGGAGGTGCACACAATATTGCCAGATTTTTTGTTTTGTGCAGATTTGATTATTTGATGATTATTCTATAGATCTTTCGATATGCTTTCAAGTTGCAATAATCAAACTTTCTTAGAGTGATAGAGTGAAAGCTTACCATATTAGGCTGACAAAAGCACAATTTTCTGCCCATCAAGGTCAAACGACGTCATGCTGCCAGCATCGCGACCTAACTCATAGACCAGACTAGACCTAGACTAATCTTGAAATTTATAGAACACAGTCGAACTTCTATAAATTGAATCACCATTATCCAGAAAAAAACTTCAACTTATAGAAACTTCAAGTTAAAGAAGTAAAACCTGATAGAATTTCTCTCCAAGATGGTGTGCTTCACATACATACATATAATTGGTCATTACAACCCTTTAGTCAGGATTATTGACCTAGTTTCACACACCACTTATGTTGTGTGTGTTAATTTTATACATAAGTGGCGGGACCTACAGTTTAAAGTCGTTTCCGAACGACAGATTTTTTGAAAAACTTTTCATGGCAATTTTATTTACTTTCAGAGTTTTTGCCAGAAATCTGCTGAGAGGAAATCGTCGAATAAATACTTTTTGTATTTTGTTTTGATGTCTGGCCTGGGGCTCGAACCCTGGCTTTACGTCTAATAAACCAACACACTACCTACTAGACTACGGCGACTGCTGTGCTTCAACTTATAGAAAATTCAAGTAATAGAAGTTCAAATTATAGAAGTTCGACTGTATTTATTTCTAGAATTTTGCAACCACCAGAATTAATTGACCCATTCTGAAACTCTAATCAGAAGACTGTATTCTCACAAGTATATAATCAACATATACTATGTCAAAGAAAACATCAGATGACAGCAAAACCTGTATGCATACATACATACATAATTGGTCATTACAACCCTTCAGTCAGGATTACGACCTAGCTTCTCACACCACTCATGTTGTGTGCGTTAATTTTATACGTGAGTGGCGGGACCTACAGTTTAACGTCGATTCCGAACGACAGATTTTTTTTTTTTGAGAAAATTTTTCATGGCAGGTTTATTTACTCTCAGAGTTTTTGCCAGAAATCTGCTGAGAGGAAATCGTTTCATATTTCGTTTTGATGCCTGACCTGGGATACGAATCCGGGCTTTACGTCTAATAAGCCAACACACTACCTACTAGACTACGGCGACCTCAATGGAATAACTTAATTATCAGTTCATATTGAGACATTATCAACAGACGAGAAATGAATAATTTGTTGCTAGAAAGAAATGGCACATCTGCACCAACATATATTAGAGAGTAGATTAGTAGATATTAGTAAAGAATATCCGTGTAAAACGTCAGCGATGCTGAAGTCTTATCTGCCTACGAAAAAAAAAATATGGTAATCGTATTCAGTTGGATGATGTAAGAAACTTAACTAGTAAGCAACAGCCCAACGAATTAAGCCCAAATGAATTGAAATGACGCATGACTAGACTGTGATCATATCTCCTAATTATTTTCTGTTTTTTCATCAGTAATAAAAGTCAAATTCCTAATAAAATCTGGCTCTTAATCCCATTTTAATACCACAAAATAACTAGTACCACAAAATACTAGAATACTTGAATAGAAACGAATAAATTTGAAGACGTTTACAATACGACTTCATCTTCCAAATTCAATACAAAACAATCTGGCAACACTTACATACCATTTGTGTGAATACACTCCTATAATATGGTATACAATGACTTCAGTATGTTTCTTCCAGATATTGTTATCTGGTTGTGTTTAATAATTTTTGTGATATGGACAAATGTCGTCTGCAGCCATGGCTGGAATCATAACAATATGAACTTCCACTACTACTACTACCGTTATTTTTCCTCAAAAGATACGAATACAAACTACCCACACATTTGTTAATTGTTTAGGTTCTGGTTGGTTGTATAAAACCGAGTAGATAATACCAGCAGAGTCATCAGCAAAGCAGTTTGTTAGTAGCAGTAGTAGAAGAAGTAGTAGCAGCAAAAAGCAACTTTTAATGGTTTTTGGTATTCCGATAATCCTCGTCGTTATCGTTGGAGTCCTTATCATTATTTTCATTTTTAGCTGTTTGTATTTGAATTTCTTTTTTGGAGGTGTGGTTCGTGGTTGGTTGGTTATTTTTTTATTTTTTTTTATTTTCATTTTCGCCTGATTAGCACTATCTTGAATTATACAAATAATGTCTATCTACTGCTTACCCACATAATTCTGATTCTGGTTTTTTTTCTTTCTTTTTTTTTTGTTTTGTTTTATTATCATCGCATTTATTCACTTCAAACAAAAAAAGGGGTTTCCTAGCAGGCCCTCTTATCGTATTGGGCGATAATTGTTTTGTTGCATTTGAAACGTCTAGCAATGCTTTCCATTATTATTCATATTTCAATAGCATCATTGAAATTAGCCTTGAAACGGCCACTTCTAAAATCTAATCAATAAGAAAGTTCCCAACAAATTTGTTGTAGTTACACATGTTTTGTTGTAATAGAAAATTGTTGATTAATTTAGGAAAACATAGGGGATTTGAAGGAAGGAAGTGAAAAACTTTAGACGATAACAATACAAAATACAAAAGAAATTATATCCTATAGGACAGGAAATATTTAAATTTTAATTTAAAGCAAAAGTGTTTAATGTTTCAACAAATCTAAAGTGAGCAAACCAAACTATCGTATGCAGTCTACATTAATCTCAAAACCTTATAAACAGTTATCTGGATAAATTTTTACTTGTAAATTCTTTGTTATCCACAATAATCTCAAAAACTTAGTAACGGCAATGACGCTCCACCGGTGTTAACACTCACTCAGGGTCTCAGTGATAATCTTGCTCGAAAGTATAATTTCTTTGCTTTCCGAGACAACAGAACTGTAGAAACTTTAGAGCACTTAAATTCTTTATTAATCTTATATACTCTAGTCGTTTGTGCCTGGATGGCAAAAGAATCAGGGCTTTAATCCGAGAATTTATTTCGAATCGAGTTCACTTTTAGCTATCATACCTATATTCTGATGCGTCTTAGACTACCTACCTAGAGAAAGAACCCCACGTCGGAAAATTGTTAAAAATTTTGAATTTTCTATGACAACTACTGTCAAAATGATAATTGGGCCGAAAATGAATGGAATATAACTTCTACATATATCACACTTGTAGGATATCTAAGCCTTTATCAGTATTATATTTACCCTATCTGTGGGTGTTAATGTAGGTCATTATATGATCAATTCATATAAATACCAGAAATTGCAGAAGGTCCTTATGGAGGAAGAAAAGGAAATTAAACAGCATCGTTCTTTGCGACTGTCCGTGAAGTAATTGGCTGATCATTTTTATCTGGATTTACAACATACATTTAACAAACGTTTGTGTGGCGAGTTTTATGACTTCTCTCAAAACTTTTAGCTAACAGTCTATTAAGTAGGGTGTTGGCTTATTACACTTAAGGCCACGGTTCAAACCCCAGCAATATTTCTTCGGCGACTTCCTCTCAGCAGAATTCTGGCAAAAACTCTGAAAGCAAATAAAATTGCCATGAAAATTTTCTTTAAAATCTGTCGTTCGGAGTCGACTTTAAACTGTAGGTCCCTCCACTTATGTATAAAATTAACGCACACAACATAAGTGGTATGAGAAGCTAGGTCATAATCCTGACTGAAGGGTTGTAATGATCAATTATGTATGTACGTACACTGAGCGCCAAAAGTGAGTAAACACCAGTAAAATAATTCATTTTCTTAGGATAGGGAGAAAAGTAAATGAGAATAGTCGAATAAATTTCCAAAAATAAAAACGTTTATTTATTACTTATAAAATGTTAAAACAAAAACAATAATTCAATTATTGTTATGCTACAAGTATATTTTTTATAATAGAAAATTTAAAATTATAGTGGGTGTTGACTCACTTATGGCGCTCAGTGTATGTGATAACATGTTAGCCTTAGATTACCAGCATAGGGTTTGATATTTTTATGGGTCCCTGACGACCGCCACTGTTGTCTATCTACTAATGCGTCACCTATCTTATCTTATTACCTGAAAATGTATATGAAAAGAATTAAAAAAATGATCATTTACGTTAAAGTTTAAAGGTCTTATATACCCATTTTTCTATTTCTAGTCCAGCTGGACATTAATACAATTTAATTAACATTATAATCTCCATTAACCAGTCGACTTTTAAAGTGACCACAATAATTAATTTTTATTCTCTCTCTAGTAAAACGGCAACAAATGCTAACCGTAAAGATGTTTACAAATTATTATTCTCGTTATTGTTATTATTGTTATTGTTGTTGTTTTTTACAATACAGATCGTATATCAGAAGATTAAAAATGAAAACGACCTTCAGCTACTGATAAAAGAAAGAAAAAAAACGTACAACTACTTGCGTTCTTAATCATTTTGAGCTAAACGCCAGCCAGCATGTCTGGTCTGGTCTGGTCTGGTCTGGTAGCGCCTGCAAAAAACTTAAAAATAAACAAAAACTGACGATAAGAGAGAATTCTGAATGCGATAAAAGAGGTTTTTTTTTTTTTTTGTTTTCTTAGTCACGTGATGAACATTTTTCCGACGGCTTTTAAGATTGAACACAATGACTTGTGAAGTAAGATAGAAATCATATACTCAGGTAAATGAAAAATGCATGTTTCATGAATTTTCAATTTTCACAGCATAAATGTTATGCTTCAGCATTAAGTACATATATTCCATTACCAGTCCAAAAGGCGATAGTATCTGGTAGTAAGGCTTTGGTACGTGTGGCATCGACGTGAAATTGAAACCTGCATCAGACTTCCATAATACAGAGCTACTGGAAATGTGGTTAAAGTGATATGAGTAAGTAGTAGCCAACAATCAACTTTGAGCTAAATTTGATCCAGAACCTCTTTTTGTAATTGCCATGAAATTATAAGGGAAAGACTTGATCTTAGTGTTATTGGCATATATTGATTCATTAAACGATTTGACCTTTTTTCAATATCGTTCTACGTCAATATCACTCTAGACTTGCCTTAAAAAATCATCTTCAGCCATTAGGCTCATTTCTAAATGAATGAGTACGTAAACAAACATGATTTTCAAATTTGAAACGATACCAATCCACATGAGATCTAAGAGCGTCTAATAAAGGGCTATCCATTTCGTGGTTTCAACAGTATGGGACTGGAATTCGACATCTGTCAAACTAAGTTGTGAAACCAATTTTTTCCTTTTCAGTTGAAAGTCTGACATTGACGAAAATGGATCGCTTAACTATCACACAACGCATAAAAATTATCAAAACCTACAACAAAAATGGTGATTCTGCCACAGCCACGCATCGAACAAAATTTTCTTCAGCGATGAAGCACATTTCACACTCGGTGGGTATGTTAATAACCAAATTGTCGTATTTAGGGTTCTGAGAATCCTCAGAGTAATTGAAGAGAGGCCATTACATCCAGAAAAAGTCACTGTTTGGTGCGCTCTTTTGTCCGAAGGTGTGATTGGACCTTACTTCTTCGAAAACGACGATGGAACGACTATCACCGTCATATGATAACCGATTTTTTTTTCGCCTGCTATTGAAGAATACGACTTGAAGAATATGTGGTTTCAACAAGACGGTGCCACATGCCACACGACTCGAGCGAATATGGCTTTATTGCAAGAGACATTTCCTGGCCGCGTAATTTCTCGTCTTGGCGATATCAACTGGCCACCAAGATCATACGATTTGACACCATTCGACTTTTTTTGTGGGGCTACGCGAAAGACCGTGTTTATGCAGATAAACCTTCAACTCTTGAGCACTTAAAAACCAACATTCGTCAAGTTATGGCAGAGATACCGCCCAATATGTGTCAAAAAGTGGTCGAAAATTACCTCAAAAGAATTAATGCTTGCAACACGTCGCGTGGAGGTCATTTAAATGATGTAGTGTTTCACACATAATGTCAACGTTCAAACTTTACAATAAAATAGAAATATCATGAAAAAAATATTTTATATGTGTTTTATTTACGTTTACTTTTGAAACCACGAAATGGATAACCCGGTACATTCCGAAAAAGTCGCTGTTTGGTGTGGATGGTGGCGTCAACAGTTTATTTACGAAAGACATGTTGTTTCAACATGACGGTGCTACATGCCTCTTTTAATATTCTGCACGATCGCTTAGAGATGACCAGGCCATCTCACACGGAGATTATGTAATCTGGCCACCGAGATCGTGTGAATTCATCCCGTTTGACTTTTTCTTGTGGAATTTTTTTTTTTTTGTAAGCAAATACTAAAAACTAAGTGGAGCTACAAATTCTCAGGGAAGACAAATAGGATAAATTTTTGAGTTCACATACATATTACGATTTTTATAGAAGAAAAAAAAATTCTTCTTTAGTGTACATATGTATACATACATAATTGGTCATTACAACCCTTCAGTCAGGATTACGACCTAGCTTCTCACACCACTTATGTTGTGTGTGTTAATTTTATACATAAGTGGCGGGACCTACAGTTTAAAGTCGACTCCGAACGACAGTTTTTTGAGAAGCTCTTCATGGCAATTTTATTTACTCTCAGAGTTTTTGCCAGAAATCTGCTGAGAGGAAGTCGCCGAAGAAATATTTTCATATTTTCGTTTTGATGTCTGACCTGGGATTCGAACTCGGGTCTTCAGTCTAATAAGCCAACACACTACCTACTAAACTACGGCGACTTTCAATAGTAATAATCCCTATACGCTTGCAGAATTTAAGAAATAGTTGTCTTAAAGTGGTTGATCTAGACATGGGAATAAAATACAGAGCTTGTATGACGAGTTTTTGGTTTTTTTTAGCAATTGATAGAAATTAAAATCAAAATCGCCCGGCAGGAATATAATTTAAATTAACAAATATTAGTTTGCATTACAAAACAGTGCCTGTTAAAAATGTTATTTAATTATTTCAACCACAATATTTAATAATTAGAATGAAAAAAAAACAAACTACAACAACAATTCAACTTAAAGTCTTATCGCCACTTAGTTTTATTAAAAAAAATTTAAATGTTATTTGACCTGTTTTTTTTTCGTTTTTAAAAATCATTTTAATATTTTCGTTGAGACACATACATACGTACTCGTATTTAATGAAATAAAAATTAAATTTTTTTATTTTGAATGTTAAAATGAATGTCTTCAATATGTACATTCATTCATCGTGTATGTGAGATGAACTAATAATAATACATATTTCATACAAACTAAAACGACATGAGTATGTATTCTTATCTCTGGATTAGACGAAGATCAGAATACTTACTGAAACGAAATGAAAAACGTTCAAGTCTTATTTAGATGGTGTTAAAGATTAAAAAGAATGTGGTGTAAAAATCTAGACATCATAAAACAAACACTAAAAACAATAACAAATCATAAATGAAAAAAAAAAAACTATTAAAATAACTTATATGTACTCACTCGTATGTATGTACACATACATACATTTTATGTATATACATACATTCGGTCAAACCTAATGTGTTCGATTTACGTCAATGAAATTGAATATATTCAAACACTGGAAATCTGTGATGTTATTAGAGTGACCATAGAAAATAGTTCTACAATAGTTTAAAACAGAGTGGTACCCTATTTGGAAGTAATACTTGGGCAGTAATGACACGCACCATGAGAATGAAAAAAATGTCCACTGTTTACACAGATATGGGGAATTTTCAAGATCCAACAACATATCTCTAAGGCTGCTATTTGCAGTCACAAGTAATTATTTTTCTTTTTTTTTTTACTGAACAAAAAATTCTCAGAAGCATTATACCGGCTCTTGTAACTCATGTTTAGATCGTATCAAGAACTTAAAAAGAATAACAGTACAGTTTTAGGAAAGAATATCACCGCTCTGTCGTACATTTACAGAAAGCATTTGCCACCCTGAGTGACAATGCAATATGGGAGGTTCTTGCTTGTAAAGCTTATCTTCCAACAGAAATAACGGCTACATTTTAAAAATTAATTGTTCATTCTGTTTTGCCACTAGAGTTGTCATGCGATTTAAAAAATCCTACGATCTTAGTGGTCAGTACACATCACCTTCCTGTGAGATGAAATGCCAATGTGGCATGAAATGTATGACACATAGAGCAGTCCTCTTGAAACCAGTTTATCAATTTCGGACCAAAGAAATTGGCAATCATCAACCTACAGTACGAACCGTTAGCAGTGATGACCTGGTCAATGTCGTGCTCAAAGAAATATGGACTGGAGATGCCACCATCACAAAATCCACACCAAACAGCGATTTTTTCGTAATGTATTAAATGTCCTTGGCTCTGATGTGTATTGGCATTGTCTCAAATTCGACAATTTTGTGTGCTTATGTACCCATTCATCCAGAAATGGGCCTAATCGCTGATGATAATTTTTCTTTGAAAATTAGAGCCAACATTCGTTTCAAACAGTTGAAATTACAGATAAATACAGGTATTTCCCGACTTACAACCGAGATAGGTTCCTGGTCATCGATCGTAAGTCGATTAATTCGTAAGTCAAATTTCATATAAAAAAAATTTTATAAAAATATTACATACTGTACTACTAACTTTGAGGGTCAGGAGAAATGAAACTACCCAAAATTTCTATTTATATTTACTTATATGGGCAATTTCGTGTCAAGGGACCCAATTTTTAAAATCGATGTCTTCTGATTTGGATGAAATGAATAAAAAAAAAGGCCCAAATTGAAAAAAAATTTAAAAAAAAATTAATTTAAAAAAAAAAATTTAAAAAAAAGATTTGGAAAATTTTTGCTAGGACCAATAGGTGAAAAGTTACACACATTTAAAAAAAACCCTGTATGACCAAAATGTCCATCTTTGACCCCCTCTAACTCCGGGAGTTCTTGACTGATAGAGCTGGAAATTTGTGTCTGGCCAACTATCCAATAGTACTAATCTTGGTGAAAATTTCATCCAAATCGGAAGGCATCGGTTTTAAAAATTGGGTCACTTGACACGAAATTGCCCATATATATAAAATTTATATTTTAGGAATTCCCCGCAACTACATATTTGTCTTCTTTAAGTATTTTCTATGAAAAAATTAGAAAAAAAGATGGTCGTAAGTGCGAATAGTCGTAAGTCGAACGGTCGTAAGTCGGGGACTACCTGTAAGTCAAAAGAGAAATAAAAACTTAACATCAATATAAGAATAAAAACAAACTTTTCTATGGTCATCCTAACTGTTCAAAAACGTTCCAATATGACTGAGTGCTAACTTTAATGTCAATCCTTATCTCATAGTAGTTCAACATCAATTATACATCGCTGTTTTTAAATTTTATTATAGTTTTTCGTTTTCCTTTTTTTATAATTTTGTTGTTATTTTATAAAAAAAAAAAAAAAAAAAAAAAAAAAATTTTGTTTATTTATTATCACTCAAAAAACTTGTCGCCGCTACTCATTATTACCCATCCGTCTAACCAATCATCACCCATCGAATCATACGTCTGTCCTTCCATTCTTCTCCAGCTCTTTATCCATTAGCCGTTCGAGTTGTTTATGCAGTCAATTTAATAGTTGCATAGTACTGTAGTTTTATTTAAGCAATGCAATGTTATGGAACTATATAACGGTTACTATATGGCAGCCATATTTGTTGATAACGGAATAAGCAGTATTTTATATTAATGTTTATTGTATTATGTTGTTTTTTTTTTTTTTTGTTTTGTTTTTCGTAAATGCAACCTACAATTGTTTTAATATTTAAAAAAAAAATTGTTTTCCTCTGTACGATGCCACCAGGCATCGTAAATGATTTTGGACGAATCTGAACCGTATGTGTCATTGTGTTGTTCCCTAAATTGAAATTTTTTAAGTCATTTTTTTTTATCAGAAACGATCATTTTCTTCCGTTGATTGAAGTTATTTTTAGTCTGGGTGGTAATGTTGTACTATATATAGTATGAATGCATAATAAATAAAAAATACGCCATAAATTTATCTGGAGTACTTTGGGTTCACAGTGAAAATTTATAAGATCGACAGAAACACGATACATTTCGGGCATGTATTTACGCTATTGCTACTTTTGAATCTAACATTTAATCTAAAGATTGATAAACATTAAGAATTTTTTTGGTATTTCTGGTATCATTCCCCATCTTCTTTGTTTTTGCTTCGCTTCAATTTCATTATGCAAGTTTTCTAGTGAAGTAGGTGCTAGAATTTGTTGTTGCCTAGAAAGAAAAAAGTGAAAAGGTTGTTGCATTGAATGTAGCAGTGAGGAACTGAATGACTGATGTCGTCCTAGTCTAGTATGCTTTTTAGACGCGAGAACGTGCTTCAATCCTCACATCAGACATCTGGAAGAAAATTAAATATGAAAAAATGTTAAGAGTAATAGAATTGTTGAGAGTAAATAGAATTGTCAGGAAAATATTCTCAAAAAGTATGTATGTAATGAATAAAATGAACACACACACAACATGGGTGGTATACGAAGCTAGGTTGTAATCCTGATTAAAGGGTTGTAATGACCCGTTAATTAAGTAAGTTAGTAAAGAAGAAATTTGCTAATAAAGCAAGTACAAGGTGTAATAAAAAGAAATGTATTATTTTTTCCGTTTAATGGTGATAATATCATAGTTAGGACGGCTGCACGCCCAAGCAGTT
This sequence comes from Sarcophaga caerulescens, assembly GCA_927399465.1. NCBI lineage: Eukaryota > Metazoa > Arthropoda > Insecta > Diptera > Sarcophagidae > Sarcophaga > Sarcophaga caerulescens. Next base: position 135,146,074 of record OV656872.1, on the reverse strand, counting down.
ATTATTCGGCTAGCTTAAGACAGTGCGGTATTCGTCATTCACATCACGGCGAACAAAACAAAGTAAAGCGTTATCCATTCTTAAGTTTCAACAGTAAAATCATATAAAACTATAATTTCGATAAAAATTTCATTACATTATAATGCGTACGACTGTACAAAATACAATGTCATTCAAATAACAAATAACCGCCTCTAGAATGGTTACAATAACCCATCCTTTTGAAATAGTTTTCAATCACTTTTCTGCACACTTCGGACAGAATCTCAATGATAACTTGTCGAACGTTAGGGGAGCATTAGACACGTATACATTGTCTGTGACGAAGCCCCATAAAAGAAGGTGGAAAACTATAGTCGCCATAAACTGAAAAGCTAAAAACGATCATATCGTGTGATTCATGACAGCGTCATTATAATCTTTAATTTCGGACCATACGTCCGTAACGCTCTGAATTTATTGCAATTTTTGAAAAATATGGCGTAAAGATACCTTCAGACCACGATGAAGGTAAAAATCTCTACACAATCACCTTTCGGTTTTTCGAACATTTTGTGGGGATCAGCGCAAGTTCATGTTCAGCTTTGAAAACTACAACAGAAGGTTCACCTTTGGGGCTATTGAGAAGAAGTTCGATTCCCTAATAAACCGTTCATGTAGAACAGACTTTAGACTTGCAAGAGCCTTTCGGACAAAGCATAACATAGGATCCAGCAGATGTAATATGGATATCGCCAATTTCTCTAGTCTATGTAAAGATGCAAATGAAACAGTGGAGCATTTTTACGTCAATGTCCTTGTCTGCAGGCGCTTAGATAGAATGTATAGGTAGCAGCTTTGTTGGGGAACTGTTAAACCTGAAGAATGATAAACCTGAGGATGTAATAGGGTTCATAAATGGGATTGACTCTCAAGGGAGATATCTTTAGTAGGATAATTTACCTAAAGGTTCCATAATCGCTAAATGTTATGTTTGCCTTTCTTACTTACTCCTTTTTCTACCCTTCATTCTTTTCTTTTATGAAAGATCACAATGGGCCAATGGGTCTCTGGTTGAAGGCGTGGAATACAGTGATGCGACATGTTTCCTACCTAACCTAACCTAATTCCGTTAATCGATTTTCCAGAAAACGAGATCGACATAGCTTCAATTGTATAATTAATTGTTACATTTTACAATCGGAAATAATATTTTCATTAATATAGGGTGATTTTTTAAGAGCTATAGGAAAAATTTTCAAAAAAAAAACACATAAAATTCAGAAAAATGCATGAAATCTTTATTTGAATCCATAGTACGGTCCATATAATTTAATGTTTGAAGATTATTTCATGCAAATGTTGATCGGGACTGCGCCTCAAATGGTCCATCCGCTTAGTCCAATTTTGGCATACTCTTTCCAACATTTCGGCCGGTATCTCACGAATAAATGCTTCAATGTTGTCTTCCAATGCGTCAATTGAAGCGGGCATTTCTGTATAGACATGAGCTTTAACATAGCCCCACAAAAAATAGTCTAATGGCGTTACGATTCGCAGCATCTTTGAAGAAGTACGGTCCAATGATGCCATCAGCCCATAAACCGCACCAAACTGTGACTTTTTCTGGATGCATTGGTAGCTTTGCAATGCTTCTGGCTGATCTTCACTCCAAAATCGACAATTCTGCTTATTTACGTATCCATTGAGCCAAAAATGAGCTTCGCCGCTGAACACAATTTTTCGATAAAGAAGTGGATCTTCGGCCAACTTTCCAAGAGCCAATTTTGATAATAAAATTCAATGATTTGCAAGCGTTGTTCGTTTGTAAGACGATTCATTGTTAAATTTTGTTTTGTGGTTAAATTATAGACCAAACTGAAGATGTTTGACAGTGAAACAAAACTCGAAACGTGCGTGAGCTGTTTAAACCAGTGTTGCCAAGAAGATAATAGCTAAAAAATCACCCTTTATAACCTAGCGTGAGCCATAAGTAACGTTACTGAAACTATTTAAAGAAGTTTAAGATTACCGTACTTATTTGACCGAAATTAGAATATATGGTTTCTGTTTACTTATAAAGTACCAATATATTGAACATATTACCCCCTAATTATCAACACTGTCTCGTGCATATGTACCTCTTCTACAATATTTCTCTTTGTTGTCATCAAACAATTAAATTCTCTAAGATAAGAGAGAAATCATTTAAAACTATTAAAAAACATACAAACCGATTGATAAGAGTACGTACACATTTTGATTCTGCTGGAAAACATTTAAACGGAACATTAGTAGACACATTTAGTTAATACCCATACCGATACCGGCTATAATCAGGTGCTTAATTGTTTAGGAATAAAAGGCAATGGCGACAAAAAATGAATTTAATTTTCGTCGAGCACAAAAAAACGACATTAAGACTGTAAAAGACATGATACAGGTGAGGATAGAATAGAATTTAAAAACTTGAGAAAACTTTTTGCAGTCTTCCAAACAATGCTTATAAAATTATGGGAATGGCATGCTAAGCAAGCAGACAGCTGATGTTGTTATTGAATTATACACTAAAAGAAATTGAAATTCATTTTATAGGAATTGGCTGATTTTGAAAAAATGAGCGATGGCCCACAGTTAACCGAAGAAGGTGAAGGAATATTTCTTTGTATTTTTTGTTTAAATGTTTAAACACATGAATTAATTTTTAAATAATTTCAGATCTCATACGCGATTCTGGTCTTGATGGTGGTACTGAATATTGTCACATTTACGTTTTGGATTTAATTGAAACAGATAAAACGTAAGTATGTATGTACATACATGCGTACATAATAAGTTATCAAATATTTGTTCATCTTACATGAGAAAATATTTAAGATTTAAAATGTTTTTCTTTTTTTTTTTACAAATTTCCTTTAAACTAAATGTTGACATTCGAACAGAATTATTGATTTAAAGTATTGACTTGTGTACACACAAGTATTGTTTTTAAAAGTGCCAAAGATAAGGTACACATACATATTTACAAAAATTTGGTTTAATTTTGGAAAAAATAAAAGTTTATTTAAGATAAGAAATCCATAGAGGGGGAGAGAGAGAGAGGAATGACAATAAATCTAAGCCATAAGGAAATTTTAGTTTTAATAAAGAGAAGAAGACATTTTACGTTCATAATAAAGAATAATAAAAGTAGTTAAAAAGTTTCAATAATAAAAACATATACATTACTACATAGTATATAGTAGTTGCCATAGTCTAGACGTAAAGCCCGGGTTCGTATCCCAGGTTAGGCATCAAAACGAAATATGAAAAAAAATATTTCTTCGGCGACTGCCTCCCAGCAGATTTCTGGCAAAAACTCTGAGAGTAAATAAAATTGCCATGAAGATCTTCTCAAAAATCTGTCGTTTGGAATCGACTTTAAACTCTAGGTCCCACAACATAAGTGGTGTGAGAAGCTAGGTTGAAATCCTGACTGAAGGGTTGTAATGACCAATTATGTATGCATATATTACTATTGTGCACTGGGCATGTGCATTTATTACACACAGAATATTGAGAGAATATATTTTAACTCTTTTCTGTTGAAATATCCGCTCCGCATATGAATAATACATGCCTTTTTCAATCCTCAAAGCAGATCTTATCAAAAGATCTTTTTTAAGTTACTTAGTTGATTGGTCATTACAATCTTTTAGACAGAACAACAAAGCTTCTCACACCACCCACCAGTGTTGGGTGTGTTCATTTTAAGGGAGGGAGCTACAGCTTAACGTCTGCCCCGAATAACAGATTTGAGAAACTTTTCAAGACAATTTTATTTACTCTGAGTATTTTTGCCAAAAGTCTGCTGAAAGTTGTCTAAGCTGGGGTTTGAACCAATGGACTCTCGTTTAATAAGCCAACACACTGGAGACATCGCGATAGTTTTTCTTTTCTCTCCTACAAACTCAAGACTTTTCAAAGTACTTTAAACGTGCAAAAGGCGTTTAAATATTGGACAGGTAGACAGGACATCGAAACGATTAAACATTTTTGTTTCATTGATCATGACCTCAAGCTAAGTGTCAATATTTCATAGGGGATTGTATATCATAGGGAATTGTACATCATGGTACCATGGTTGACATAATGGCTCAGTGTATGCCGGATGATTAGTGCAATCTAATGTGCTAACATAAAATACGGACCGTTTAACTTTTAGTTCGATTTCAGTATAAAATAAGCATATGACGATCGAGTTTTCTTCTGATATCTTTTCAAGTAAACAAAATCCATTTAGATTATAAGCCGGAAGTATTTTAGTATTTTTAGATTATAAACCGGAAGTATTTTATTCCCATTGAGTGTGTTCTTGGTTAGGAAAAGATCACAAACGTCAGTTCACATCCAATATTCCCGAAACACGTATGGTGATGATGGATAATATAATTAAATACATCCATTATCAAAAATTTTATGTCACAAATGTTTAAGGATATCTTCTTATGTTCGCCGTAGTCTAGTAGGTAGTGTGTTGGCTTATTAGACGTAAAGCCAGGGTACGAGCCCCAGGCCAGACATCAAAACAAAATACAAAAAGTATTTAGTCGACGATTTCCTCTCAGCAGATTTCTGGCAAAAACTCTGAGAGTAAATAAAATTGCCATGATAAGTTTCTCAAAAAAATCTGTCGTTCGGAGTCGACTTTAAACTGTAGGTCCCGCCACTTATGTATAAAATTAACACACACAACATAAGTGGTGTGAGAAACTAGGTCAATAATCCTGACTGAAGGGTGGTAATGACCAATTATGTATGTATGTCTTATGTTTGTAGAAAATTCTAAAATCAAAATTCAAAAACTTTATTTTATTTTCCAATTAATATTCAGTATCTCATTTTATTTTCAGCACTATTATTGGTTATGCCATCTGCTTTTTCACCTATTCCACCTGGCAGGGTAAATCCTATTTTCTCGAAGATATTTATGTACGTCCAAATTATCGCGGTATAGGAGCTGGAGCTCGCATCTTTTCCGAGGTTGCGGACAAAGCTGATGAATACAATTGTAAACGTGTTGATTTTCATGTTTTGGGCTGGAATCCTGCCTCTAAATTCTATAAAAAATTAGGCGCTATTGATTTAACTGAAGCGGAAGAATGGCATTTCTATCGTTTACACGAGAAGGAGATAAAAAATTTAGTAGAACAAATGAAAAAGGAATGATTTCAAAAAGAATTTCAAATAATAATATTTAAGAATTAATAAAGTGGTTATTGAATTCAAAAATAAATTGTGACTGCTATTATTTTTGCTTGATCTTAGCAGAAGAAGTTAGTAATCGGCTCTGTTAGAACTTATTTTATGGATTCACTTACTTTTTATATGATTTCTCTTCTAGAAAACATACATATTTCTCTGAAATTAACTGAAAGGTAATGGTATAATTTGATATTTAAAGAAAGCATGTTTGAAGCAATCATTGCGGTGTAAAGTTATACTGCTTTAATAACTTATCTACAAAATATAAAGCAAATAAAAATTTTGCAGTATTAGCTCTATCATTACCTTCACCTTATCTATTTCTCTTTCAACAATATCCATAAACATTGACGATAAGAGAGAGTAATAATAGAACATAAAGCAGAGATGGGTATTTGATCCTAAGGCCGATATTAAGAAGAACAACATTACGAATTAATATTTCTTCAGATTACGGAGACAACCGATTTGACAACTTAAATTATCTAAAGCCTGTTCAGAAATGCATTATTTGCAATTATTTTACAAAGTTGAAGCAAATTGGCAGACAGAGGTACATTTTTTTTGTAGAATGTATATTTTAAAACGTTCCTAAAAAATGGTGTGTACTCCATATCAATAGTTTACGGATAATTGTAGAACAATCTACAAAATATCGATTAACATTATATCTTCAAATCATAGACTTTCATAAAGCCTTCGACACAGGACATCAAAAACGTTAGCATTCGAAATCATAAGGCCAAGCTCTTCACCATAATATTTAATATCATTTTCATATCATAGATGTTGTCCACCAGGGCTGTGTGCTGTCTGTGTTACTACCAAACCGTGCTTAAACTGGCTTCTACCATTTTTCATAAGTAACATAACAAATATTTTAAATAGATTTAGTGAAGTATTTTCTACTATTAAAAAAAGTAAAAAAAAAATTGTGCAAACATATTAGTGTGTCCGTATCTGATCATATGTCTGCTGTATGTATGTATTTAAACAAACATTTAAAACGCAAAATATTTTTTAAAAAGGTACTTAATCAAAAATAATTTGTTTATACTTTTACTTGCAAATATAAATTGCATGGGTTTGCTTTAAGATTTCTTGACGCTATGGCAACCAAAAGCTCATATAACTTTCGCAATGCTTGTAAAAGCGATATTAAAATTATAAATCAAATGATACAGGTAAAATATTATAATAGCCACTGCATTAGTTATTCACATTACTAATTCGGTTGTTTTTATTTAATATTATGCAAGGAATTGACAGATTTACATGATGGAGTTGGTGGACGCAAACTTACAGAGCAGGGTATGTGCTGACATAACTTGACACCAATTTCAATATTTAATTCAGTTGATTTGAATTTTTTTAGATCTTATACGGGATTCTGGCTTGGATGGTAATGCTGCAATTTGCCACATTTATGTTTTAGAATTAATTGAAGAAAATCAAAGGTAATCATCGTAAGCACTTAATAAATTACTTTTTTCAAGTTTTTCATAATTTTATAATTCAAATCAGCACTATTATTGGCTATGCCATATGCCATTTTAACTATTCCTCTTGGTATGGCAGAACTTATGGTATAGATGATATTTATGTACTGCCAAGATATAGGGACACTGGTGCTGGCGCTCGAATTTATTGCCAAGTGGCAGCCAAAGCAGATGAATTTAATTGCAAGTGTGTAGATATCCATGTTTTAGCTCATAATCCAGCATCGATATTTTACAAGAAATTCGGAGCTATGAATATGACAGATACTAAAGACAGGCATTATTATCGTTTAAAATATAATGAAATTAAGAAACTTGTACAACAATTAAAACAATAAATTGTACAAACATATGAAACATTTACAAACGCTGTTTAAAACCAGGGCTGCGTTAAAACTAACTTTTGCATAAAATCCGGAGAACAGTCACATCTAGGCACTACTTTTGTTATTTACGCAAATAGTTCTCAAGTATGAAGAAATTAAATATCATAAGTGGTATCTAGTTATCAAAATTATAGTTAACCGATTTAATCGTTAAACAATTAAAAAGAGAATATTAGATTTCATATTGTTTTAATATAATTTTCTTTTATATTTTTATAATGACCTCTAATACATATAAATTGATTAACAATAATACTTTTTGTCTAAATAAAAAGTCATATTAAATAAATAAATTCACTTAATAATGATTAAATAATAGTAATAAAAACTACACGCGCACAATTATTGTTCACCAGCAGTGGCTATAACATGTATTTGCATTGACTTTGTAGAATTATATAACTGACCGGGTGGAAATGGATGTATTTTAGAGTGCGTATCGGTTTTATTTTTACCGCCAGCGGTATATTTGGATAAGCGTATGCTAGGCATAGGTAAGAAACCGGTACACAAAGGCATCACATCCAAACAAATGGAATGACTTTCGACATCCTTCATGGAAATAACACCTAAGAATTAAAATATATAAAATTAATTATAAATTTCGGGATTTAAAATGAAAATAATTGCATTAAAAGGTGTGCAACGTTTTACCTGACGATCTACCGCAAACAGCCCATGAGTTTTGATCCGTTAATACTTCATACATAAGATCAACGAATGGATTTTCATGGATTTTTGTAATTTTTATATTTAAATTGCACACAGATTTCAGACGGCACAGCTCATTAGGTTCCAATTGCGCCTGAACCTTAAATAACGTTACATAATCGACCAAATCAAAGGCGCAACCGAAATTGCGTAATAAATACGGTTTCTCAACACTTGAATATTTGGTTACGAAATGCACTTTAATGACAGGAAACTCAACTTCAGCGTTTAATGGCTCCACTTGTATTTCATAGAGGAAGTATACGGTTAAAGATTTATAAATTTCCTTGTTAAAGAAAATAAAAAGAAATTTTCGTTAAAAACATTTTCGATATTGTACTCAATATCATCTAATTTATAAAAGAGAAATAATTGAAAATAAAACAAAAATATACACACAATTCTTTGTTGTGTTGGAGGATTCAAATCGATCAAACGTACACCTGGTACATCACAGCGCACCCGTGCCTCGGTCAAGTACAGATGCGCCTCTAAACCCCTGACAATCACTTGCAAAAATTTCTGTGTACCACAGGTGTGCAAGTGGCATGAGGCCTCAATGGCCGGTTGGAATTCAATGGGTATCTGTAGTTCATTACGCGACCAGGGGCAACTCAGTGTAATGTGATGTTCTAGGTGTTTGGTCAATTTGCGTCCCGGCATATCCGTTAACACTTCCAATGGTATATTTCGCTCTTCAAATGATTTGAAATTCATCAGTGGCACATTTAAAACACTCTCGAATGTGGCATCTTCGTCAGGATTCTCTTTATTTGTATCTGAATCTTCCTCTTTTGTTTGATTTCGCAAACGTATGCGAAGATTTTTAGAGCATTTTAATGTAATTTTGGCATCAGGAGGAAATATAAAACTACCACCAGAAACATGAAGACGTATTGGTTGTTCAATGCCAGCTATTAAAGTTTTAAAATTTAGTACAGCTGTAGCTGGCTTTGTAGTAATCTCGAATGGTGGACATTTGACTGGCAGATGTTCGGATAGAAATTCTAGCTGAGACATGCGTATGCAAAGCTGAAAATTACAACATAAATTACTCAGAACATAAATCTCTCAAATCGTATTCAAGAACACTAATCACCTGCTTAAATTCCCATTGGCCGACCCGTGTACCCTTGGTTTTTAGTTCCACCACTTCAAGACCGGGATGAATGACAACATTTTCGGCCGATACAAAATTTGTAAAATCCGACTGAACACTTGGTGATAGTTTACGCTTAGTACTACTAGTCCTTCTTACTGGCTGTTTCGGTTTAGGTATATCACAGGCCACCGAAGCACCCGCTAGAGTTTTATCTTGTTTACGATCCAAAAGTAAAGAAAATTTTAAACGGTTTTCTTTATTAGCTGCTAAAGGTCTGTTTGTGGCCATATTAGCCATATTGTTTTGAGTAGGCAAAGGTGTAACGTAGCGTTCAAAAGAAAGTTTAATTTCATCTATTAACACATCACGTGGATAAAGGCTTTCGAATTGCAGTTCGACACAAACGTATTCATCTTGAATTATGGGTTTGTCGTTGAGTACATGAATATTGATGATGCGAAAGTGATCTTCTAATACGCAAAAGTTGGCGTTTTCTAATGAGGGTTGTGCGGACAGAGCCGAATTAAGAGACTTGAGAGATTTTAAAAATTCATCAAAATAAAATGATCTGACCAAAGTTTCCAGTTCTGGACAGCATGAAATTGCACTACAAGTTTTTGTATAAGCGATGACATCACCCATTTTTCGGTAACAGTTCGACAGCTCTAACAATGTCTGAGAGCATAAAGCAGGCCAATTTTCAGCCTTAAGTTCACGTAAAAGATCTGTGAAAAAACCCACTGCTTTGTGCGGTTCATTCAGAGCACAATAAAAGTTGCCCAGATCTAGGCCCACTAAGCGAGCTGATCTTAAACGTGATACATGTTTATAAGTGCTTATAGCTAGTTCGGCTAGTTCTAAGTAAAGTTTTTGAAAAGCTTGATTTGATCCCAAAGCTTCTTTGAGTTGTTCTGGAGGTGATTTTCGTGGCCTTCTGCCTGGCGATCTGTCCCTTTGCTGAGGCGTTGGATTTAAAAATTGATCCTGATCCATAAGCGTATCACCTATACCAGCTGATAGTTGTACTACAATGTGCAATTGAGCCGAATTGGGTGTACATCCTGGTAATAAACCACATAATTTACCCAATTCATATAGTTTATCCTTTGCTAAATTCCATATAGGAGCGCAATGTTGAAAACATGTCACTTCTTGCAGTTCCATAGACATTTCACAAACCTGTAACACCTCTAATGCACAAACAAATTCCCAACAAGCCAAGGCTCCCTCCTGGCATTCGAGTTTAATTAGCTCTACTTCTCTTAGGGTAGAAAATAAGAACCCCAGTAATCTCTTAGCTATACAAGGAGTATCATTACTCTGTTGCAACAAATATGCTTGCCTCTCGAACAAGTAATTTCGAAAATCCAAAAGCGAAACACCTTCATTTCTGATTTTATTACGCCATTCAAAACGATCTCTTCGTCGCAAGCAAATGCCATGGAATGATGTTAAAGGTTTTCGAAAATATTCCAACCATTTCTGTTTTTCGCCAAAGCTAGAATTTGTTATAAACTGTGAGAATATGGCATCTAATTCATCGTATTGTATTAAAGCTTCTGTGTGTATTTCGAGTTTTTCAAATACTAAAGCCAGATCTTCTTGCATGAAGAAATACTGTAGAAAATCCCAACCATCATGATTACGCTTTTCACGTTTCGCACGTATCAGTTCTTCATATTTTCCAATGTTACGATTGTAACTGGTGAGCATAAGAAATCTACAAGAAACATTGAAAAGAGAAAATTAAACAGATTGTTTTAAACCTTACGTTTATTTAAAAAAATGCTATAAAATAGACATCAGACACAAAAGGCTCTTAGGGTTATAGACTAGTAAAATACAATTTTTCTAATATAAAATATAAAAATATATACAGACTTATTTATAGCTGTCAGTTAGATGACATAAACAAATTCATATTGGAATTGTTTACAGTTTCTAATCGGACACAGGATCTTTATTTAAGAATTTTATGTTAAACCTTTTGGATACCTTTTCTTTTTTGTCTATTTACGTGTATGGATTGTTAGAATACTACCATATAAGCATCGTTTTCTTCAATAACTTGTCGGTTTGAATCTAATACAGTCAGCTACTATTCGCATGGATAATCAACTGATTTCATTCAATCATACTAAACTTTATACATACCAATTGATATGTAAAATAAATACACAGCAAAAAAATACTAAAGAGAAATACAATTTTAAGGAACAATCGAGAACAATTTACACTACTTCTTCCACTCTCTGTATATATACAAAATGCCTTTGAATAACATCTCCCTTTACATCTCTACATACCTTACACGCTGCACTAAACAACGAAAACTTTCCGTTGATTTTTGTTCAAATTTAGCTGGATTCAGTACGGATATACAACGATCATCGTTCTTGGCACCAAAATCTAAGCGTATCTTATCCAAAACTGTGGTTCTCTGTAGTAAGTTTTTTGTTTTTCTCACATCGATAGTTTCCACCAATAAAATCATCCAATCAAAGATATCATAGCTACCCAGTAGCTTTAACCAATTATCGATTTCTTCATGTGTAGTCTTCTTATAGCTGTCTATATCCTATGCAATGAAAATAATTAAAAAAATTATTATATATCCGCATAAATATGCGTATACTATGCATACAAACAAACATAGAACTTACATTACATTCCGTCACATATATATGCAGTATGGGATGTTCTACTATACTCCATTCACCCTTTTTATATTTCTCCAGTAACTTTTCATTGAGCGGCTGAAATTGGGCATCTAAACGTACGTGTTTTGTGGGCCGATGTAAAGTGCGACGCCATTCACAAGTATCCAACGGTATAGCATTTGAAATTTGTGACTCCAAAGAGCGAAATAATGGAGCAGCACCCGTATCTTGAGGTTATTAAAGAAATATTTTCTAAATTTCAATGGAAAATGATAAATTAACCAAACTCACATGTTATAATGGGCTTGAAATTCATATCTTATTAAAAATTATGAGTATTTTTCGGAATTATTATCACTCTCGAATTTTTTTCACGTAAACAAATAAATTGCAACAGCTGATTTACTTCTTCTTCTTCTTTTGTATTACAATCAGTCACTGGAGATTGATAGCACAAAATGTAAACAAATATTTTTCAACACTACTTCTTTTCAACAGAGATGAATTTTCTAAGAGAAAAAGTTTAAATATATTAATAATTAAACAATTTTAAAATTCAATATGTATTGTGCGGCCTAAGTTATAAAATCAGCACACATGTACCAATTTGGTTGCTCGATTTGATCATCGGTCGAAGGAAAATCAAAATTTTATAACGACCAACCGTCGAATATTACAATTTGTTGTACAACTTAATAAATTATTATATGCATTATAGTTAATAAAATCCAGTATTATGTATATAAAAACTATTCTTACCAACAAAATAATAATAATAAAAATCAAATATATTGTCTTTTCTAAACATAAATTATTTCGTAAAATATCAACATGTTTTATTATATGAATTTACCGTAAAATTTTACATGAAAATACCAATCACTTTAAATATATTTTTTTTGATATGGCATCTCTTATAACGTCTATCAGCTGCCACAAGTGTCAAAATTTATTTAAGAGAAAAATATTTTTCTTTTCGTCAATGGCGATAAAAAAATGAAAAATAGTTAAATGTAACGTTTAAAAATTAATTAAAACAAATAAATTTCATTAATACAAATTATAAATTCAATAAGATTTCTAATATTAAGAAAAAAAACAGTACATTTATAATGGAAATGGCAAAAAGTTTATTTGGTCGAGATCATGACGGTTATGTGGGAAGAGATGAGCATACGGTAAGTAATTGAAGACATTTTCAACAACAAAAATTATGAATATGTCATCAATGATATTTATAGAAAAAATTACAAACCTTGAGTTCGGAAGATGATGTACTGGATGAGTTACCCACAATGATGGAGGAATTAAGTGTTGTGGATGGCCTACGACCTAATCCGGGGGGACCATTTTCGGCTTTAACAGCATCAATGTGGCCGCAGGAGATATTAGCAAAATTAGGCCAGCCAGAAGCAGAGACTTCGGCTGGGCCTAATGACCAGCCAGACTATAGATTTGATGAGTTTGGTTTTCGTGTAGAAGAAGAAGATGGTCCTGAACAAAATTCGAATAAGTTATTAAGTATACCATTTGTGGAAGATGCCCAGCATCGTTTGCAATGGATTGCCCATTTGGAATTTTCCCATAATAAAGAAGCCACGGAATTGACTTGGGAACATGTGGATGTTATGCTACCACGCACGGAAAAACTTAGAAACATGGTAAGAGAAGGTATACCCCATTCTCTTAGAGCTCAGATGTGGATGCGTTTGTCAGGAGCCTTGGCAAAGAAACAAAAAAGTGAAACAAGTTATCAGGACATTATAAAAGCTTCAGCAAATGATCAGCTGATGACCTCAAAACAAATAGAAAAAGATTTACTGCGTATATTGCCCACAAATGCTTGCTTCAGTAATCCCAATGGAACGGGAATACCTCGGTTAAGACGGATTTTACGTGGCATAGCCTGGCTTTATCCAGATATAGGCTATTGCCAAGGCACTGGGGTCATTGCTGCCTGTTTGCTACTCTTTATGGAAGAGGAAAATGCATTTTGGATGATGGCTACCATAGTTGAAGACCTTTTACCCGCCTCTTATTACTCTTCGACACTTTTGGGTATACAGGCAGATCAACGTGTGATGCAGACTCTGATTGCTAATTACTTATCGGCTGTCGATGATACCCTTAAGAAACACGACATAGAATTATCCCTAATTACCTTGCATTGGTTTTTAACGCTATTCGCAAATGTAGTCCATATGAAAATTCTAGTAAGGATATGGGATTGGTTTTTCTATGAAGGTAGCATTGTCCTTTTTCAATTGACATTGGGCATGCTTAAAATGAAGGAAAAAGATCTACACAATCTTGAAAACTCGGCTCAAATATTTAATTCTTTATCGGATATACCTGGTGAAGTGGATGATGTTGAGGTGAGTTCGAAGATCTTGTTAAATAAATTTTATTTCTACGATTTTTGAGCTTTACGTGAAAAAAATATTGAGAAGATGTGAATTATTCTGAAATTAGTCTTATTCGGTTTGTCTTATGGAAAACTTACATATTAACGTATTAGTCTTTTTACTAGACGTTATCTAGAAGGACTTTAGGAAAACAAACAAAAAATTTCCAAAAAAGTCCCTTTTAAATTCATATTACGTCTGTGACAACAAAATGTTGCTTTTGTGTGGTAAAATTTTCTCTTAGCTGTATTTAAATTAAGTTCAGAAACGTCTTTAAATATAATTTTCCCTTAACTCTTATCACTAGTAATTATATTTAATTAAAACTCATAACAATTTTTAGGATTTATTTAAGCTTGCATTGGAAGTTGGCGGATCTTTGAGTCAAACCGTTATAGACACACATCGTCGCCGGCACTTAGCCTATCTAATGGCCGATCAAGGTGGTCTTGTTGGTAACCCTGAGGCTGTACCAAATTTACCCAAACAACATTTAGCACGAAGACAAGTACGCAAATCAAAGTCTATACTTGAAACGTTGCTATTCCGCGGTGACAACAGTACTGATGAAGTTAAAAATAAAAATATTCGACAAACTGAAATTTTAGTAGATTTACGTGAAGCAATACTTAAGGTAGCTAGACATTTTATAACGATTGAACCCAAATTGGCCAATCATATACAGTTAACAGCCGATTATAGTACTCATTCACACGCTAAGGATCATGAAAACTTTATTAATGTTGCACGAACTCGAAAGAGGAGGGCCAAAGCTTTGCATGACTTTGAGAGGCATGATGATGATGAATTGGGTTTTCGAAAGAACGATATCATTACAATAGTTAGTCAAAAGGATGAACACTGTTGGGTTGGAGAATTAAATGGTCTGCGAGGTTGGTTTCCAGCTAAATTTGTTGAGTTGCTGGATGAACGCAGCAAACAATATACTTCAGCTGGTGACGATGCCATATCTGAAACGGTTACAGATTTGGTAAGAGGTACTCTGGCACCAGCTGTTAAAGCATTCCTGGAACATGGCATGAAAAGACCTTCGTTTTTAGGAGGTCCTATACATCCTTGGCTGTTTATAGAAGAAGCTGCCTCTAGAGAAGTTGAAAAGGATTTCGAATCTGTCTATAGCCGTTTAGTCTTATGCAAAACCTATCGTTTAGATGAAGATGGAAAAGTCCTCACACCTGAGGAACTTCTATATCGTTGCATACAATCAATTAACCAATCGCATGACGAAGCTCATGCTCAAATGGATGTGAAATTAAGATCCTTAATTTGTTTGGGTCTCAACGAACAAGTCTTACATTTATGGCTAGAAGTACTATGCTCTTGCCATGAGGTAGTACAAAAATGGTATTACTCATGGTCATTTATTGATTCGCCCGGATGGGTACAAATTAAATGCGAACTACGTATTTTAGCCCAATTTGCATTTAATCTAAATCCCGATTGGGAACTACCACCCAAACGTGGCAAAGAATCCCAACCGCTTAAGGATGGTGTACGTGATATGCTAGTTAAACATCATTTGTTTTCTTGGGACTTGTGAGAGGTTTCATGGTGTTCTATTTAAATTTACACACGTTTTTTCTTATAATAGTTTTAAGTACAAGTTGAAAACAATTTCAATTAATCAATATACAAACATATTTCAGCTTTAGCTTATTTTAATTTTAATTTAAGAGACAGCAAAAAAACTTCCATTATGTTTTAAACTTTTATTCCAATTAAGTTTTTGTTTTAAACATAATTTCTACGTAAATAGTTGACAAAGGAATTATTTATTTATTAAATCTATATAAAACGGAATATATGCATTTAATGTTAGTTTACGGTTTACGTGTATTTAAACGGTATATATATTTATTACAAGTACAAGTTAGTTCTTATTTTTGAACATCTCCTGGTTTCGTCAGAAATATTTATTATGCAGCTTTATATGTATGTATGTCTACTATAAATATATTATATAGTCTATATAAAAAAAAATTATTTCATATTTAGCAAAATATTTTTAATTTTGAAATCTCAATAGACTTTATATATTTATGTCTTTATATTCGGTAAACATTTTACATACATATATGTATAACTATTAAACGTATTATTTATAAACAATACCCCTATGTCTGTCCACTTAAGTGCTTATATGAAATTATTAATATTAAAACTAAATAAATTTCCTAAACCTTAAAATTTAATCATTTTATAACATGTACGTACCTTAAAAAAATATAAAATATTAAGTTAAAAATACCTATACATACACATATATAGAAATATATATAATATACAGAAAAATAAAGATAAATAAAGCTATAAATATATACAAATTATTATAGAAGTTTTTCAATATACAACACAATCAAATAAATTGCCAATTAAATTGATAAATAAATAAAAGTTTCTTAAGGGTTAGGCTGTGAGCTGAATTAGTCTTTTTTCTGAAATTTAGAATCCAGTTTAAAAGGCGGAATTGAATATCACAAATATCATTAGCAAACGTTTTGTTTTGACACACAGTATTGTGTTATTGCGGGAGCCTGTTAACCGAAAGCAGCGGATTAAAACAGCAAAATATTAGACATTTTTGGGCTACGAATGTTTTACTCACTCTTCTTACTTAAGTAACTTTTGTTACTTTTGCACAAGAAATTAAAAACCATTTTAAGAACAGAATTTCAGTCTTAATTCGAGTTGATGATATAAACCAAACATTTAATAAGTTTGTTATTTATGCTTTTATATTGTAATTCTACTCTCTTCCATTCCAGCTATGGATGGATCTCTATCGATATCTAGCAACTTATGTAAATTCCCCCTTTTAATATTTTTATCAATGTGTACTTAAAACTTTGTGTATTTGCCATGTTCCACAACATCTTTGACTTTATTTAAACAAACGTCTTTGTTTGTATTAAATCTATTATATTTTTAACATAAATTATTTTAGAAAAATTGTATGCACTTTTCTTTAAGAATATAAGTAATTAACTACCAACTAGGCCCAAGTAATCATCCATGAGGGTACCAATGGCAAACTATAAAATTAAAACATGCTATTAACTGTCGATTAAATCAAATCAATTAACTTACAATGCCTGTTGCATCAACTCGTGTACCGACAATTTTTAAACGTATTTTATCTTCACCCGATATGACGACGTCTTCATCCTTGGATTTGTAACAGGGTGGATTACCATTGGGGCAAAATTGCATGTCAGCGGGAATGGACTAGAATAGAAAACAAAAATACAATAAAAGGAAAATTTTGTTTTCATACTAGCAATACATATGTACTTAAAGCACTTACATGGTGAGAAATGAAACACGATAGAGGACCAATTTCAGCAAACATACCGACTTTATTAATTTGTTTAACGACTGCATCTAACACTTCCCCTTTAAATGGCCGAAAAACTATAGCTTTGTATTTAACCGGATAAACCACAAATCCCTGGCCGGGTTGAATAACACCGGAGCCAATTTGATCAATTGTTGTGACAGCTATAACAAAACCATATTTACCCGTACAAGTGCCCTCCACTTCAGTGTATAATTTTTGTCTCACCGTTTCCAAAAGCTGTGGACCAAAATAACGCGGGTGCAATAAAATCTCGTGTTCAAGTGAAATCTTCAAAAGGAAATATATGTGTTACACAAGTGGATGATTGATTCATCTTACTAACTTACATGATAAAACATTATTAAATAATATTTTTTCTTTTAAATATATTAAACAAAAATATATTGTTTACAAACAAAAATTACAATCTCCCCTACAATAGGAAAAATTCCGGTGTTGTACGAAAAAAAACATAAGAAAAACGCGCTGTTGTCAATGTCAAAACCATATAAAAATACACAAGGTTGTGTTCACCACAGTGTTGAAAAATTTAGTACTTTTGTATTTTTTTCAGTACTTTTTCATTTCAAAAATACCGCAGTACCACCACCAAGCTTTCAGTACTATTTTCATCAAATTTGTTTTTGTTCGTTAAAATAATAAATATATTTTAATAAATATTTCGCATATTCTTTTTCCTTTTCCGGGTTTATTAAGTATGAATTAACCCCCGTTTGTTTAATGTACCATGGTGGTCTGTCTATCTGTCTAATAAGTAGTTACAAGTTAAAGTAGCCTTATCTTAGATAGACGCCCAACGGCCAGACAAAACGAAAACAATAACGGCGTAATTAATATAATATGTGTGGTAGGTAGAAAAAGTAGGTGGTAGGTAAAAAAAAGGTAGTCAGTTTTTCTGTTAGGTTGCTGAGTTGCTGAGTTTGTTTAGGTTGCTCAAAAAGAGGGTCCGGTTCAACCCCTAGGTTCTGACAAAACGAAAACAAAAGCAAAATGGGAGGGAGTTTGTTTTGTTGTTCGCTGCTGGTTGAAAAAAAATTTAATTTTTTTTGAAGTTGTGGTGAATTTTGTAGTTGTGGTGAGTTTCTAGTGTGGTGTCATCACATCAAGTTTTTGTTCTGTTTGTTTTTGTCCGCATCTGCCAATCAATTATAGTCCATAGCCACTAGTAATTAAAGATTGTAGAAACATCTGCATCGTAAGAACTCGAACAACGTGCTATGGGTTTGACATGAATTAAATTGTTTCAGTTTTTTCAAAATTCATCAATTGGTCTCCAAGTAAAGGCGTGTCATTGCTATTACAATAGTATGTCACCGTTCCAAGCCTAATCTAACCTTACGGATTTTCCAAATAAAATAAACCAAAATTTAACAAAATTTTGTTATATGGTTGTTAACCTATTATTTTTTCCACCACTGTATGCAAATTTAGTGAGTGTATGAAGCACAGATATACTGTTACATTGTGGTATGAAGAATTTTTGTTAAGGCATAGTTGGGAGAAGAATTTAATCCTCTACTCATTTTAACAAATAAATTGAAAAATAATTTACTCTCTTAGCCAAACAGCTTAGATTCAAGAGCTAATTGATATTTGTTTTGTATTTTTCTAAAGATTTTAGTGACGTACAACATCATTAAAAACTAGTTACTGACGCTTAAGTGTCTCACATACACACCAGCATCCAAACACATATGCATACATACATACGTATTCTGAGATAGAGAAGAGATATTAATAAACTTGATTTAATTATTTCCCTGAGTTTAAATATAACCAACTACAGTTTGATTGAGATTTTA
Organism: Sarcophaga caerulescens; assembly: GCA_927399465.1. NCBI lineage: Eukaryota > Metazoa > Arthropoda > Insecta > Diptera > Sarcophagidae > Sarcophaga > Sarcophaga caerulescens. Next base: position 135,126,907 of record OV656872.1, on the reverse strand, counting down.
GTCAAACAAAAGCAGCGGCCGTGAAAAGAAGTTTTTTTTTTAAAAGTTAAGCAAAGAAGAGACAAAAAAGAAAGAAAGAATAATTTTGTATTAACAACAATCGTAAAGAAAAGTACGATTTGTATTGTTTTGAGCTTAAAAGAGAAAAAAAAGGTATTAAAACAAATTCTTTTTAAAATTTTAATTTTCGGTGCAACATAATACAAATCTTTTCGTTGACAATAAATAATATTTGAGTCAAGGTGGAAAGAGGTACTTATATATGTATGTATGTATATAGTGCATGTTAAATAAACGCATTGTTGGGTATTTTTCTGGATTGTGCTAAAAAATTAAGCTTTCTACTGAATTGGCATGAATAATATTTAATTTCTGAGATCATTGGGTAATCCCCTTACACGTAGAAGGTTATTGTTCGTAATATTATGCGTAGAAGTAGAAAATCTTAAACTTGATTTACTATTAAATCGGAACTGATATTGTATAACTAAAATGTGTGCATTTTTTAATTACCTAAACAAACACGAGTTAAATTTCTTTGACATTAATTATTATTATTATTTCATATTATATATTTTGTATTAATTTATCTATTTGTTTTTGTGTGTTTGACTTCATATAATTATATAAAGTGTGTAGAACCAGTTTTATTGCAAAAGTTATTCTTTTTTCTGTGAATTTCACAGGCTTCGCGTTAATTTTTGTTTTTTTGAAATGATTCAAGGTTGTTACCAAAATTAATGATAAAAACCTAGGTTTGCTTATTTAATTATACATTTGAATTCCATTTAATACTAAATAATAAACAATTGAAACTTAAAAAAATACTTTAAAGGTATTTTTTTTTTGAAGACAACAAACGACAAAGGTCAACAATGTTATCAACATCAAGTGCTGAAGTATATTTCAAAACTTGTATGCATACATACATACATGTGTGTTATATACGAATTAATGCATCGTCTTGTTTAACATAAATCTATAAAAAATTAATTTCTAAATTTGTGTTTTAAACAAATATACATAAATAATCAGAAAACCATAAATATTATGAACAGACGTCGGCACCAATAGCCCCCGGGAGCCGAACATCTTCGGCTTTTACACACATAGGACACGAACATCAACAAAGTTCGTTAAAAAGAGCGTAAAAATGCATTCAGTTGCTTGTCAGCTTTTAAAGAAGTAGGTTCATGTCGCTTGTTTTCAGGTTTCAATTATACACCCAAAAAAATATTACAGTAGGATTCACTAATATTCAATGAGATTCACTAATAACAATGAGAAATAAACTCGATTTTTGGAAGAATATTTGTCAAGTTAAATACGCAGTCTTTAGGAATTTGGCGCTGTAATTATTTTTATATTTTCCACCACATATACATACATACATATTATTTGGTTGCACTTGAAAATATTAGGTTACACTTGAAAATATAACTAACAATTTACCTCTGGGTTAACACATGCCTCTCACAAATACACTCACATTTTTATCATGTTCTCTTTGTGCCGACGTCTGATTATGAAGAGCAACGAAATACACATAAAATGAATATCGGAAATGGGGATGGTTTTTAGCCGTTAGATTTTTCAAATTTGAAAAGAGAAATACAGAAAAATTTGCAAACGTAAACAAAATACCTATTTATTTGGATAGATTAATGAATGCCACCGTTTACTTTTCAAAGATTACTTCATGTAATGGGTGGTTACTTAATTGGTTATTACAATCCTTTAGTCATGATTACGACCAAGATTCTCATATCATCCGTGAGTGGCGGCATCTACAATTTGACGTTGACTCCGAATGACACATATGTATGATAAACTGTTCATAGCAATTTTATCACGTTCACTGTCCAAGGTAAAAACTGGGGAGTGCCCTACACGTCCACACATATTTTGTTTTTTATGGTCTGTTCTGTGAAGTCCAAGTCAAATAAACGATGTTCTCTCAACGTCCACAATTTTAAAGCTCTTTAAATTTGTATGGGTAAACAGCCCACATATGGGCAGTGGACTGCTGGTGCTTTCCGTTCATAGCCCATATATGGGCTGTGGACAGTGAACGTGTTATTTTAATCTCAGAGTTTTTGCCAGAAGACTGTTGAGAGAGAGTAAGTAGCCGAAAGAAATATTTCGTTTTGTTCGAGATTTCTGGCTCTCTCTCGTATAATAAGTCATTGTCCAGCCAATTTTGTCTTGGATTTTGGCTGGAATCATAACTGTCTAGTCCCTATACACGAAGCACTTTAAGTGTCCACCCAAAAAAATAATATAGTGTGGTCAAATCCCATTATCTTGGCGACTAACAGACTGTTCCAAAACGTAAGATTAATTGCTTTATACTATCACGTGACATGTTACATGTGGTATCGTTTTGTTGAAACCACATGTCAACTAAGTTATTGTCGCTTGCTACCTTGCTCCGTTGGCAGTTGCGTTGCTAAAAATTACTGTCCAATGATGCCTCTGGTGCATAAACTATACTAAACCGTACATATTTCAGATGCCAGTTCTTGCACCTTCAAAAAAAGACCTTCTTCGTTGAAGATAATTTTACAATAGAAATAGATTTCCCACTCAACACTAATTTTAATAATAAAATTCAAATATTTGCAAGAGTGGAAAAATAGCAAAAAAATCCCCGATTATAAGAAATATGTATATAACGCGTAGTAAATAGAAATCCCCCATTAATTCAATAGATGTTATTAAAGTGTATTTCGAAATGTATATGTGCGATAGGATCTTGCAGGGTGCTTACAACTTTGTGGTTATTAGATGACTCACTATTCTGTGAGGTTGAGTGAAATATTGAAACCAGCAAAGTAACATTTTACCACGTTTTTCGTGCTTGTTTTTGATAGCACCTTTAAATCAGGCGTCTGGAGTTCTAAATAATATAATGGAGTTGTAAATAATATAATTAAATTCATTTAATATAATGGCTGTAACCGACCAGTTTCGTCGTGGTGTAGTTGTAAAAAATCTCAGATATACAGTGTTTCGATTACCCAATAAATATTGCATAAAATTGTTTTGAACCTCTATTAATAATGAAATGAATAATAATGAATTGGTCCCCTTCAAGTTAAGCAAATAGTAACTGGCGATTAATTTCATTCATTTGATTATTAAATCTTTTTCATCGGTATACAAAATTTTTCTATGCAAGTTATCAGCATGCTTTACCAAAAGACGTTTGCATTTTTTGCAACCTATTTTTTTTTCCAAGCTGCAGTCAATAAATTTCCAGTACGGCGTTTGAATGCACCAAGTTGTAAGTCTATTTTAATAATTCGACTCATGGACTTTTGCCAGGTATTCATCTCCCTGACCATAATTTTTTTCGTTTACGAATTTGACACCTCTGACAATATCACTCTTTCTCATATCACACTTTAATAGCGCTATCACATCAATACGGTTCTCGCTATCTCCCCACTCCATGGTGAAAATTGAAAAATGTTAGAAATACCGGTACAGGATGATGTTTTACGGATTATAATTTCATAACCATGTGGTAATAACATGGCATGTTCAATTCTTCTATAAGAATGAGTATGTTCAATGCTGTAAGAATATTTATGTTCCTACTTAGTGATAATCAAACTGTTATGTAATGGACTGGATTCATTGTGGCTGACATACTATATGTCTTGTGATTATAAGGTCACTCCTATTTTTAGGTTTTTTTTTTAACAGACGAAGTTATTTTTCAAGACTTATTTATCTTTTAAGGTACTAAAGGGACCGCCAAATAACTTTTTTTTTTGAAAATGCTTTAAAAAACTGCTGAATATTTTCTCAAATTTCTTTTTTTATTTGAAAGTACAATCCTTCCGGTTAATAATGAAAAATAATTTCATTCAAATGGCTGTCTCGGCTGGCCATGCAGTAGCCTACACGATCGGTCCAATTTTTAAGCACATTGTCGATTGTGTGCAGCTGTATTTCACCAATGGCTTCACGAATATTGTCCTTTAAAGCGTCAATTGTCTCTGGCTTGTCGGCGTAACACTTATCTTTGACGGCACCCCACAAATAATAGTCCAACGGTGTCAAATCGCAGCTCCGAGGTGGCCAAACGATATCAGCTCTGCGGCTGATAATGCGATCTTCAAAAACTGGGCGCAAAACATCGAGTATAGCTTCGGCTGTGGGGCACGTAGCGCCGTCCTGTTGAAACCAAATGTTGCCAATATCCTCCTCTTCTATTTTTGTGAACAAAAATTCGTTCAACATGGCCCGATAACTATTGCCATTGACTGTAACGGCCACTCCTTGCTCATTTTCGAAGAAAAATGGCCCAATTATGCCTCTGGACCAAAATCCGCACCAAACAGTGACTCGTTTTGGGTGCGTCGGCTTTTCAATGTATGCGTGTGGGTTTTCTGTGCCCCAAATGTGACAATTTTGCTTGTTTATATACCCGCCAAGATCAAAATGAGCTTCATCTGAAAAAAAGATTTTTTTTTGCCAAAATCGGCATCTTCTGTAAGTCGATCGCAGGCTCACTTAGCGTTGTTGTTCAAGCGTATACACAACCATATTCGTTCAGCGGAAGGATAAAACTAATTATCTGTCAAATCAGACCTGAACTAAGTGTTACCATTCACGAAATAAGTACTAGTTGAAAAAAAAAACGTTAGATGGCGGACCCGATATTAGAGAATACTAAATTTATTAATGTTGTTGAACAATTTTTGTTATATAGCGTAACTCAGAAATAGAAAGAACATCAACGTTTGCCTATAACCTGAAATTAATTAAGAAATTAGGGGTTTACGTCTGTTCTTTGAATATTAGAAATGTGTATCGGTAATATCGGTATGTAAGGTTGTGATTAAAAGAGATCTTGTTCTAATATATGTACGTTATTTTATAAATAAATATTTAAATCAATTATGTTTGTATATTAAATTTATAACTTGTTTTCTAACGTAGCACCACCATACAGATATACATATGTATGTTCATGTGTATAGTATATACATACGCGTATGTATACATATACATATGTATTTAGAATTATTTTTTTGGTTTATATTTTTAAAATTTCTGTATTCTTTATTTCTTTTTAACGAAAACGATCATGTTATTTTAATCAATTGTATACGATATTTTGTCTTTTTAGTATCTGCAGAATGTTTTGTCATCGCTTACTACTTTTAACGCTGTCCGCTGTTCTAGTCTGTGTGAATTCATCGCCACAATTCAATCAAAATTTAGACAAGGTTTTTAATCAAGGACAAACCACCACTTCTCAGCGGGGTTTTGATGTTGTAGTTACTCCTGTACCCGTTGATCCTTCAGCACCGTCTGAACAATTTAATTCTATTAGTGGTAGATCACCATGTAATTGTGTTCCATATCATCAGTGTGATCCTTCAGGAACTACCGCTCCCGTCGAAGATGGAGCATTTGATGGTTTCGGCTTGATTGATATTCGTTTTAATGGCGATATTGATCCTAATGCGCCATCTTGTGAACATTTCTTAGATGTGTGTTGCGATAACGGACGTACACGTAATACCAGTTTAACGCCTACACCGCAAGAGGAGAGACCAAATCGCCCTAAAGGCTGTGGTGTTCGAAATGTAGGAGGTGTCGATTTCAATATAACCGGTGCTACCGATAACGAAGCTGGTTTTGGTGAATTTCCTTGGACCGTGGCTTTGTTGCAGACCAATTCAGCTTATTTCTGTGCTGGATCTCTAATTCATCCTAGCGTTGTCCTCACCGGTGTACATTGTATTATTGACCGCCCCTTAAACAGTTATAAAATACGGGCCGGTGAGTGGGATACAATCACCACTAAGGAACGTTTGCCATTTGTGGAGAAACGCGTTACCAAAGTCGTTACTCATCCTAACTATAATTCACGTAATGTGGGCAACGACTATGCTCTATTATTTTTGGAGTCACCCTTAACTTTGGATGATCACATTAACGTGGTTTGTTTACCACCGGCTAATAGTTCGCCAGCTCGAGGTACCACCTGCTTTGCCACCGGTTGGGGTAAAGACAAATTTGGTGACACTGGCCGATACAGTAGTATTCTGAAACGTCTACCCTTACCGATTGTCGACTTCTCAACATGTCAAGAACGATTGCGCGGTACCCGTTTAGGATTAAGATTTGCTTTGGATCCTTCTTTCATTTGTGCAGGTGGTCAAGTTGGTGTAGACACATGTCAAGGTGATGGCGGTGGCCCTCTAGCATGTCCCATTGGCTCAGAATCTAGTCAGCGTTATCAACTGAGCGGCATGGTTGCCTGGGGTATTGATTGTAATACTGACGTACCAGCTGCCTATGCTCATGTCGGTTTGGCACGTGACTGGATCGATTCCCAAATGTATGCACATGGTTTTGACACTACCTCATATACGCCATTGTAATTTGCTCATATTTAATAATAAATTTTGTATAGAACATAAAATAAATAAACGGATGTATATGTATGTATAAATAAATAAGTGTATATGGTATGTACATATATTTTTCCTAAAACCTTAAATTATTTAAAAAAGACACGATTTTTCAATCCAATAATTTAATTTAAAATATCTAACCTAGTAATATATGTATGTACATATGTACAGTAATGGCCACGAATCTAAGACATGACACGGATGATGTAATATTATTGTCATCTTTCACGGATTGCATTCGACTCTATTTGCATGACTGACTGTAGATCGGGTAAGAGTGAGTAGATCAGTAGATCGAGTAAGGGTTAGATTATTAAGGCAAATAATTAATAAAATTGCAAATAGAACAAAACCTCACGAAACTTCTGAATTTTGGCTGAAATCATTTGTTCTCATATATAACAACCGATACCAAAAATGATAAGTTACGACAAAAGTTAAAGCCCTGTCAAATGTTTTAAAGACGTTTAAAGATACAACCTTGTGCTCACTACATCATAAATAGTCTGCTGAGGATAACACCAACACTTCATCAGTTGACCGGGCCTTATGGAAATCGTACAGCCTAGTGCTGATTAGGTTGTTATACCCTAGATATTTCACAAGCTGATGGTTTTGCATACATTCCATAACCTTGGAAAGTGTGAACGTTTTTAGAGATAGAAATAGATTGACCCCTTTGGAGATTGGCGTTGCATACCAAGATTCAAAACAAAATTTCTATTCGTTCGGATAGGCGTTCAAAATGTTGGATAAATTAAGTAAACTACCTTTTTACAGTTGAAATTGATTGTGCGAGTATTTTTTCTAAATCACGATCTAATGATGCATACTTTCCAGTTAAAAACAAACAACTTCTTCTGATCATTTCTCCCTATCGTGTCTCTTTATTTAAATAAATCCATAAAAGAATATATCCTTCAATAAATAAATTATTATTATTCTTATTAACAAAGATCAAACTTTCATTTGTCAATACCACTCTGTTCCTAAGGCGCACTTTTTAATACAAGTCTATTATTAATTGCAAATCCACTTTTAATCATCCTATGTAGTTGTTTGTGTAATTCTGTTTACCGTATTGATATGCGTATTTTGTTGTTGTCTGTTTATATCTCTTGTAAGGTGAATTCATATAATAGGTGGGAGCAAGGTGAATTATGTCTACAACAAGTACAACAATGCAAAAACAACAGGCATTTTGTTTTTGTAAAAACTACTTCGATTGTCAGAAACAGCAGATTTTACCATTTTTCTTCCTATTGTCATTCTTCAGTCAGCTGTTTCTGACAATCGAAGGAAATTTTACCATTTTTTTTTACCATTTTTCTTCCTATTGTCATTCTTCAGTCAGCTGTTTCTGACAATCGAAGGAGATTTTACCATTTTTTTTACCATTTTTCTTCCTATTGTCATTCTTCAGTCAGCTGTTTCTGACAATCGAAGGAGTTTTTACAAAAACAAAATGCCTGTTGTTTTTGCCTTGTTGTACTTGTTGTAGACATAAGGTCACCTATTAATGAATTCATCTTGATCTCTTGCTTATTTTTGTTTCATTTAGTTTGAATGGGTCCGCGCAGCGTTGCCATATGCCAAGTTTTCCCTTTTTTTCCAAGGTTTTTGAGATGCGAAAAAGTTTTCATTAAATTTGTTTTCTAAAAAAACAGGTTTTTTCAACAAAATTCAATTTTTTTCTATAAATTCAATATTAGTCCCGAGCAAAAGAAACAAGGAAACACCAACAGAGGGCACCGGGCTCCGGAGTTTCCTTTAAAAATGTTGGTACTTTTGTAGAAAACAAGTTTTTTTTTGTAAAAATAAAGTTTTTTCCCAGAAATAAAAAGTTTCTTAAAAATAAAATCTGGCAACGCTGGGTCCGCGTAACAATACAGTTATTTATTGCACATTCTGATAATCGAACTACTCTCAAAAAGTAAAACTATTATTTTTTGGTTTATTAACTAAATATTTATTAATATTAACATTATTATATTATTATTACATATAATTGTTAAGGCAACAATAAAACTTTGCTTTGAATGAAGGTAGACTACGTAAATATTTAATTTTTTCGCTATTTGTGCTTAAAAGTGAAAATGTGAATAAGCTAATCTTCTTTTAAATGAAAATCAAAGGATTTAACACCATCACCGGTAAAAATGCGGACATAAGACCATTTGATGCCATATTTCCAGAAAGCTACATAAGGTAAGTAGTCCATAAATTGTTCATTTAACCATACGCGGAAATTTAGATACCAACGTACAATATCGAACTTGTGCAAATAGGTCACTATGAGCAGCGCATAGAATACTAGAATACGATCCCACCAACTTAAATCCTTGTAGTAACGATGTTGTTGAGGATCAGGCTTTGTGCCTGGACGAAAATCAAAATCATAATATTCATAGCCCTTGACATAAGCTAAGCGTTTTGTCATATAAAGAAATGAGCCCACTGTTAGGCTGGTGTTTATTGGCCAGAGTCCATTTAATAAGGCCTTGCACATAGGCTCAAAATCATTACTGGTATTTTCTAAAGCGGGTTCATATACTTTGCGCATAACAATATCTAACCTTAGCTTCGATTCAGCCCAATTTTCGCCACAAATATTATACTCATCCTTAATACCCAATAGGTATCCTAAAACGCGCCACATGTGAGAGGTTGCTTCTAGAAATTCTTCATCATATAGCTGTATGCGATGTGCGCCAAGCGTTATAAAGCCTATAAAGCCAAATTGTGTTAATGCTAAATCCTTTTGTGTTATCTGACCAGCACCCAATTTTGCACAAGCACGACTGGAACGTGAATGAGCTTTTCGCACAGCTTCTAAACTCTTCCAAAATTTCGATGTTCTTGGTGTGGGTGAATATTTATACCAGGCATTCGTATGTAATATGGTACGAACATATCTTCTATATGCTGTGGCAGGCGAAGAAGATTGTCGCGTACAGATAAGCACTTTCAATATTGATGGTATGGCCAAAACTGAAACTAAACCAGCCAACATGCCGCTCTGTAGTACAAAACGATATTTATCCATATATGTTTGGCCTCTGAAAGAAAAATAAACGCATGTAAACAATTATTAGCACAGAGTTATTTAGTTTAGAATCAATATTGTATTGTTGAATGAATTCAACTGAAATATTCAAATCAAGTATAATAATATTTACTATCTATAGGCACGTATACGAGCAAATAATTAAGATTATATAATCTTATCCTATCTTATATATTCGAATTTATTATGACGTTTTTTTGTACGTTATAAGGGATTCTGTAATACTTTGTAAATATTATTTATTCTAATGGCCATTTATTTGTTATATGTACATTCTAATGAGCATTATTTTAGTAATTCAATATCGCAAACATTTTGTTTTGTAAATTATTATAGATTAAAACAAATACAAACATACGTTTGTTGCAAATATTGTCCAAAAGTGTCGAAACTCTAAGCTTTTGATATCAAAAGTGATTGCTATTTATGTTGTGTCTTTTTAACGATTGCATCATACGACTTGTTATACGTTTAATTTAATCAAACGCTTGCAGAATAAATTGAAAGTGGGTAATCGTTTATTTTGTTGAAGCCGGTCCCACCAATGCCTCTTGGTTTATCACTATCAGAAAAGGAACCGGGGACAGTACACATTTAGAAGAGAGAGAGAGATCGTGTATTAACAGAGTGTTCGAATGTTTAATAAATTTTTCTTATGGAATTAATGATTTTGGTTATCATACAAAAATTATGTAGTTTAGCCTGAAGAGTCTAGTCCTTTTCAATAATCGATAAAACGGATGAATTCAATGTTCTGCTTAACGACAATTCAAAGATTGTTTATTTGACATAAAACCTACTTTCGCGGAAATAAGTTTTACAATCATATTACACATAAGTATGTATCTATCGATATAGATTCGTTAACTACTCTGTAGATTTCCCACTGAATATTATCTGAATCTACTGATTCAACATCCTTTCAAAGATTGTACCAAATGAGTTCCTTACAATGTGGAGGGCCCTAGTATTACAATACATATATTTATTTTTAGCGTAAACTGATAATAAAATACGTCGTTTTTTTTTTAATATAATAAAAAAGCAAGTGTTATTAACCCATAAGCCGCTATTTTACAAACACAAATAGAGATCAGTAGTAATACATTCAGTAATGCTCGCTTCTAAAATACCCATATATGTACATACATATATACTTATAATTAAGCCATTAACAAGTAGTTTTATAAGTACATACTAAAATTTTATCACATAATAACGTATAAAATTTGTTAAAAAAGAAGTATTGTTTTGCAATAAATAATGATTCGAACTAAAAACAGACTTCTTTGCTATAACATTTTATTGTTGGCAAATTATTGCATTTTTGCACTTGTATAGGGTCCGCCAAATAACTTTTTTTTTTTTTGAAAATGCTTTAAAGAAACTACTGAATATTTTATCAAATTTCTTTTTTTATTTGAAAGTAAATCCTTCCGGTTAATAATGGAAAATAATTTCATTCAAATGGCTGCCTCGGCTGGCCATGCAGTAACGATCGGTCCAATTTTTAAGCACATTATCGATTGTTTGCAGCTGTATTTCACCAATGGCTTCATGAATATTGTCCCTTAAAGCGTCAATTGTCTCTGGCTTGTCGGCGTAACACTTATCTTTGACGGCACCCCACAAATAATAGTCCAACGGTGTCAAATCGCAGCTCCGAGGTGGCCAAACGACATCAGCTCTGCGGCTGATAATGCGATCTTCAAAAACAGGGCGCAAAACATCGAGTGTAGCTTCGGCTGTGGGGCACGTAGCGCCGTCCTGTTGAAACCAAATGTTGCCAATATCCTCCTCTTCAATTTTTGTGAACAAAAATTCGTTCAACATGGCCCGATAACGATCGCCATTGACTGTAACGGCCACTCCTTGCTCACTTTCGAAGAAAAATGGCCCAATTATGCCTTTGGACCAAAATCCCCACCAAGCAGTGACTCGTTTTGGGTGCGTCGTCTGTTCAATGTATGCGTGCGGGTTTTCTGTGCCCCAAATGTGACAATTTTGCTTGTTTACATACCCGCCAAGATCAAAATGAGCTTCATCTGAAAAGATGATTTTTTTTTGCCAAAATCGGCATCTTCTGTAAGTCGATCGCAGCCCCACTTAGCAAAGCGAAAACGCGAAAACGAAAACCATATTCGTTCAGCGGAAGGATAAAACTAATTATCTGTCAATTCAGACATGAGCTAAAGTGTTACCATTCACGAAATAAGCACTAGTTGAAAAAAAACGTTAGATGACGGACCCGATATTTTGCTTTTCATCGTGTTGTTAATTTTATTACTGATATTAGTTTGATTTATTACACACCAATATTGACTGGTATATGTTAACGTAAACTCTTGTTATACCCTGCACTTGTTTTAAACAAGTTGTGATGTTTAACTTAAAGAAATGGAAAAATTATTTTAAATGTTGTGAGTTCTATCTGAATTAAAATAAGAGCTCTTTCAGAAACGGCAAGAAGATGCGAGTGTCGCAGATGAAAAAAATGTAGGAAGTGAAACTAATTGTGTTGTGAAATCGCCCAATTATCTTTAAATATTAAATATGACAACAAAATTAGAAGAATTGAATTAGATCTTGCTTGTTTTGGCGTGAGTGTTTCACAAATAAAAATATTTACCATAAGAAAGAAATCAGATTCTACTTATCAGTAGGAGAATTTTTAAATTAATAAAAAAAATAATGCAAATGATGGAATATACATCAAACAGGAAATTGTCCCTATTTTCTCTTTTTTCCAACACTATGTATACATATTTTCTTTCGGTTGGACGAAGCAAAATTGAGCAATATTATATTCAGGAGAAATTACCCCCCTTTTTTTAGATCGATCACAGATGATTATGAAATCAATTTGATTTTCACTGTTAATATTATTTATCACTGTAACATTTTTTTAAAAATCGCCTATTTAGACGGTGCGTTGTAGTCGACTTTGCTTAACAAAAAACTAGGTATAAAACTATTTCATTTGCTAACTTAATTAAATCAGTTTACTCACTGTCTAAACAATTTATCATTGTAATATGGGGGCAATTCCATTTCATAACCGCTATCGCCTTCATTACAGCCATCGTTTAATAAATGATCCAAATATGCTTGAGCTTTTGGATGCTCTTCTTCTGTCGGAATGTTTGTATTGATTCCATTCACGTTTGTTGGATGCTTTTCGTATCCATTGCTTTTTTTATTTTCTAAAAATATAAAATTATATTTTGATCTTTAAAACAAAGAAAACTATTTGTTACAAATAACATTTCATATACTGATTCAAAAAATATTTGAAATATTTTCTTCTTCTCTTTTCGTAATTTTGTTATTAAATCTGTCTGTTTTGTTTACTTACTGCAATGCTGAGAAATAAAAACTTTCTCTTCAAAACATTTGTTGTTTGCCTTTTTTGTATTTATTTGTGTTTGTTATTATTATATTTACTATTACAGTTGATGTTGTTTTTGTAAATGTTTACCTACATTACCTGAATATGAAGAATATTTTTGTTTTTATTCTTATCGTTCGTTACCCACCTTGATTTAATCCATTCGAATTAGTTTCTAAGATTTTGGTATTTTCCATTATAGATTAGTAAAATATCATTTAATTAACACTTGTTCGCATTTGTTTCATAATTAATATTGATTTAATACACAAATTTTTTTATATTCACTCTGCGGTAACCGTAAACCTTCCCTGAATGATGTTTGCTCTGCACTATTCTGTCATATCAAAGAGCAGACAGTTTTTGTGGCAGTAGTTTTTTAATGCGCTCGTTTATTTGACATGCCAAAGAAAAAATATGTTTTAACAGCACCTGCTATTTATTAACAGTTCGAGCGAAGCCTAAAAATATGCTGTAAAATGTGCGCTTTTTGTTTATACAGAAGATAAAATGTATGAAATCACAAATTTAATATGGCGAGAAAGATTGGTAAAATTTCATTTAATTAATTTTGTTAATCAACACTTTTCGTATTTGTTTCATAATATTGATTAATAAATACACTAATTTTATACTCACTATACGGTAATCGTAAACCTTTCCCAAATGATGTTTGCTCCTCCACAAAGTAAAGTTTGTTCAATACTTTTTGTATATTTTTCAGTACTTTTTTTTCATTTCAAAAATACCGCAGTACCCCCGCCAAGCTTTCAATACTTCTTTCATCAAATTCGTTTTTATTCGTTCAAAAATATATATGTATATATATTTTAATAAATAATTCCGCACATTCGTTTTCCATTTCCGGGTTTGTTAAGACAAGGTCAGACAAAACGAAAACAAAAACATAATGGGATTATTATTGTGTGGAATGTTGTTGTTTATAAACAACAAATTGTTGTTTGTTTGCTTCTGCTGGTTGGAAAGAAAAGCAAAAGAAAATTTTTTTTTTAAGTGTGGTGAATTTTGTGGTTGTGGTGAGTTTCGAGTGTGGTGAGTTTTTACAAAATGTGGTGAATTTATCCGATGTGGTGAATAAAATCGAAGTATGGTGAGTTTCTAGTGTGGTGAGTTCTTCCAAAATGTGAATTTATCCGGTGTGGTGAATAACATCGGAACTCACCAAAGTGCCTTTACTCGAAATGGGTACTGCATTACCATAAATACATGTACTGTATATAGTGATTTGGACGGTGCATGTCTAGAATAAGTAATTTTCACATCTGTTAGTGGAGGCATTCACCGATATGTCTGGTTACTGCATAAAACAATGTTGCCATTGTGTCATGATTCTATTTAAAATTCTAAAGAATTAAAATTTAGAAAACTGCATACAAAAAATAATTAGATTTAAATTATTTTGTAAATGAATTTTTGAATAATTTCTTTCTTTTATGTTTTAATATTTATAATTTTTTGTGCTTTGTTCGATCTAAATTTTGTAAAATTTGTATCGGATCTAAATTTAACATCGGGAAAAATTATTCATTCATTTTGTCTTCTTTTTCAGAAGTTTGTTACAGATTTTTAGTTTCCTGGCAACATTTCAATTTCAAAACATTTCAGTACTTTTTTATTATTACAGTTTTTATGGTTTGCGCTTTTCAACTATAAGTGGGGTTAGGCTAATGGTAAAGCCCCGGTTAGCCAGGGGCTAGCTAACCTATGTAGTATGTTCGCTTTTAGATTACGAAAAGCAATGAGAATATAATAAATATATAATAAAATGAGAATACACTGTTGTATAATCTTCCAACAGTACACTCAATACAACGATACAACGGCTTGTGTGATTTGATCATATGTTTTAACAGTGCCTGCTATTAACTGTTCGAGAGAAGCCTAAAGATATGCTGTAAAATGTACGCTTTTTGTTTATACAGAAGATAAAATGTATGAAATCATAAATTTAATATGGCGAGAAACGTAACTATGATGGTTTTTGTTCATAAAAACATTAAAACTTAATCGGAAAATTTTTTTATTCATGAAATTGTTCATATTTTGAAATTAATAAAATTGATTTGAAAGTAATAAATACCATCTTATTCCATGCGTAATTTTAAGCTTCTTCATATTGAGTGTAATCATCCAAATGTTGATTTCGCTTCGTTAAGCCTACGGTTGTCGGTTTCTGTTTCTATTTCTGCACCACCATTCAATGTCACTACGCTGTCAAATATCAGCCGTTTTCTACGTACTCAAAGGACTAGTCTAACGCTGTTTATCCTTATGACTTTGATTTAATATTTTCAAGTCCAAACAATTCCATTTTGGAGGTATTGTATGACAGTAGCCAAATCTGTTTTACAATTGAACACACATAATTTTAATCGAACAAAATATTTTAAATATCAATTGCACATCTGTTTTCCGATATTGTATGTATGTAGTATACATAATTGAGATCCGTCTTACTAGATTTGAATTGTTTTGCATTTATTTTAATTAATTTATAATTTTTAATTCGTATATTCTTCCATGGAATAAAATAACACAAATTTTTTTTTTTAATTATGCCTTTATTATAATATTTATTTACTAAAAATTTGTTGCTAAATGTAATATTTCTTTTATATATATATATATTAATTAATAATAATTTAAATGGCATTTAACAATGGTTAAATATTTGTTATTAAAAATAAAAAATTGTTTTGTGTTACACGTATGGGATTTAACTACATTTATTAACACCACGCCACGTTAATATCAATATCGTTAGAATTTCATACGATTTATTAAAAAAAAAATTATTGTTAACCAGGTTATTATGGACGTAGTGA
Source organism: Sarcophaga caerulescens (assembly GCA_927399465.1). NCBI lineage: Eukaryota > Metazoa > Arthropoda > Insecta > Diptera > Sarcophagidae > Sarcophaga > Sarcophaga caerulescens. Next base: position 135,111,166 of record OV656872.1, on the reverse strand, counting down.
GGGTTGTTGTTAGTTGTGTTTCTTTCACAAATAGTTAAATCAAATAATATTCAACTCAATAATATTAAATAATATCATTTGTTTTAAAAAAATATATATATTTACAATTATTACTACTTATTGAAACATAAAATAAATTAAATTTATAGAAATATGTACGTATAAAAACAAGAAGTACAAAAAATACATGGTATATTAAGTTAAATAAAATAAAATGACAGCATAAATGGCAAGATAGAAACGTAAATTTAAAATTAAGACGGTGTAAAGAGAGTTTCTTATATAATTTTTTTTTATATAAGAAATAAGCGAAAATTAGTTTATAGCTTATAGTTTCAACTAATAAATAAAATTAATAATAATATTTTATTTACTAAACATAATAATAACATAAAGTTTGCGGGATTAACTATATCGGTTTTCCATTTTATTTTAGTTAAAACCTTCAAATACATTACTTTTTAATTGAAAAGCTTTTCCTATATAAATACGTTTTTATTATTTTTACTTTTAATTTAACTTTAACAGTCTCATCTCAAATAGAAATTTTTAAATTTTTTTATAAAAACCAATGGAATACATATATTTATTTGGTTGTAAGGTATTACAGCATTTTTAGTTTTTGTGTTCCTTCAGATCTCTAAATTTTTTACATTTATATTTCGTAAATAAAGGGATCTGCTCATACTGATTAGATAGTATTTTTGGAAATAATTTTTTGAATACATGACTTTAAAAATTCGTTAGCGTGTCAAGCAATGTGTAGAAATTTTATAAGAATTTGTTTTTGTTGAAAATCTATTCACAAATTAACAAAGAGAAAATACGACTTGTGATAAAAAATTTTCTTCCATAAAACCTGAACTCAGACAGACTTCAGTAATTAGTATTGCATGAGCCCACATCAAAAATGGAAATCAACAAAAGGGAAATATGCCATATGATACAAATTTTTTTCTATAAAATCTAAGCTCATACAGACTAGCGAATAGTGTGAATGGTTTTGTTAAATCGGTGGAATGGCTGACACAATTAAAAGTTGTGAATTGTGTGGCATAATCATCGAATTTTATAATAATTTTCAAGTAGAAACATTGAATAAAAAATAAAAATTAAAGAGAATAAAACATTTTGAACAAAATTATTTGGCTTCTGTTGACACAGTTCCCGTAATTATAATACGTAATGGAAGGTTAATTGTAATAATAGAATATATCGATAAAATAATGAAAATCGTTTGATTGCTTAGAAATCCCACAAAACTGTTTGAAATTAGTTAAATAGAGCTGATTACAAAAACGTTAAAGCACAAAAATACTTATATGAATCGTTGTTAGATTTCAAGAAAACCAATTAAGCGACTTGTAATATAAAATGGGTCAGTTATGGCAGCGAACATTATCGAATTGCTATTAATCGAAACAAACCGCAGTAAGGCCAAGAGGTAGCATATGTTTTGCTATATTCTTCGTGAGATTGCCCCTTGTCGGTACATAATACAACAGACCTACGATCAAAACTTTAATTCAGAGTTATTGTTATAGTAATCTGCGTCGCAGTAGAAGTGTGCAAAATAAAACGAAATTTCTTTGAGAGTGGTCATAATCGAATTATCTTTAAACTTGTAGAAAAAAAGCCTTCAATTTTCTGATAAAATTATGTATTTCTTCTTACTACATAAATGAGCTTTTATATTGATTACAGTCAACCCTCCTATAACGAGGAGAGCGCGTACCGCGTTGTATGGAAACCGCGCTATAAGAAACTCGGATTTAACCATACAAACCAGGCTAATTCGTACCGCGTTCTATGGAAACTGTCTACCACGTTGTATGGAAACCGCGCTATAAGAAACTCTGAATTAATACAAATCACATCATTCGTACCGCGTTATATGGAGACCAAGGCAAGATAAATTATAAATTATTTTTATTGAATTAAAGAGTTCATATAAGGATTGATAAAAAATGGAACAAAAACTAAACTAAAAGACTGTTTTCCAACAAAAACAAGAAAAACTTTTGTAAAATTATGTAATTTTTCAACACTCATCCTCACTGCTAGATATGAGTTGCAGAAAAATTTTTAGAAAGACTTGGTCACCAACAAAAAGTGCTCTGAGATGACTGAAACCGATGTCGTAGACGGCTATGAGATAAGCTGGCATGTTTATATAAACATGTTGTTGTCAGCTGTGCTTTTGCGTCGAAAATAAAGCTGATATTAAACCCTCTTACAATATCTAGTTACTAGAGTTATTCATAGGCTGTGTAGGCGGAAGGAACTTATAGGATGTTGTTGAACTGAAACCGCGCTGTAAGAGTACCGCGTTATAGGAGGGTTGTCGCAATTTCAGCTCCGCGTTATATGGAAACCGCGTTCTGAGAGTAACGCGTTATAGAAGGGTTGACTGTATATGGTTCCTACAAAAATACAGTAATTTAATTAGAACATGGTTACCAAAATTAAAATTAGCTCTTACTGTCTGAGCTTAACATTATTTTTAAAGCTAAAATTCGAAATCATTATACAATTTACGTTAATTCAATAATAGCGTATTTGCACTGCATCCAAATGTAGTACATACAGGACACATACATACATACATAATTGGTCGTTATAACCCTTCAGTCAGGATTACAACCTAGCTTCTCACACCACTTATGTTGTGTGCGTTAATTTTACGCATGAGTGGCGAGACCTACAGTTTTTAAAGTCGACTCCGAATGACAGATTTTTGAGAAACTTTTCATGGCAATTTTATACTCTCACAGTCTTTGCCAGAAATCTGCTGAGAGGAAGTCGCCGAAGAAATATATTTTTTTTCATATTTCGTTTTGATATCTGACCTGGGGTTTGAACCGTGGCCCTATGACTAATAAGCCAACAGACTATCTACTAGACTACGGCATCTTCAGTACATATAGGATATCGATCAAAATCTATAAGATTTTCACAAAATTTCCCATAACAAACAACAAAAGCTACTTCGTTATTAAATTTAGAAAGTGAGATACTTAATGTGTCAAAACTTCAATGCAAACGTTTTAAACTTTTCAAAAAGATTTTGCAATCGATTCTATTCTATATTTCGATATGAGCGTAAATTTAAGGGAAAATTAAAAACACAATAAAAGTAAAAACCTAATTTGATAGTATTTGTATGCATTAGTTTAGGTACATTAGTTTGTATTTCTTTGTTATTTTTAATAAATAGTATTAGTGAATAGATTTAGAATATTTATATTTAACCATTTTATTTATGTCAAGTTGAGTAGTATAGCTTCACTTTAATTTTAATATGTTTGTTGCCTAATAGTTTATGCACTGGAAACAATAATCATCAGTGTTAATCAAATAGCTTACACTTCATACTATGCTGTTTAATAGTTAAGTTATCTACTAGTTTAGTTAGAAGAAGAAGCAGTATTGTTGTAATAATTTAACTTTTTGTTAAGGATATGCAGCTGGCTGGATATGTTGAAAGAGCATGATGATTTTCATTTCTGTTTGTTTATGTGTATTATGTGTGTACATGTATGTTTGAGTAATTGAGAGATACATACACATGTATATAAATTATAATTTAAATTGTTATTTATTACACCGTTTCCATTAATATTTGAATATAATTGAAGCATATCCTTTGTGGCATTCCCTTTTTTTTCATTTAGCACTAGAAAACGGTGTTTGCTTTATTTTTTAAAAGAATTTCGAATATTTTATGCATGTACATACGTGTATGTGTGTGTAGCTTACATAACAAATTGTTAACTATAATTAATTGTATTTTACAAAAAATTTGCATATATGTACATACATACATATATATGATAATGAATTTCTATTTTAAACTTTACTACAGATTACGTTCGAGTAATAATGCTGATGAGGGCGATGATACCGATGAGGATGAACCTGATGCTGAGCTTGGTGTGGAGGTTGCTGATGATTTTGTTGTTGACTGTTTTTGTGGTAAGTGTACATATAATTCTGTTGTTGTAGTTGTTGTTGTTGTTGGTCTTGTTGGTTTTGTTATTGTTGCCGTTAATAAGGGAGACAGGGAGGATGACGTTGATGGAATTAATGCTGATGAAGCTGTTTTATTACTATTATCATGCTGTGCATATTCCGTATGATGATGATGATGTAGATGTTGATGTTGATGCTGATGTGGATGATACTTATGATGTGTTTCAAGTTCTATAGGATTTTTTTGTGATTGTTGCAAATCAATTGTATTATTTTTCATTGTTATAGATTGTTGTTGATATTGTTGTTGTTGTTTTTGTAAATATTTTTGCTGCTGCTGGCTATCCGGATGAAAACGATTTCTACGCAGGCTAGTATTTGGTTCCAAAATATGTTGCGTACTTCCTGATAAACGATTTTGATTTTGATGATGTTGATTATAACTGGGTCGTATGTGTTGTTCGAATTGTTGTCTACTATAATAGGAATGGTGTGGATTACTATGTGTTTGTTGTTGATGTTGTTTCCAAGGTTTGCGCCTTATATTATTTGTATTCGACCATCGACTGAAAGTGAAAAAGGAATATAAATTTAATTAATTCACATCTAAAGGGCCTTACATTTTAAAGATTGTTTTTAGCAGTTTTTACTTTTTAATCATACAAAATTTTAAAAAATAAACGAAATCAATACTGTTGGTCTTTATTATTACTGTTCACATGAGTAGGAATTAAACATAACATTTTTTTGCTGCAGAATACTACTAGTTTTATCAATACCATGAGATTTGTTACTTTTCTATGAAAGCACACGAGACATCACCTCAGCAGTATGTCTTCTGTTAGTACAATCAAGATAGAATTCATTGTGAAGAGAGACCTGATCATCAAGTGACAATTCTTAATTAATTAAATCTATTAAAAGCTTACTTGGCAACTTTTCGGCGTTTTGATTGTGGGCCTTCATAGCCATCCATACGATTTGAAACAAATTCTGGATTAGCATTTAACGGTGTGCTTATAACGCCTGCTACTGAAATGAAACAAATACCATATAATAATTAAAAAAAAGTACCATAGTGTACTAAAACGTACCATGTTTTCTTTTGGTACCTCTGGAAAAACTATTTATCGGGATTGTTACGTTTTGCGTATTCATAGGTTGTTTCTTAAGAGTGCAACTCTTGCCCTTACAACTCTTAAGTTTGGCTAAAGCGTCATGCATGTACGATTTTTCGGCTGCTGTCAAAGATGAAGCACGATTTAAAGTCTCATAGGGATCTATGAATAGAAAACATAATTTACATTCATTTTATTCATTATTTATTATGTTCGTATGTTAAAATAAGTATTTCCGTACCTATTTTTAAGTTATAAAAAGTAATCAAACCAGTAGTGAATTCGCAATATAAATAGTCGTGTGTTGCATTGATAGTTCTTAAACATGAAAAAGTATTATTGTTGGCATTCATGCAAAAACAAAACGGACTATCATTCCATAACGGAGCGGTACGCCAATGGCTGTTATCATGTGAAAAGCAATTCATTTTCTCCGATAGACATTCTTTTTCTAAACGCGCCTTCTTTATGCGTTTGCGTTCTTTCTTGCGCTGACGTTCTTCCTTCAGTCTGCGCCGAGCTTCACGAGCAATTTCTTTAGAGTCAGGATACCTATAAAACAATTTCAATTGCTAATAAATAAATACATTTTAATGTTGGCCAACAAAATTACTTACATATCCTCTTCAGGTTCACAGTAACATTCAGCTGGTCCAGAATACTGATTATTATCATTATTATTGCCCTGAAAGGGATCATTAAAGGGGGGCTGTCTGGTATTGTGATAGCTATTTTTTATTATTTCCTTTTGGCCTTTATTAGAATATGGATTTCGTATGGCAGTTTCTGTAACAACTCTATCTGAATAACGATTTCTAGTACCGCTAAGTGTAGATTCTATGTAATAATATAAAAATTTTGTACAATTTAATTAAAAACGAACGTTTTATTAAGTGTAATAAGAAAAAATCATTTATTCATTCTGCATTTCTTTTTACTACACCCAGCATTTGTAAAACTTAACAGCCTACCTTCATATTCGCCGGATTGAAAGGTACGATTCACTCTATCGGAAGTTTCCTTGTCATAACGGCTGGTTGTTTTTATTTCCTCTATGTATTGTGGAGTAGTAGTGGTTGTAGTTGTTGTTAAAGAAAGATTTGGCACATTATTACGTTGTTTCTCCTTTGTCTGGGAGTTGGTTATATCCTCTGTATGGATATTTTTCGAAATGTGTGGGTAATTATTGAATTGCGTATTGTTGGATAATTTCCTTCTGTTGACTACACCATAATTTGTGGTTCCAACACCGTTAGGATAATGCCTACCATGATGATGTTGATGATGATAATTATAAGGTCTTCGCCGTCTATTACCCTTTGGTCCTTGATATTCGTTAGTTATGACAGGCAAATCGGCATTTACCTCCGCATCCCGAGATTGTGTAACAAATTCGTTACTCCAGTATCTGTTTTGTTGTTGTTGCTTAGTTTCCCTTAATTGCTTTTTAATATCTTTTAAATGAGTAATTTTATCTTTTAAAACCTTGATAAGCATATCAATTTGTGATCTTGATTTGCGCCATGTTTTCTCATCATCATAAATAACATCTGAACAGTTGACTTTGCCGGTATCAGATTCAATATAACAACGTGTGCCTACACGTCCACCCACTTTGGGGAATTTGCTACCTCGTACAAAACCAGCCGAGGTTAGTTTTGTCGATGCTTTTGCAGTATCATTAGCAGACCAGTCATGTTCTACGAATTTAAGTTCTAACGTCTCTAAAGTATCTTGTATCTCTTGTATAACTTTGGAGATGGCATCATTTGATGAATTTTTCTTGCTTTCGTCACTTTCATTTAAGACATCAGGATTATCAAATAAATTGGCAGTCAATTCGCGTTTAACACGTATATGTTTGGCTCGTTCTTCATGCTGATGCAATAAATGCCTTTCCAAATCAAGTAAATTCCCATGCAAATCTAATAATTCCTCCATTTCATATGGCAATTCCGTATGATATAATTCCTCGATATCAAAGTTCTCTGTATCTCTTTTATGTCTACGTGTAGTCTTACCAAAATTTTGTGTGCTATTCGAAGATATTTCATCAAATCAAATGATTTTTATATGTTCATGCATATTAACTTACCGTTTTCTTACCCTTCTCTGGTCATTGTAATAGTTTTCGGGCTTAATTTTTGTGTAAACCACGCCATCTGGCGTAAAGCAAGCGCACTTACGTTTATTTTGATTTTTGGGATATTTTGACATTTCCGCCAAATGATGCTGCAATTGTAACTGCTTTACAAAAGTTTTTTTTTTTTTGTCTGTGATTTTTCCTCATTCTTCTCTTCAAGTTTTCATTTTACTTACATGAAATTTACATTTATGTTTGCGCCATCTTCCGTTTTCATTGATGCATTTCCATTTTTGACCTGGTCTACAGTTTTCCAATAGTTTAGGATCTGAACATTCCGAATTAAGACGCATCATTTTTGTGATATAAGGTGCCAATGGTAGATTATTGTCAAATTGGTCTTGTTGTTCAATTACATCATCTAGATCTTCTTCCTCTTCATCATCAAAATTACCAGTAGATGTGTCCAAATCATCTTCAGCGTCAAACTCGAAATCATCTTCGTTATCGGTGTCGATTTCTGTAACTGTCAAGTTAAAATTTCACTACTTAGATGCAAAAAATAAACCAAAAATAAATAAATTCACTTACCTCTGTCATTTTCATTAAACAGTTCTTCTTCCCTCGATTCCAAATCTATAATATCAATTGGAGAATTCGGTGTTGTTGTTAAATTATTCATAAGATCTTCGATTAAAGTGCTGTTAGCCAATTTCCTATTTGTCCGTTCGATTTGTAAACGTGCACGTGCTTCGGCTATTTGTTCCGGTGTTTCTCGACGTCCAGAACTTTCAATTAAAAATGTATCCGGCCATTGATCTTTAACACTTTTATGTTTGTTTAAAAGCAACGGCAGAATACTACGACCATCCATATGGGCTGGTGTAGGTACACCACCCATGTCTAGAAATGTTGGTGCCAGATCCACATTTAAGACAATTTCATCAACCCTGTTGAAAGGCAGTAAGTAGAATTATTTTCAAGTCTTTTTATATTGTTTATTAATAAATAGGTATAGACATTGATCGCTTAACTGCTTTTACTAATGAGGCACATTTTTCTAGAAACAAAGTTATGAGGGGATTAGTGCCAATCAAAACTTTTGAGATAACTGATAAAGCTGTCCGGGGACACGTTTAAAGTATTTTTAAATTCTGATGCACTTGATCTCCCAAATACTTTAGTCTATACTGTATAACTTCTTTCTAATCAATGTATTTCCTTGAAGTCCCATACGTCCAAACATATGCCTGACCAAACAGTGCCTTTCAATAACACCGACGTATAGAATTATGGTCCGTTTAACAAATTAAAGAATTCATTGTCTTTTTGTAATCATGTCTATATTATCACATCTGTAATATTCGTAATTTTTATCAGGGGCATAAAGAAGAAGTGTCTTCGCATTTGCTAGGGCCAAAACTATTTTAGAAAGTTCTTTGGCCGTTTTATTACCATGAACTCTTGAGTGTTCCTAGCATTAATTTATTACAACCACCCCAGTAGAGATGCAGGGGTAAACTGGTTAAAATACTCGACTACAAATCCTTGTAATAACGGTTGAAGCCACGGGAAAGGATGATTTTCAAATTTATAAAATTCAATCTCTCCAAATAATTCATCTAGGAATCTTCAGACTCTTGCTCCCCTCAAAGAGGATATTATTGTCGTGAAGAATTATTGTTATTTCTTGTGTTATAACAATAGACTTGAGATCCTATTTTCCTCTAAAAATACTTTAATGCTGTGTATGTAAGGTATGTCTTCTTTAAAAAATGAAAGATAACTTCTACCCCAGGAAGAGGGAAATGTGAATTACGTTAAATATTAGTTTCAATTATTTACTGTGCCCTCACCAGAAGGTTCCTGATTAAGATTATTATTTTATTTTAAAGAAATTTTAAAAAAACTTACACTTTAGATGGTTGTATGCCAGGACCTCTAACCAAAAATGGTACTCTTACATCGAATTCAAAGGGAAAACTTTTGCCTTTTATTAGTCCGAACTGTCCCAAATGATAACCATGATCGGAGGTATATATTATATAAGTATTATCTAATTCGCCTAAAGTTTTGAGTTCATTATAAACTCTTTCCACAGCCATATCAACAGATTGCAAAGTTTGCAAACGTTTAGTCATTAATAAGTTGGTAAAACGTTTATGTACCGGTTCCATGGGTTGTGTAACCCGTAAAATCCACTGTTTATCGGGATTAGGTGCCAGATCATAAGATGGAGTGCTACGCAAAAAAAAAAAAAATAGTAGAATTAAAAGCTTAATTAAGATATCACGGACACATCAAATATTAGCATGATTTTAGAATACGTGTAATAAACTTACTGATGTGTGGTTACATTAAAAAATAGGTGACTATATTGTGGTGCTGAATCTTCGGGACCATGTGGTGCAGGAAAACTCATTGTTAACATCACAGGTTTTCTTTGGTTTTGTTGTTTAGATGATCTTAAAAATGCTATCGAATCATTGGCTATTAAGTCAGGATAATAATCCTGCAATTGCAAGTCACATTAAATAACCGTGTGTCATAGTCTGTAAAAAATTGTGTCGACTTACCTTGGCATAATCAAATCCATGTTTAATCTTTTGCCCATTCATATTTATACTGTAATTATAATATTTGGAATTCATTATAAGGCCTCCCCATTCTCTCCAACCCGGTGGTATATAGGAACCATTGTATTTATTTAAATATTTTCCAAAATATCCAGTCCTGTAACCGGCATTTGAGAGATACGTGGCAAAGGATCTGGTCTCATGTGTGGTCTGCCACTGGGGACTTGAACAGTTGTCGTTGTTGGTAAAAACCATATGATTGTGCACATACATGCCCGTCAATATGGAAGAACGTGCTGGACAACACATGGGTGTTGTCGTATAGGCGTGTTTAAATTCTGCCCCACCATCTCGTAAAATGCGCAAAGTTCGTGGCATAAAATTCAATGAACCTAGCTCAACATCTTGATCATCGGTCAGTATGAGTATAATATTCGGTTTACGACTGTTATATGTACTTGAATCTCTAGAAAAGCGTTTGTACGCCTGAGAACTACTGATGCCAGCACTGCGTTGTCTCTGCTGTTTGTGATGGCTGGCGCTTTGAGTATGATGAGCCTGATGATTATGTTGATTATGATGATGGTGTTGTGTCCTATGCTGACTATTATGGGCTTTCTGTTGTTGTATGGGTTTTGTATTATAACTATCTCTTTTCTCTCTCCCTTCTATATCGCCTTCATCCTTTATATATGTGGGTATATTTTCTTTGGCAGCTGCTGTTTTAAGCAATAAATTCAGTACGAACATTGATATAATGCCGGCAATTATTGCAAATTTATTTAGATTTTGTGGCTGCATTTTGTTTATTCAAATTTATCACAGTTTTTTGTTTTTTTTTATTGTTTTATCTTTATTTTTATATGAAGAAATATTAATTTATTGTTATTTGTTTTCCGATTTTTTTAGTGTGGAATCTTGTTCCGATTCACATATTTTTTTGAATTGTTACGTCATTCTGCATGGATTTAGAAAGTGTATCTGAAAGATAGAAAAAAAAGTAAAATAAATAAATAAATAAGAGGATATTTAATAAAAGGTTTTATTTTAATGCAAAATTCTGACATTCCAATTGTTTTATGAAAGTTTTTATTCAAATCGCATTTGGCTAGACTTGCTCTGTCAATATACTTATGCAGAAGTCGTTATGAGGTATTCCCTACCACCGTGTGCCTTCAGCGGATGATGTTCTCATAATAGGATCTGTCCGGTATCTTCGTTTTCATGCAGCGTTGTCTTTCCATGGCGTACAACTCCTTGTGACAATTTCTAAATTTATTTCTCTTACATAATGCGTAGGGTGTAGTAAAAAGAAATTGAAGAGCTAATTTAGTATGGGTATTAAACTGAAGGTTCCGTCACTCATGGATCAAGTCAACACTACAACATGGGTGGTGTGAGATGCTAGGTTGTAATCTTAACTAAAGGATGAACAATTAAGTTAGTGAATACCCTTTTACACATCTTTAAGTTAAATAAAGATTGATTGAAGTCGCCGTAGTCTAGTAGGTAGTGTGTTAGCTTATTAGCCGTAAAGGCCACAGTTAAAACCCCAGATCAGACATCAAAACAAAAATATGAAAAAATATTTTTTCTGCGGCTTCCTCTCAGCAGATTTCTGGCAAAAACTCTGAGAGTAAATAAAATTGCCATGAAAAAGCTTCTCAAAAATCTGTCGTTCGGAGTTGACTTTAAACTGTAGGTCCCGCTACTCATGTAAAAACTTAACACACACAACATAAGTGGTGTGACAAGCTAGGTCGTAATCCTGACTGAAGAGTTGTAATGATGTAATCTAATTATGTATGTAAGATTGATTTACGCTAAAATTTTTTCGTGCGCTCACCTTAATTATAATAGTTTATCTCATTTGATTTTTCTTGATTTAATTTCAATAAAATTAAATTTATTCACAATAATTTTCAATTTCTCTTTGACATTTATAGTGACTTTTATTATCATCCTTCCAATAATTTTACTGCATTCCGAGAATTATTTAAGAAATTACATTATAAAAGCATAATAAGAAAAGAAAGAGAAAAAAAAATACGATAATAAAAATGAAAATAATGCCAATGTCAATACTTGTAGCATTTGTTGGAAATCGAATCAATTCAGCATCCTATACTTCATTTTATTTACATTTTTGTTGTAATGAATGGCATACTAAAAATTTCAAGTACCAAGCACCATTATGTAGAATAAAGCATATAATGCATGCACTATGACCTCTTTTTCAGTTTTTTTTTCTCTCTGTTTTGGTCGGGAAAGAATTTAGCAAACATGTCCATCCACAATGTACGTAAATATGTACGTTTTTACGACATATACATACATATATCGTACATACTTACATACATATATGCTATCTACGAAAACAGTGCAATTTTTTACACAGATTTTCATATCATGAAGGGATTTTTTTCCGTTCATCATTTCTATTTTGTGTTTTGCTTGCTTCGGTTGTTTGTGTCAACTTTTATTTGAGATTTTATCTGAAATAATTTTTTTTTAAAAAGGAATTTTTGTTCAATACTTTAAACACATTTTTTGTTTTCTTCTTTTTATTTTTTGCCAAGTTTTTATAAGACATTGTTGAAAATAATACATATAAAAAAAAACATAGAGAATGTCTATGTATCACTGTTTGTAGAATTCCACGGATTTCCGTTTTGTATCCTTTGAACATACTCGCTTATGGTACTTATTTATTACAATTTTTTATTCACTCATTTCTGCTACGAGGTTGGTTTTATAATTCATCGAATTGAAAACATATGATCTAAGAATGATTGTTGATAGAAATATTGTTGCGAAGGAAGACATGGATAGAAACGTATAACAATTAGAAACCAGCAGTGAACTTCTAGAACTTGCCAGACTGAAAATAAATGAAGTATAAATGTCAGGTATATTCAGTCCAACCAATATTAAAGATTAAAGATGTAGAGCTGGACATTAAGAGAAAACATCGATGTTTTTCTCAATGTTATGCATCGCATTGAAGGATCGAGTTTATATTGATTTTCCTCAGTTTTCGGTGCATAAATTGATTTTTGTAACAAAATGGATGAAAAAAAAACAGAATGCACTCATTATTGCGAGGATGTAGTGGAGTGCCACCACCAAACGATTTATTGTACTGTCCTCAAGGCCTTTAGGATATTGTTCATTGTCAGTAAGAATAACTCCCTGCTGATTACTTGCTAAATGCTCAAGTGATGTGTTCTTCTGGTTACGGGATCTGCATATTGGGCTTGAATCGATCGCTATTCTAAATGAAGTGTTCTTTGAGTTTACTATGCTCAGTGAAATTCCGTTAACCTCCTCAACTTCTTCTTGCTAGTCTGATGCATAACTCAATTAATTTCTTATAGTTTTTAATTACCTAACAAAAGTTGTGGTTATCTCAAATTCGTTCGTTCCTTTTACCTATCATACCCTCCAAAGCCGTGCGTCATACTCCACAGAAAGGTTCTAGCCTCATTAGCAGACTGGAAATCCAGTCCAGCCCATTTGATTCAGCTTTCCATTGTAATCCCATTAAGTGCTCGGACTGTTAGATAGTATTGCTGCGCTCCGTACTCTGTATTTCCTGTTCAAGTTGAATCGAGTACATCCTGTGATGGTGTAAACTTTCGCTTGGAAGCAACTCTTTCCCATGTGCTCTGAACATTTAACTCTGGAACTATTCCATTCTGGAACTATTCTTTGAACCATCAATACACAACAGAATAGTTTCTCTCTTAAAACAATTAATAGAAGCCAAGTTATTCCAACTAATTTTGATTTTACCCTCGTACTTTACTAGAACATTTAAATATGATTATACATTACACGTGTATGTACGTGAATATACACATGTTTTGCTTTAGTGACATCAAGTTATTCAAGGTTTGGTACAGGCTACAGAAAAAAGTGAAAAATATTCTAAAAAAAAATTAGAGAAAATAAGCAAATGGATGTGGTTCTTTAGAATTTTGTTTTTGTTTCTTAAAAAATCTTATTATAAGAAAATAAAAAAGTGAAAGTAAAGTTATTGGACTAAAGCGAATTTTGTGGTTCCTATGTAATTTTTAATCCTAAAAAATTAATCAGGAAAATGCAGATTTAGAGGGTATGTATATGCCAGTTGACACTTTGTGCTAAAGGCTTCTATGACAGTTTTTTGAATACTTGACTCAGCTTTGCTAAACGTGTATAATTTTATTCAATAAATGTGAAAACGTAATTTAGACGACTGAAAATATGAAGAGTTTTTATGATTCAGATCACATGAAATTTTATTGGTTTTATTGATATTGTCAAAGATGAATCACGTTTTTAAAGGCAAATCGGGAAGAATATCAATTAAATATTGAAAATTATAGCGTCCGTTTGTAATGAAAGATTTGGTATTTTTCACTTTGCAATGAAAGTCAAGCATAGCGTTTTAAGCCAACACACTGCTTGCTAGACTACGGCCACTTCAAGTGAGCTACCTACATACAGTGAGCGTGAAAAGAAAGTGTACACTATGGATAAAATTCTAACAATCTCAACTCAAGTTTAGAAGAGTGCCTGAAAAAATTTTACAATATTTCCAAAATTTTCTAATTATTTTCTTCTTGTTTCAATTTTAAAAACTGGCAATAAAATAATTTGAAAAAAAAATTAACGGTAATTTATTAATGTATATTTTTTGAATTGTACACTTTCTTTTGACGCTCACAGTATATTACCAATACATAATTGGATCCTTTCAGGAAAACAATAGCTTACGAATTTCCGCCTTTGTCTTATAGAAGATGAATTGTGGTTAATTTGAATAATGTCAAGGCACACATTTTTAGAAATAACTCGCCTGAAGCTTTCAGAGCTTGGATGTTTTTTGAGCGATATTGACTTTTACTTTGGCAATGTTTCTCTTTGACTTGACGCAGACTTTCGCCAATTGGCTCACCTTTTTTCGATCGTCTCTTTACTTGATCGATCACTAGATTTATTAAACTTTCAGGCTGGTTTTCAGTTTAATTCTAAGAGAGTAATGGTTTAATCGGTAGCTCTATCGAGATTGGTCAATCAGGACTCAATTCGTTAGCTCTAGCGCATATAGTATTTCAACGGGCTTAAATTAACTTAATAAGATGTATTTTAACCTAAATGCATACTGTTCTAAAATAAATAAAATTTTGACTTCGTCACATGTGTGTCTCTGACAATAATGGTGCCAATTCAATTATTTTCTGTTTGTAGTTACAAGACTTCTTGTTTATGTATGAGTATGACTAAAGTAGAGTATACAAGAGCATGATGCATCGTTAAAATTATTTTCTAAAGATGAATTATGCTTATAAATTATTACTCTTAACCTTGTACGCTTCATTTATTACAAATTTATGCTTTTCGTTTTATTCCAAACAGAATGGGAAATGAATAACATTAATTTCAATTACTACTCTCCAAAATACCACATAAAACCCATTTTCTCTTTAAGCCATATAAATTATTTTAATGCTGTTTACATCCTTTATAAATAATGTTTTAGAAATTATGCAATTGAGAAAGATTTACTCTCAAAAGTAACACAAAATAATGTGTACAAATTAAGGTACAAAAATATAAGAAAATGAAAATTAAAAACTGTAGCACTGTTTTCTAATATTGAATGAAACGTGGGCATATCACAACATACCAGACACTAGCAGCAGGTTTCCCCGAGCGAATTGATGTGAAAAAATCTTACGTGGGCTTATTAGTCAAAAAAGTCACGTTGACCTTTCTCTGGTATATACACGATGTAATTAACTTTGTAAACTTGTTAACTTCCTTCTGTAAAAGGATAAAACAATCAATGACGAATATTACAACAATTTATTGGATCAATTTGAGCGCTGCAACTTAGTGAGGAGTGTTACTTTCACAGGCGAGAGCACGGGACTTCAAAATACGAATTATATGTATTTCCCTCTCAGCAGTCCTTTAGCAAAAGTTCTAAAGATAAGCTAAATGTCATAAAAACGCATTTCAAATATGTTATTCGGATCCGATGTTAAACTTGTTAATGGAGATTTGAATAGCAGATGAATGTTTTCTTGAAAAGGAAAGTGCGGTGGTGCATAGCTTCCATTGTAAAAATCCTTGAATAAGCCTATTCTTTAGATTTCTCTTTGGCTAACTACTTTTGCTTTCCTGAGGCGAGATTTCATTCCAACGACAAAATCACTGATGGCCTCTATATACGTCTCCTTAATTTGAGAAGTTGTACAAAACAGAAGAGATGTTTGGAAAATTGTATCGATGTCAAAGGAAACCATGTTAATAAAGATAATGATTTTTTATCCAAACTTAGGGTTCATTCAAAATTTCGCGGTCTTATTATTAGTTTAAGCATCCATTTTCTAGCCATCCGTATAAACAGTTACCCTACTGTTATTTGTCTCTGTCTTGCTAACCTAAAGTCTTAAACAACCCGCAATAAAATTAAGGATTTCTATATTTGAAAATCCAGGAATTCTTGATACATAGCCAAAAGTAGTGGAAAAAAAATAAAAAAAAAATTAAGAATATTGTAGTATTGAGAACTTTACCTTTAAAGTTTGCACAGATCTGTATTCATTATTTACTTTATTTCAATTCTATTAAAATTAAAAATAAAAAAAAAAAAAAAAAACAAAATAAAATTCTTATTTGCATAATTTATAAGTAAACACATGTTAAACAAATTGTTTACGTATATTTTTGTTGTTGTACATGTTATTCATTGTATGCAATATATTTTACTGTAAAGTGTTTGGCAATAACGAGTAGATAAAACGAGTCAACACCAAAAGGTCAAAATGCAGCTGTTTTCATAAACATAAACATTTTTTCTTATTTTTTTTGCAGACTTCATTATGACTTTAAAGTCAAAAATGCATAATTCAGAAATTTTTGGTTAAAAGTTACCTGTGTTACCTGTGTATCAATAATAAATAATAATCATTTTCATTATTTGTATACCTATTTACTACTGGTATTTGCAAGCAACAAAAATATTTCCATATACATCCATACGTATATACATACATATGTATGCTGCCTCATAGTATCAGTTGACTGTAAATCATATTGAATATTAATGTGTATGTATGAATGTGTGGCCAGGGTGGTCTAGTGCATTAATAATGTAATTTTTAAATTGAAAAAATCTCATAGAATATTTGTGAAATACGAGAGTGGTGGTAATTATTGGTTAAGAATTTTATTTTTAGGATTTCCTTGCTATTCTAAACCTTTCTGTGTTTTTTGGGTCTTTTTGTTTAAAAGTCCAAGAAAGGACGCTCTTACTTACAAAATTATTAGCTATCAGTCGGTAATAATTTATTTATTTAAATTGTTTAGAATTTCTAGTTGAAATCTTTGGTGTTGTAACGTAAATAATATCGCCAGCATATATGTATTTACAAGCAAATTCAAAAATATTTTACAAGCTGATAATTAATTATACTTTTCATAGCCATATACTTGAAAAGTGTTGAATAAATTGCTATTGGGCGACGGTTTCCAGAGTTATTGGTTACTAATATCCTTTAAAGTTCAGACAGCGATTGATTACTTTCCGACAAGTATACTCGTAGGTTAGAGGAAGTATACTTGTCAATTGAAACAAGTACAGTACCCGGAGGAGTTTCTTGCAAATAATTTAGATAAAATGTTTTAAACCGGTCTAATAAATGCTCGTTCCTTCATTTTAAGAGTAGGAATAGAACTCGGATAAGCAATAATCCTTTTAATGAATAAGCAAAAAATCTTATTTCCCCTAGACAAAGAAAGATATTTATCATCATAGCCTTGCTCCTATAAAACGTTTTCATGTCATTATGCCAAATTCTGAATGCTTCCTCTCTGGAATGGAAATGGTCGAATATACAAAATTTTCTAGTTAAATGTGAAGAAAGTACATTTTACGTACACAAATATGGCACGTTTTGTAGCTGCTGGTGAAACGGCAGAAAATCCTGAAAACGAAAAGGAGCTGAGAACACCCAAGAGGTGCAAAAACTTTCATTTCATCCTTGTCAGGGTTTGAAGTAAGGAAAAATTCAAGGATGTTATTAGGGTGTTCTTCCACACACTATATTTGAGTTGGTACCTTCACTAAATGCGCAAGATGGTTGAGCGCAGCAAATAATTCAGTATGTTCTCCTTCTGGAGTTGTATGGCAATTATGAATACCTATATATAAATGTAATTTGATCGGAGCAGATTTTTTATTTTCACTACCACCCTAATGTATACGCTTGTGGCCAAACTTTGGTTTTGCTACAACAAATATTCTGCTTACAAAAATATATGCTTCTATCTATACATATGTACATACTTGTATACCTGGTTATATGGATAGTTACATGAATTGTTATAACCATACTTAACAAAAAAACATTTTACACAATCATGTATAAAAAGGTGTTTGTCTATCTGTAATATTTAACATATAAACTTTTCGGGTTGAGGTTTTTGTTTTATTCAGTTCAGATTTTACATTTTTCCCAGTGACATGAGAGTTAAATAATAAAGTTATTCTCTGACCAGTGAAAGTTCTTGGAATAATATTTTGACATTTTAATCTGAACGAGTAAATGCCATTGATCAAAATTAAATGATTTAAATTGCGGAAAAACAGTTGAAGAGTTTAAAGAGAAAATGAAAAATGTATGTACATCTGTGTGTAAGTTTATTCCGTTTTATAAACGGACGGAAGTTTATTTCACATTTGGTTTGGGCGACATACATAAATTCTTTGTTGGCATGCACATCAGATAATATGGGAAGTAATCTATAGTATATGGTAGCAATTGATTATTAGAAATTTTGGATAATTACAAGGAATTTCTACTTATATGTAGAGTAGATTCTGCATTACCCGTGATTTACAATTTTTATTCTTAATTATTACTTCAATTGTCCTCTGACAACTGTTCTATGACTTTATATACATATTACTCTGTACTCGAAAGGCTTCGCGTATTATCACAAAAAATTATTTTCAGTTACTTAAACCACATGTCGACTAAGCAAAAATTTTCGTTTTAAACAAAACAATTAAAGGGTCCGCCAAATAACTTTTTTTTTTTTTTTGAAAATGCTTTAAAAAAAAACTACTGAATATTTTCTCCAATTTCTTTTTTTATTTGAAAGTACAATCCTTCCGGTTAATAATGGAAAATAATTTCATTCAAATGGCTGCCTAGGCTGACCATGCAGTAGCCTACACGATCGGTCAAATTTTTAAGCACATTATCGATTGTGTGCAGCTGTATTTCACCAATGGCTTCACGAATATTGTCCTTTAAAGCGTCAATTGTCTCTGTCTTGTCGGCGTAACACTTATCTTTGACGGCACCCCACAAATAATAGTCCAACGGTTTCAAATCGCAGCTCCGAGGTGGCCAAACGACATCAGCTCTGCGGCTGATAATGCGATCTTCAAAAACAGGGCGCAAAACATCGAGTGTAGCTTCGGCTGTGTGGCACGTAGCGCCGTCCTGTTGAAACCAAATGTTGCCAATATCCTCCTCTTCAATTTTTGTGAACAAAAATTCGTTCAACATGGCCCGATAACGATCGACATTGACTGTAACGGCCACTCCTTGCTAATTTTCGAAGAAAAATGGCCCAATTATGCCTCTGGACCAAAATCCGCACCAAACAGTGACTCGTTTTGGGTGCGTCGTCTTTTCAATGTATGCGTGCGGGTTTTCTGTGCCTCAAATGCGACAATTTTTCTTGTTTACATACCCGCCAAGATCAAAATGAGCTTCATCTGAAAAGATGTTTTTTTTTTGCCAAAATCGGCATCTTCTGTAAGTCGAACGCAGGCCCACTTTCCAGCGGAAGGATAAAACTAATTATCTGTCAAATCAGACATGAGCTAAGTGTTACCATTCACGAAATAAGCACTAGTTGAAAAAAAAAAACGTTAGATGGCGGACCCGATAGTAGTCACCGCTTTGGTTCATTGACTGTAACATTGTGACTTTCAATTTTCTTAAAGAAATGCGGTTAAATGATGCCTTCGACCCACAACCTCACTACCTCTGCACTGACTGCTCTTGCCCACAAAATTCTGAAATTTTATTTGTTTTAACGTACCAATTAAGCCAAATAATAGCTTCGTTGCTCATATAATCACAATTTGTTGTGATTACACAAAATTTAATATCACTTCAATCCTTCTTAGAAAACAAAAAAAAAAAAAAAAACAATATTACTTTCGTTGACTATAAAACCCATCTCAATCACCTCCATAAAATCGTTATTCCTATGTGAAATTTCTCTTTAATAAATATGATTTTAAATGAATAAAAATGTGAAATTTTATGGTTAATTTAGCGGAACTTATCATAGACCATAATTTGTTTGCCTCCACTTAGACCATTCGACTTTTGATATCCTGAAGTGCATATTTTAGTTTTTCTTTCCTCTTATCGGCCTGTCTCTTTTCCGATTCATCGAAAACATTATTGATGCTCTTTGCAAATTTTATTACTATTGCATGTGGTTAAAGATTTTGGCCATAAAATGTTAAAGCTACAAGAGGTGGCCATAAATAGAGAGAAAACTCCTCAACTCAGAGGTAAACAGACTTCCTAAAATGGTCAACCATAAGCACAACTACAACTGGTCTACACAGTGGAAACATACAAACTATAGAAGCGTTTATACAAATACGGCGAAAAAAATTTCAACTTGAAACAATCGAAATGATAAAAGAGTAAAATTAAGAAAAATAATAACAACTATGAACAATAGTGTTGGGCAGGTTGACGAGGGCATAAGAAGGAGGTACCAAGTTTAGTTTCATTCGTTTTATAAAAATATATATGAATCTGATTTTCTGTGAATCGGATTAACAACAAAATCCTGGAAAATTATTGTATGCTTGTAATTAATGTGTTAGTTTTCCTTGCGAAAAGGTAGATGATTTGTAGATAAAATCGATGATAAGGAACGATAATCAAATAACATTAAATTACATATTGAAGTGACACATATTGAATATTGTGAGACAACTAGCTTTATTTGTTGATTCTGTCTGTCAGTAAACTCTGAGTGCCCAAGAATCCTTCACCTCATGTTCTCAAGCGCAGGGCATTGGTAGAGAAGATGTTCTGCGATCTCCTTGTCTTTCACGTCATTACAGCTTCTGCGGAAATCGTTGTAAGGTTTTTCCAACCTCCGGGCAGGTGTACCCAGAAGCAAGTGTCCCGCTATTAGGTTTCTAAAATGTATTCTGGTTGCGTCTAATACAAATTTTGTTCTGTCTATACCCTTGTCGGGCTAGAACTGTCATTTCTCAAATTTATAAATGGCTTTATTATCGCATCTTTTCTTTACAAATAAGTAAAGTTTGTGTGATATTTACTTTGTTATCGGATTCGTACAACGGTTGCTTTCATAACCATTATTTTTGTCTGAATAGAACTACAGTAATCGGGTAGGGCAAAAAACAATCCGAGAATCAACTACTCTGGAAAAATTCTACATCAAACTTTGT
This sequence comes from Sarcophaga caerulescens, assembly GCA_927399465.1. Classification (NCBI taxonomy): domain Eukaryota; kingdom Metazoa; phylum Arthropoda; class Insecta; order Diptera; family Sarcophagidae; genus Sarcophaga; species Sarcophaga caerulescens. The sequence goes on along the minus strand of OV656872.1, from coordinate 135,089,899 downwards.
CGCATGATCAGGATCCGTCAGTGCATACCTTAATGATGTTTATTGGGAGGTTTAAAACGTACTCTTGGAGGTACTAGCCGTTCTTATAATGAGTATATCATGAATTTTCGTTGAAAAACTACTATCGAACAAGGTTCAGGTACAGTGTAGCCAATATATCAAGATTTTGGCATAACCAAAGCTTCTATACTTCCACACTCTTGGAGAGCTCAGTCTCATTACCGAGTCTCGCCAACATGAATGGTTGTAGGTAAAACTACTTTAGATTGTGTAGTTCTAAAAACTAAGGGTCCGCCAAATAACTTTTTTTTTTGAAAATGCTTTAAAAAAAAAACTACTGAATATTTTCTCAAACTTCTTTTTTTATTTGAAAGTACAATCCTTCCGGTTAATAATGGAAAATAATTTCATTCAAATGGCTGCCTCGGCTGGCCATGCAGTAGCCTACACGATCGGTCCAATTTTTAAGCACATTATCGATTGTGTGCAGCTGTATTTCGCCAATGGCTATGGCTTCACGAATATTGTCCTTTAAAGCGTCAATTGTCTCTGGCTTGTCGGCGTAGCACTTATCTTTGACGGCACCCCACAAATAATAGTCCAACGGTGTCAAATCGCAGCTCCGAGGTGGCCAAACGACATCAGCTCTGCGAATGCGATCTTCAAAAACAGGGCGCAAAACATCGAGTGTAGCTTCGGCTGAGTGGCACGTAGCGCCGTCCTGTTGAAACCAAATGTTGCCAATATCCTCCTCTTCAATTTTTGTGAACAAAAATTCGTTCAACATGGCCCGATAACGATCGCCATTGACTGTAACGGCCACTCCTTGCTCATTTTCGAAGAAAAATGGCCCAATAATGCCTCTGGACCAAAATCCGCATCAAACAGTGACTCGTTTTGGGTGCGTCGGCTTTTCAATGTATGCGTGCGGGTTTTCTGTGCCCCAAATGCGACAATTTTGTTTGTTTACATACCCGCTAAGATCAAAATGAGCTCCATCTGAAAAGATGATTTTTTTTGCTAAAATCGGCATCTTCATAGGTGGCGGACCCGATACTATTATCATATAATAATGTTTAGTTAAATTGAGCATATCAGAGAGTGTTTTGTCTTTTATATATTAAAAAAAGGTACTTTTTCTTGGATATGATTGCTGGTACAATTTGACATTTTTTCACGTCGTATTGCAACACTAAAGAAATTAAGAAAAACCAAAAAAAAAAGTATAACCAACGTTAACAATCATGAATGAAATCAGGAAATCATGTTTCTTTTTAGAATTAAGGCTTTTACTTTTTTTCATACGGCTTTGAGTATTTCTTTTTCATTTTTTGTTTTGGCTAATTTCCCAAGAATGACAAGAGGGCACAACACACGAACGGCAGACTTTAACGGCGGCGACACCGGCAACAGCTACACATTTTGGCTTAAAACAAATTTTGTTTTGAGCATATTGGAAACCCCAAAAAAAAGAGGAGACATGTCTGCTGTTTAAGAATATTTCCGACATGCGTGTGTGATGTTCTTGATATTTTTTTTATTTCTTGTTTTTTTTTTTTTGTTTCTGGATTTTTTTTTTGTTACCGCAGACCAGGTTTATTCCTTTATTTTATTTTTTATAATAAAGTGTGATCAAAAAAGTTGCCATGTCTTATGCATTTAGTTTCGTAGTGATCCTTTTTTGTGTGTTTGTTTTTATAGTCTCGGCGTGTTTTATAATGTTTCAAATAATGTTGATCGTGTAATGTAAGATATACGATAGTTTTTTATTTATTTTTACAAGTACATATAAATATACACTGGAAGTAAAATTAATTTACAATTAAAAAAAGTATCCTTTGGGAAACCCTTCAGGGTCACGAGTATCTTTTGCAGAGAAAACTAAACCCGCACTTAGGCTTAAATGGCTGCTTCCAAGCGAACAGATTTCATTTCAATTCATATGGCTTAATTTTTAATTTAATAAATTTATAATTATTTAGTTTCTCTGAGTGTATTGTTTTGCAGCTTTTTAGCGCTGTTTGTTTGGTTGGATCTTTCATTTCTTGCTTCAACAGTCTTGTTTTATTACAAAGAACATGTTCTTTATACCCCGGGAGTTACTTTTTATGCTGCTGCAACACACTCACACACATTTACTTAAAACGCAGGAAAAACTAGTTTTTTACACTGCAATACGTCGGCGTCCCAACAACGAATACAAAATAATAAAAGCCAGCCTAATAAAACTGCAACAATATAAGGCAGCCGACAGACAGACAGACATTGTTGTCGAAGCCACATCCTTGTAACCGAAAAAAAAAGGGAAGACTTTCAATGCAGTTTTGAACTTTATATGCAGACTTTTACTTTGAAGATGATGTCGTCTAAACAACTTTTATTGCACGTTACGAAGGCCGTTATAAAAGTGTTTAATATTTTATTTGAATTATGGATGTTATTAAAAAAAATTGCTGTTTTTGAAGCTATACCGTATTTGGATTTGAATGGGTTATGATGGCTTTGAGTACCATTGTGGTTTGTTGCTTATACAAAAAAGTCTAACGTGGTCAAATCGCACGATCTCGGTGGTCACCACCACCAACATTATTACAATTGCTCGCGGTGGATATTCAATGTGGCGACTGCTGTGCGGCACGTAATGCCACTTATGTATTATTGAAACCTAATATCGTTGGTGCCTAGATTATTAAATCGAATGCCGCCGTTGAAAGTAAAAACCTGTTCAACGCTGTTCTCAATGAAGCGACGATTCAAATTCCACACAAAACAGTAACCATTTCGGAATGCATTGGAGGCTCTTAGACCTCATGTAGATTGGTATCATCCAAAATTCGACAATTTTGTTTGATCATATGCTCATACATCCAGAAATGGGCCTTATCGCTGAAAATGATTTTTCAATGAAAATTTAGTGGGCACTTTAATAAAAGAATTTCATTATATGTACATGCTGTTGAAGGCTATATCTGTCGGTGGTGATTTCCCAAAACAGGCTGAATAAATAGCAACTAATTTCACATATCTAATTGCAACAAGATGGCCGTTATTAATTGTTAATGTTTGCAAGTGTCTGTTGGAACACCCGATATATCTTCTAAGGGTTCTAAGCGAAAACTGGGAATCCCTGAATAGGACGACGAACTTAAACCTGATACGCAAGTTACAACGATCTGCTTGCATAATTATTAGTGGTGCCCTGCGCACTACTCCTACGATCGCTCTGGAGATGATCTTATACCTTCTACCGCTTGACCTATACTGCAGGGGTGTGGCGGCTAGGGTTAGTAGGCGTCTTTGGGCGACTGGACAATGGCATGCAGCGGGCATTGGTCATATGACTTCTCAATAAATTTTAGGACATTCCATTCCGAAAAGGGAGGACTGGAGAAAGGGTGTGGCGCACCTCGCGGGGAATGCCGCACAAATCTACACCGATGGCTCCAAATTAAAAGGAGCCGTTGGTATTGGTATCTATTCGAAATCAATCGGAATATCCAAGTCTATGAGGCTACCAGATCACTGCAGCGTCTTTCAGGCGGAAGTGTCGGCAATTCAAGCTGCGGTGAAAATTATTGTGGACAAAAATGTTCGCAAGCGAAGGATCACTATACTTTCCGATAGCCAAGCGGCCATCAGGGCACTGGATTCTAGTGTGATAAACTCCAAGACAGTGTACGACTGTCGCAGATGTCTCAATGAGATGGCGAACCGATGTGATGTTTGTATCACATGGGTACCGGGACATAGAGACATTCCCGGCAACTGCAGAGCAGATGATCTGGCCAGAAGGGACACGACCATCGAGCTCTCTGATGAATTCTCTACATTGGGGATCCCTTTAAGTACCTGTGGGCTTATAATTGACAATGCAATCGTGGACCTCGTCAACAGTAGGTGGGCAGCTTCGGATAAAGGCAGAGCGGCGCAGAAAATCTGGCCAAGGCTGGATAGGAGGCGAACGGCGACTCTGCTTAAGCTCCAAAAAAGCATGCTCAGCGCTGTTATCGGGGTTATTACGCGGCATTGTATTATAGGAACACATGCGAGGCGTATTGGTCTTGGACACCTCGCGAATGATTTCTGCAGAAGCTGTGGAGATGAGGAAGAGGATGAAACTATTCTTCACCTACTGTGCACATGCCCGGCACTTGGTCAGAGGAGAAAGAGACACCTGGGTCCCTACTACATGGAAGACCTAGATGAACTGTCATGCATGGATATTGGCATTCTGAGTCGCTTCATCGGAAGCTCCGAGTGGTTCCTGGAATAGGGGAGAAGATGAAACTGTGGTGTCACAATGGGCCCTGTATGCGGCCTAAGTGTGTCCGCTCATGACTCCATCGGGTGGACAGCCACTTCTACCTACCTAAGCGAAAACTAAACGGAAAAAATTAATTTTACTTTCTCCACTTCCGCAGTGCCCACTCGCCTGAATAATATTTTTTAATTGTAAGCGATCTCCTATTTAGTTACATTACACTTTGGTAGTGTTTCTATACCTATAAACTACATACATATATTACAAATAATAGACATTCTATTGGTAATAATGTCAACTGTTGGATATAGTTTATCTAAAATTTATTCAGCCATTATATCACCCCTAATCATCATAGCATATGTTTAAATTACCAATTAGTCTTATACAAGTTTAAGGCTGAATGGCTCATAATAAATTTCAAATTATCCAGATAAACGTTTGATGACATCCTTACAACAAATAAATACTCTCGCTCTCTCTCTCTCTCTCTTTAGAGCATTGTAGATAGGTAGATAGGCGAAGATCATTAAAGGTGTTCCTTTTTTTTGTGCTTGATTGACGCGGCGATATGCATATTTTGTAATCTTTTGAAAGGAGGCAACATATGGCTTTTATCATTTTTCACGTCAACATCATTAACAAGGACCACAATTTGTATGAAAATGTCTCACTTATTACATGTTTTTTATGTTTTTTTGTTTTTTCAATACGTAATCTTATGATAATATTGCTAAAGAAGTACTCCGGAAAAACTTTGCTATTAAATATCTGTTGGCAAACGGTCAACATGCCATCCCATCCACATCATTGACAGGAAAACGTGGGTATGATTTAATTTTTTTTTATTTTTATTTTTGCTTTCGCTTCATCCTCAATAAGGAAAATAAAATTCAAACATAAACTCAACGACAGTTTAAATGTGTCCATACGAGTATGTATAAAGGAATACTTTACCATTACTTCTGAGGAAAAACTTTTTCTACAATAGTTTTAATAATTTTATGGCGATTTTTGCACAGTGCTGACCCGTGTTAATTGGCAAGATTTGTGGAGTAGACTTTATTAGGTTTTTTTTTCTTTGTGCAGAGGAAATATTAAAAACTCCTCATCAATTATACTTTCAACATAGAGACTGTGTCTGGTCGTTTGGAAAAGTTTTCTGTTTTCTTTTTGTGCGGTGCATAAACCGAAAGCAATTTTTTAGTATTAGTTCTGTAATAAAATACAATTAAAATTTGCTTTAATAGGATTTCTACACTCCATGAAAATTAAATAAATACATTCACTATTAACTCTTAAATGGACAATTATTTGAATGCTTTGTTGCCTAAGGTTTAGAAAATTAAAATGCAAATTTAAATACTTCTTCATATGTTGCTTGTATTCATTGAAGAATCTGGTTAAACCTATTAAGTAAGCCTTGATTATGAAATCAATAGTTTGCAATTTGAAGTTAAAAGCTGTAATTAAAGCGAAAGTATATTAGTTTTAGAAAATGGCGCCTACAGCTGATGTATCATTCGAAGTAAAAGCTAAGCCGTTAGACTATTACTGCAAGGAAGTCTTTGTTCCTCAATCGAGGGTTTAGTGCGTTATAGGAACAGAAAAAGTCACAAATGACAAAACCAATGAATATGTATGTTTCTGCAACGACAGTTTTCTATATACAGTAAAACTTCGATATAACGAACCTTGTTATAACGAAAAACTCAATATAACGAATTATTTTCTGAGTCCCTTGAAAAAACCTCTTTACTGCAAAGTTTTTCATACCAAAATGCACTACAGCTATAACGTAGAAATACTGAGCCATAAAACCTCTATATAGCGAATAATTCGTAACAAAGCCTTTATACAACGAATTAATAATAAAGCTAAATCAGTCCCGGCTATGCAAAGCCGAAGTATTCTTCAAAAGCCTCTATATAACAAAGTGAGAATAAAAAAAAGTTAAATTTTGAGTAATGTTAGTCCCGTTTCAAAAACAACAAAGTCTAAATGCGTTTGCAAGTGCCATTGCAAAGCCTCTATATAGCGAAATACTGATTCAAAAGCCTTTATATAACGAAAAAACTATAGATATAACGAATTTTATTCGTATATCTTTTAATTTCGTTATACCACGGTTTTACTGATACATATGTATTTATAACGAAAAAGTAGCTATAACGAAGTATTTTGTGATCCCCTTCAGTTTCGTTATATCGATGTTTGCCTGTATCTCGTTAATAGCCTGCATTTTGTTCTGTTGTCTTTGACAAATCTAAGCCACCTAAGGCATGCAGCAATGAAATAATTACAATGTGTGGCCTCAGACCTAGATGTATTTTTTGGCTCTTTAATATGTTAATAAGGCTACCATATTTTTATAGGACTTTAATATTACAACCTGTGGTCTTGTAGTTGAGTTAGAATCGTTCTTTAGTTTCTGACATCGAACATAAAAAGATCATCTTCAATTTATCAACCTGGTCCTTCCCCCCAAAAATATGTTTCTTGAATTCTTTGCCACAAACCCAATCTAAACTTGGCTAAGATAAACAATTTTTAAGTAAACACTAAAATATTAAGTATTTTCGAATGGTGGAGCTTTTTGCAAATACATACAGTGCCGGACTATATTATTGGCACAGTAAGCATTTTCAAATAAGTAGTATTTGGTTTTCGCCAAACTAGTTCTTTTCTATCAGATTGGAAAATATTGAATTTACTTTCATCAGAGAATAACACATTATTCCAGAAGTCTTCGCCTTTGTTTTTGTGTTCCTGAGCATAGGCTAATCTTTTTTCTGTTCACTTCACTTACAAGTGGTTTTCTTCTAGCTACCCTAGCTTTATACTCAGCACGGTGTAATGTTCTGCGTACAGTCTTGAGTGAATTTCCCTTCCAAAATCTTCTTTAACTTCCGCAGCAAGCCGAGTGGACATCAATTTTGGGTTCTTTTCAATTTTTCGAACAATTTGTGCTTCTTCTCTCTTACTAAGAGCTCGCGGACGACCAGTACGTTTTTTTCTAGACAAATTTGTTGAACCAACAAAACGTTTTATTATACTTCTTATAGTTAAACGGCTCCGACTCATCATTTCTCCGACTTCTGCATAAGTTTTTTCTTGACTATACAGATACAAAATAATTTTTCGCTCGGCTACGGTTGTCTCTTTTTGTTTTGGGCACATTTTTAATTATTTAGCACAACTTCACAGTTTAAGACTCGGAAAATCTTCTTTAAATTTTTACAATAGTTATACTTAAAACATAACGGAATTTTCCAGCTGTCTGCATGTTTAAATGTTGTAATATCTTAATAATTTTAATACTATAGCTACATTTTCTAATTGTGTGCCAATAATTTTGTCCGCCAAAATTCATGCCCTTCAATTAAAATCAGAATTTTTCCTTTAACCGTCTAATAAAATTTCAAATTAAAAGTTACCATTGTATAAATAATATCTTTAAAGAAACACTTGTGTTTAAATTCTCTAAAATTATCATATTTTCTACAAGAAATTTCAAATTTTATACAAAATAACTTATTGTGCCAATAATATAGTCCGTCACTGTATATATAAAGGACTGCAAAGTGTACATGGACTGCGAAGCTCGACCGGAGGCTTAATTCTGGTACCACGAGTATCGGGAGCCCCAGAGATACGTCCCTGCCTGACAATGGTGAGGCCCCCTTGTGGGAGCAACGTGGTGGCTGTGGTTTAAACCTAAATCGCGGGGGGGAGCGCAAGCTCGGTGTGGCGTTGCACTCTCAACCACTGTAAAAAGCGGAGTTTAGATAGTCTCCCACCCCTAACCAAGAGGGAAGTCTTGTCCAAATGCAAGGCTTCGAATTGGTACTCACGTATGGTGATGCGATCAATGGTATGCTCTTGCATGTCATATGTTTGCATCATTGTGCGTGGGGGCGCTGCTAGACGCATTGTATCCACCCCAGCTTAGAGCACCGTGGGGTAAGCCATCGCCGCGATACTCACGTAAAACCCTGGACTAAAGTACATGTATGGCAATGTTAATCTATTCAGTTTTCACAAATTGTCTGCCCCTATTTGCTTGTGCCGTACTGTTTGCTGCTATAAAGTGTTAATGAGCCATATAAACTTTAAGATATTTAAGAAGATAAAAAGAAAAATACGAGTACATACGCATACTTTGTTTAAGGCCGTATTTTCTTATGTTTTTTCTCTGGCGTTGCTCTTTTCTATTGCTAAATAAAATATTCTTTTATAGTCTAGTTGTACATATCATCCAGCATGTAGTTTTTATCAAACAAACAATTCTTCGTATGCCTTGTCAGTTTTCTTTTGTAACAAAAAAAAAATAAAAAATTGGCATTAAAGTGGACATTCTGCAGACGGTTGACATACCCCGCAGCAGCAGTGTAAATACGAGTATTTTTCACTATCGCCAGAAGATGCCTGCCTCCTTAAGACTTTAGATGACTTGTGGCTTTTGTAGAAAAAATTGTCAGTCTTAATCATACAGTATTTAATAAATCATAAATGTTTTCATAAGATTTGTGCCTGACTGCGTAAATGACTGACTAGAGAGAGAGAGAGAGAGAGAGAGAGAGCGATGAATGGAGTCAGTCCAACGATGATTGCAATGATGATGATGAGTGACGATATTAAATGAATGTTATGAACCAAGAATTTATTCATTAATCAGTGAAATATCTCTCTAGAAGACGGTAATGGCACTGATGACAATTGCACAAAAAATATAAAAAATTGAAGAAAATGTGAAAAGTTAAGCAGATTAGCAAACAGCAGTCAGAGTTAACTGGAGGTGTAATCAGTTAATTGATAAAATAGGCTTTTGGTCTGGTGTCATTTAGTAATTTATAAGTATAACAACATGTCTCATTGGAATTTTTTCGTTTCTTTATCTTTTTTTTTTTTTTTATAAACATTCATACTAATTTATAAAAGTCAATTAAATTAACGGAAATTATTTAGTTGGCAACGTTATTAAATAATCATTATAATTATTTCCATTATACCTCATATACTCCACTACAACTAATGCTAAATCGAGTAAAACTTTCATGTAATTTCCTATGAAATATTAAAAATCTTTTCTCGAATTCCCTTCTTTTTTTTTTTTTGGTAAATTCAAGGACAACAGAGTATTATTTGAATAAAATACCGAAAAACTTTCTTTGGCATTTTGTTATTGCCCCACAACAATGTGTAGAAGAAAAGTAGATTAAAAACAATGAAAGAGAGAAAAAAAAAATAGTACGAAAAAAAGGTCAGGCTAAAGTTCATATCAGACAGCGTCGAGTGCGTCAAGTTCATGAAAACAAAAAATATTATTGTAATGAAATAAACTGCCAACATTTTTTACGGTCCTAATGGGACCGCTACCTTTTGTGTTTGATTAGTCATCGTAAAATTTATTTATTTGAGAATTTGTAGCGCCAAAGCGCAAACGTTCCCAGGGATAATGGAACAAGTTGGATGAAAATTTCGAAATTCTATGGCCTTAGCTACCTTTTGTGTTTGATTAGTCATCGTAAAATTTATTTATTTGAGAATTTGTAGCGCCAAAGCGCAAACGTTCCCAGGGATAATGGAAAAATTTGGATGAAAATTTCGAAATTCTTACCAGGCACTCAGGATTATTGGTTCAACGAGAAACTTAAAACATTTAAGCTGGCAGTTATATAATATACGTGTGGAATTTTTGTTTAGTTCAGTTCAGAACTTGGACAAGATTTTGTTCAGCTTAAAAATACACTGGAGAACACGAATATTGAATAAAATACAGTAGTTTTCTGATTTAACGAACCTATATGTTGTCAGGCCTGTTCGTAAAATCGAAAAGTTCGTTATATGCAGTACTAACTTAAATGTGGGTTTTTCGTATGAGAATAAGTTAAAAGTACATAAAATATTTTTTTTTAAATGTATTTTATAAAAATTAAATATTTTTTATAAAAATAATACAAAAAAAAAACAATTCATATCACAAATTTATTGTTATTTTATAAAAAAAATAAAAAATAATAATTCATATTACATTAGTACACATAAAGAACAAAAACATCAAAAAATTCTTTGAAATAAATCTATTTAAAAAATTGATTCAACAATGTTTGTTTTTTTGATGTAGAAATTTTAATTTTTATTGCTTCATCTTGAAGATCTCTTAAAATCATTGATTTTGAAAAATCAATATTATTTTGCTGCGTCCATTTAATGCAGCTTTCAAAATATTTGGCTGCATCCTCGTGTCTTATTTTGGGATCCATGTTTTCGACAACATCCTCTCATCATAATGCTCAATTTCTTCTTCATCAAAAACATCAAAAAAAAAAAAAAACAAAAAACACCGCTTAAAACAACGGTATATTTTTTTTACTATACGAGTACATTAGGTTTTTTGTTATATTTGTCAAATGTCATTTTATCTTCATTCAAATAATATTTTTATTTGTTCGTTAAACTGAGTACATAAAATAATTTTTGTTCGCTATTTAAGGTACTCAATAGGAAAAATTTGCCTGTTCGTTAAATGCGATGTTCGTAGAAACGAATGGTCGTTAAATCGGAAAACTACTGTAAATCGAAAAATTAATCTCTGTGTGGCTAGACAGTACCAAACATGGTTTGAAGTAGTAAAATATCTATCTGTGCTATTTTAAAAAACTTATTCTAATGGTAGGCAACGATGAATGGTACTAAACTACAACAACACCTTTCATAAAATTTCCTGTACAACAAGGACTCAGTGTATTTAATCAATAAACTTGAAAAAATTTAGTTTTTATTGTCTGGATTTAAAAATACAATGGCGTTACATATACAAAAAAAAAAAAAAAAAAACATTTGAAGGGAGTCATTTGGATTTGGCAAAGAAAAATGCCACCTTCTATGAATACCAAATCACATTCTGAAACTAACAATTGACGAAGTAAAATTAGAAATTCTAATAAATTATTTCAAGGCTATTCGAAAATAATATAAAAAAAAAACATGCACAAAAAAGAAAGAAAATAAAAACTGAATGAATGAAAATAGAATAAAACCAAAACTAAAGACAATAATAAAATAAAAAAAGGAGGGGAGACATTTGAAGTTTTGTTTCATAAATATTCAGGTATTTTTACAAAAGCAATTAAATTTTAATTCAGATGGCATTTATTCTTAAATTTTTAGTAGCTTGAGCTGGTTGAGAGGTGCTAGGGCTTCATCACTGTAGTCGCTTTGTCCCTTTTTGTTTTGTTTGGTCTGTGTGATCCCTCCGCTTCCCATTTTCACTTTCCTACTACATACATAATTGGTCATTACAACCCTTCAGTCAGGATTATTGACCTAGTTTCTCACACCACTTATGTGTTGTGTGTGTTAATTTTATACATAAGTGGCGGGACCTACAGTTTAAAGTCGATTCCGAACGACAGATTTTTTGAGAAACTTTTCATGGCAATTTTATTTACTCTCAGAGTTTTTGCCAGAAATCTGCTGAGAGGAAATCGTCGAATAAATACTTTTTGTATTTTGTTTTGATGTCTGGCCTGGGGCTCGAACCCTGGCTTTACGTCTAATAAGCCAACACACTAGCTACTAGACTACGGCGACTTCCTTTCCTACTTCCTCTCCTTTTTCCTTTCCCCTCTATTATCCTTCCATTCCGTACAATGGGTCAATTCGACCTCCGGGTACTGTACTTGTCTCGATTGACAGGTGCACGTCCTCTAACCTAAACCTATTCTTAAATAGAGTTGGAATGTTAAAAGAGGTCAGTATTTAATGAGGTTTTCTACATTGTTTGAGGGAGACAGAGAGAGAGAGAGAGAGTTTAATATTTATCCTTCAATTTTATTTCTTTCACAGAAAGATATCTTGATTTATCACAAAGAGAAAATGATAAAAATGTGAGTGTTTTTGTGAGAGGCATGTGTTAACCCAGAGGAAAATTGTTAGTAAAATTTTCAAGTGCAACCAAATAATTTGTATATGTAGTGGAAAATATAAAAAAATTACAGTGCCAAATCCCTAAAGACTGCGTATTTAACTTGACAAATATTCTTCTAAAAATGGAGATAATTTCTCATTGTTACTAATGAATCTCATTGAATATTAGTGAATCCTACTGTAATATTTTTTGGGTGTATAATTGAAACCTGAAAAAAGCGACATGAACCTTCTTCTTTAAAAGCTGACAAGCAACTTTACGCTCTTTTTAACGAACATTTTTGATGTTCGTGCCTTATGTGTGTAAAAAGCCGAAGATGATCTTCCCCGGAGGGACATTGGTGCCGACGTCTGACCATAGCATACATGTCATAAGGTGGCATTGCCTAATTTGTTTGGGTGTCGACAGTGCTCAGGCGGATTCTTGGAAGGATTGCAGAGCCTCTTAATTTTTAAAATTCAAAAGCCATTATAAAAACTTTTTCACCCATTCCAGTGCTATAATCTGGGTGATTATAAATGTATTGATTGGCTATAAGTATAGTAATGCTGTCGTTATAGGATACTACATGGATAGGCTGCAAATTTCTACTTATTGTAACAAAAATCCATAATCATTAGACATTGATTGATGGCCGAATAGAAAATTCAAAGATAATGGCATATGAGATCCATGTGTTGCTTATCTAAATTAATTGTAACATTACACAAGCGTTTAAAATGGTCAGAATTAAAGAGGCTGGATCCAAGGGTGTACTGCATTTCACGTAATAATCAATATTAATTGCACAAATTATTAGAAATTCATTTATTTTTTTTAAAATTTCTGAATTTATTGAATGTTTTCAACATTTTTAATTGCTTAACCCCTTATCATTGCTCATGGCTATGGCTTTTACTTTTGTAGAAAAATGTAGAAATTCCCTATAATAGTGCAATAATACCACATTCAACATTTTACGTGGCCTGACATACGCCAGATAAAAACTGTCATGTTTATATTGTTTTATTTTTCGAAATTTAATGAACAAACAACAAAAAAAAAGGAAAATGTGGCAAAAATATTGTAAATTAAACAGTAGCGAACACTGAACGGCTGCCTTCAGAACTGTCATCGTATTTCCAGCGAAGTGACGTTTATAATTAATTAAAAACATTATCGTGTTCTCTCTCGCAATGCGATTAAATGATATGTGGTGCTAAAAATTGAATTTATTGAAAATCAAATTATACGAGTATTTGTAGCAGAAAGCGGGGTAACTATTTTCCGACATGAAATGGTACGTATTTCCGTAAATAAAATGGATCGTTTTTTATAATTTTTAATAGATAGGGTTAGTAAGGTTCCTGTTAGCATAAAAAAATTATATATATACCTTATACAGCTAATAAGAGAGAGTTTAAGTCATTTGGAGTGATAAGAATTTATTGTAAGCTCATCGGATGCTATTACACTTAAACAAAACTAAAGAATAATTCCTAAGCAAGAAGCGTAAGATTAAGTGATTATCAGCATATAAGGCAGTGGGTTACGATAAAAGTAAAGAATTGTCATGTACCATTGAAAGCCTTACAATCATCAGATAGATTCACTTTCTTATTATTTTTAAAACGATACATGATTTGCTTAATTCGTTGAAGAGTTTTAACGAGAAGTCATTTATGCTATGAAACTGAATCCTTACAATTGCTCCATAGTTCTAGGATTTTGAGATATAAAATGCAACAAAAACGGTTTCTGGCTATATACGAGTGGATTAGATATTATGTCACCATTTAATTTTAATTCTGAAATCTCATTGCAGCATCTGAAAGTTTATTATTGCCACTCAAAACCTTTTTCTGAATTGAATTTTTGCGAAATCTTTACTCGTAGACATCTTGGAATGAAAATTAATTTTTTTTTATCGGTTTCATTATAATTTTGTCCAAAACAATGAGGACAGTCTGGAAAACATAAATGAGATCATAGAGGCTAAGTCTCTATGCATTAATGCCTTACAGGTTTCTAGTATTTGTTCTAATAATTCATTACTCTTATACCAAAATCTAAATCCTTTAAAAGCCGGTTACTAACCTAAGATTATTCCTGAACAGTCTATTGCGTATCTAAATCTAATTCTAAAAATTTGCCGAAATTTGCCAATTTTTCTGTCAATGAACAGCAGAGAAGTTCAATAACTCCATTGAGACTCCGTTAAGAAGATTAGAAAAAGGATACTCAAAAGCGTAACATTTAGCAGCTGAATTAGTTTGAAAATTTGGAAAGCAGTTGAATGATTTTCGCGAACCTAAAGTTGAATAACTTTATCGATGTTCAAAAAAAAAAATGTTTTCTTATAGCCAATGGTCTGATTACATTGTATTTTTAATGGATTAACAACTTCATAAACATTCATTAAATTATATGAATATGTACAATATAAAAAACGAATAAATTCATTAATAAAAAGCAGCTTAAAAAACCATAACAAGAACAAAAAAAAAAATAAAAAATTACAAACGAATTGTAAAAACGATACAAATTTTTCCTAAAGATATACAAATACATATACACAGTGTTTGTTATAGTAATAGTTATTGTTGTTATTGTTTTGGTGTTGAGGCCAGGGTCTTTTAACTCTCCAACTGTACAATCTCTAAACATCTACAACACAACCATGTAAATATTCATAAACAAGCATGAATTTTGTATACACACATACATACATACATGACAGCATTTTATACATCAATTAAAGAGAATATACGAGTATAACACATGTCTACGCACGTACACATGTAAACCAAATGTAGACGTAAAGTGTCAAATGTAGAAAAGCGAGAAAAAAAATTCAAAATAAAACACGTATTAAATGGTCTTAAAGTTTCACTACAAAACGGCAGATTAAACGAGAAAAAAAAGGCATAAAAAAAAATTTTTAAAAAATAAAATATTTGTCAAACGGGTGGGTGGAATATTGAAATAAAATATTTATTTGCAGTGGCACTTCCATACATTGGCCACTATTCGTATTAAAAAGCGAGTGAGTTGGCATCTACAGTATGTGTAACATAGGCATACATACATACACATCCCTTTCGATATTAAATTTCTGTATTTTGAAATAAATTTTTAAAATTTTTTTTCTCTTAGTTTGTTAGTTGGGCTATTTGCTCGCCTGTCCAAACCGATTATGATAAAATATTTTATTCAAAATGAAATTATAAGAGCAGAAAAAAATATAGAAAAAAATCTATGTATTCTAGTTCATGTGGGTTGCAGTAGGCTTGTCGTTGTTTAAATTTAATCGAATGGAAAACATGTAAATTTTGCCAAATAATATAACCATGAAAAACATGAAGCTGTATTGAAAAACAATTTATTTTTCTCAATTTGAATTACAGTTTTAAGCATAAATAAAGGAAAAACCAAAAAAAAAGAAATTGAAATAAATTTTTTTTTTGTCAACAAAGAATAATTGATCCTGTAATTTATGAATAACCTCTCTGGTTATAAACGAATATTTTTAAATTTAAACAAAAAAAACTGTTACACATATTGTGCCTAAGGTCATGTCTATTGTCCATAAATATATGTATGTATAAAAATATGTATGTATGTAGGTATGTGCATATAATACTTTTTGCAAAATTGGCAACAATAAGCACAATTTCAATTCAATTAAACTTTTGGTCAAACTAACAATTTATGGTTACGAAAATGCCAAGGTAACCAGAACTAATAAGAGGAAATAAATTATGAAATTTTGCACTCTTTAGTTGCTTGGATAGTTTATCTATCTTTGTAATACATGACTAGCAGGCAGCAAGTCCAGGATAATTGATTCTTCTTTTTCTATACATCTTTTGCTCTTGACTAATTGACCTGTGGAGCATAGGACCTTTACTATCCTCTTATACTGGTCTGTCCCTAAGAAATGTTTAACTGGCTTCATTCCATAAACAATTTATTGCTTACAGCTCGCTAAATTGTAGTAGGTCCATCAACTTGTAGTGCTTTTCCTTATTGATTTCACCGAGGTCTTATCGAGCAATTTTATCGATTTTATCGATTGATATCTCTGTTGGACTTGAGCACGTTCCATATGATAGTGAAGTCCAAACCCATGGGGGCTTAGGTTTGGCTTTTTGGAGGCAGGTTTATTACGAGATTCATGAGAGGACATCGTAAACAGATAGATCGAGCTTCTTTCTTAACTATCCTCTAACAAAACCACCACACTTTTTAAATTTGGTAAATGCTTTGCAACGACATTAAGTATGAAAGAAGAATGGAACAATTTGGAAGATACCTGCCTTTAAGAGAAGGTATGCAAATCGTGTGAGAAACTAGGTCGTAATCCTGACTGAAGGGTTGTAATGACCAATTATGTATGTATGTGTGTATACAAATCAGTTAAAAATACGTAGATACTGAGGCAAGAGGCGTATTCGTTCCGAATATGAAATATTCAGAACTACTGGGAACTTTTTAAGTTGAACAGGAAGTGTAGAGGGCGTCACAACTAGAAAGAGTGAATTCCAGGTGAGCAATAAGAAGGCAGATGAATTTGAGAAGATGGAATTATGCACACTGCTGATGAAGCCAGACCCTTTTTTAGAGTTCGAAAAGAATTTAGGAAAATAACACTCGTAAAAGGGAAGACAGAGTTTGAGACAATCTTAACTTTATGTAGGTAACTATAGTATGAAGAAAGTTAAGTCGTCTTTCAGACTATCCTGGAATAGCCTGAGAATAGTAAACTGCCTTCTGACGGAGCCACATGAAGCCCAATATTTAGATTCTTTGATGAAGAAAACGAATAAGCACATCATATACTTGGTACTCTGTGCAGCGTAAATGCGTTTCAAATGGAGGCAACTGTGCAATTATCAAGTATTAGAGAGGGAGCTTATCTTAATTACACCGAAAAACGTCCAGAGGTTACTCAAAGCAATAAGGTAGAGACATTATTGTAGGAAAACCCTATTTAGATTGAAGGACAGTATAGCAAATTATCTGGTCTCATTAATTGAATACCTCTACACAATAATAATAATAATAAATTATTGCGTCCATCACTGTATTTTCTTCCAGTCAGTCCAGGTTTAATACGATCAGAAAAATAATACAAGGCACATGCACTCTCATATCGTTTTGTGTTGACTTTTATTAGAGGAAATGTTATGAAATTATTTGGCGGTGCTTTTATTGTATTAATAATTAATTGCAGATATTAAAATAATTTGTTTTAAAAAATATTTTCAATGAAATTTCTTCTTCTGAATTTCAAACTATGGACTTACCGCAATGATATAATCTGTGGCAATGCAATTAATCTGCAAAAGAAACGATAAGAAAAATTAATGACTTTAATTTGTTGAGTATTTTTTGTTTTAAACAACAATAAAACAAAAAAAAATATTCAAATGATACAAACAAAACATGCATAAAAATTAATTATTCTGACTGACAGCTTAAAATAAACCATTTATTTAATTTTTTTTATTTTAAGCTTTTTAACATTTAAATTTGTTGCAGTTTGTGAGTATTTTTTTTTTTTTGCATTTTGTCTGATTGTCTATTTTTTTTTGTGTTTTGTTGAATTTACACAAAAAAAAGTTCAAATGGAAATTTATAAAAGGTTTTTAACTAACGTTTTAAAAAGAAAATTCCATTTATTTTATTAAATTTATTTCAACTTGTTGAAACGTTTTTTTTTTTTCATTTTTTTGTATATGGAAACTTAGTGTTAAAAAAACTTTTTGCTTTTAATTTCGAAGAAATTGCATCATAAGTTTCTCTCTATCTCTAATTTCAGTTCAACAAAAATGATTACTAAATACGAAGTATGATAAATAAAGCTAAAGGGTCCGCCAAATAACTTTTTTTTTTAAATGCTTAAAAAAAAAAACTACTGAATATTTTCTTAAATTTCTGTTTTTATTTGAAAGTACAATCCTTCCGGATAATAATGGAAAATAAGAAAATGCCTCGGCTGGCCATGCAGTAGCCTACACGATCGGTCCAATTTTTAAGCACATTATCGATTGTGTGCAGCTGTATTTCACCAATGGCTTCACGAATATTGTCCTTTAAAGCGTCAATTGTCTCTGGCTTGTCGGCGTAACACTTATCTTTGACGGCACTCCACAAATAATAGTCCAACGGTGTCAAATCGCAGCTCCGAGGTGGCTAAACGACATCAGATCTGCGGCTGATAATGCGATCTCCAAAAATAGGGCGCAAAACATCGAGTGTAGCTTCGGCTGTGTGGCACGTAGCGCCGTCCTGTTGAAACCAAATGTAGCCAATATCCTCCTCTTCAATTTTTGTGAACAAAAATTCGTTCAACATGGCCCGATAACTATCGCCATTGACTGTAACGGCCACCCCTTGCTCATTTTCGAAGAAAAATGGCCTAATTATGCCTCTGGACCAAAATCCGCACCAAACAGTGACTCGTTTTGGGTGCGTCGGCTTTTCAATGTATGCGTGCGGGTTTTCTGTGCCCCAAATGCGACAATTTTGCTTGTTTACATAGCCCCCAAAATCCGTACGCAATTTTCGCACACATTCTACAACATTACCATGATTTTCAAAGTAATGTCGCAATATTTCCCAGCGTTGTTCAAGCGTATACACAACCATATTCGTTCAGCGGAAGGATAAAACTAATTATCTGTCAAATCAGACATGAGCTAAGTGTTACCATTCACGAAATAAGCACTAGTTGAAAAAAAAAAAACGTTAGGTGGCGGACCCGATATATTTTTTTATTTTTCTAGAAAAATATTAAATTCGGTAGGATGATCGGTACTTCAAAAAAATTTTCAGGTCCGATTTCTCAAGTTTCAAATTTATTTGCAATATTCGACTAATTGGGTTTTATTTAGGGAGAACTTTTACCATAATTTGTATATAATGGGATACCTGCAGCAGGACCCATTTTTCCACAATGTCAATGAATCATCCTTCCCAGACATTGTTAAAACAAATAAATTTTTTTTTGTTCAAGTTTCTTAATTTTAAAAACAATTAGCGAATTACCAGCGAAGCAGTTCCACTCAGAAACGTGTGTGGGATATAATTTTTAAGAAATGGAATAGTAGATATTCCATTCTCTGATATTGTAAATTTGGTTGATTTCTTCCATGATCATTTTTTTGTATCCGCTGTTAAACACTTTTTGTCTTTGCAAGTTAAATTCAAATTTATCTTCACACCCATTTTAAAAAGTGCACGTTAAACGATTTGTTATAAAATTGTTAAAAAAAAAAAAGAAAATAAATGTTTATAATGAGTCACAGTGTATTTTTAAGAAATTAAATGCAGGTAAATTTTATCGAAATACGATGACACATTTCTAATTTAATCTGAGGTATGCTCAAAGGAAGGAAAGATAATGAGAGACAAAGACACTGCTCAAACCAAGTGGACTTGAGACAATCGAAACATTTTGTTTGAGGAATACAGGTAGCCCTCGCTTAGCACGTACTCTTTTTAACACGGCCTCGGTCGGTTAACACTAAAAAAGCCTCGGTTGTGCGCGGTTTACAAAAAATCTTTCTAATGATCAGACAAAGATAACTGATTTTTTTAAAGAAAAAAGTAACAACATTGAATCACTACAAAAGTGTCCACGTCGGATAGATCTATTCAGTGATGAAGATTAAATTTTATGCTTATGTATTTTTTTTTTTTTTTTTAACATTACTGTCGTTAAATATTTTTCTTTTTAATATTTCGAGAATTATTAAGTTAATTGAATATAATATTTTTGTTTTTATGCGTAGATATGGATTAACATGTATGTATACATTATTAAAAAAAATTAAAATTAATAAAATTTGCTTTTTTGAAAACCATGGAACGTAACCCCTCTTTTTGTATTGGTTTCTTGTATCGCTTAACACGATTTTGCTTAACACGGTATTTTCATAGAACGTAACCCCCGTGTTCAACGAGGCCTACCTGTATTCAGTTATTTTGGAAAATAAATTAGTTGATATGTGCTTCAAGTCGACATAGTGCATTAGTCAGAGTGTTGGCTTACTAGACGAGAGCCCGTGGTTCAAAGTCCAGTCCAAACATCTCTCACAAAACAAATTTTAAAAAAAATATTTATTTCCGTTAAGCAATAGGACTCACTCGTCGTCACTCATGAATAAAATTAACACACACAACATAGGTGGCGTGAGAGGCTAGGTTGTAATCCTGACTAAAGGATTAAATAAAATATGTGCTTCAAAATTGGATTAACCTTGGATATTCTGCTCAAGATATGAGAGTCATCGAAGTCTAATGGGGGTAGTGGTGTTGGATTACTAGAAAGAGACTCTGAATTCAAATTTCTTATGATGAAATGCTCTCCAGTAGTCTTCTAGCAATAGTTCTAAGGGTAACTAATTGCTTTTTAAAAATGTAGCAAATTTTTATTATTTGGTAACTACGCAAAATTATATGTCTCCTCATGGATAAAATTAATAAAAAAAAAACAAAAGGGGCGTAAGAAATTAGGCTGTAATCTTCACCACACAATTATAATGTCCAATAATCTACGTCTGTAATGTATCCTGCTGGAGATGGAAAATCAACATGTGATTCTTATATAATTTTCCTCATTGTCTGGTTGTCCATTCGCTTCTAAGAGACACGTCATGGTAACGTTCGCATGCGAATAGAGTGACAAAACACTTTTCCTTCTTTTACAGAACACAGATTAATAAACTTGTCGCGTGTATATCATTAATTAGCAAAAACAAGAAACTTACCTTTTATTTCAATAAGAAATAAGTTTTTAAAATGAAATTATTTCACTGTTTACTTTGCACTGCTTTTCAGATAACAAATAAAAAAAAATTAGTCACTCACTACCGTTGCAAATCACAAAATAAATTTGAAATTTCAATTTCCAAAAATACATTTTTTTTTGTTTCACTAAAAGCAAAACAAATTGTTTTAATTTCAATAAAAATATTTTGTTTCTAGTTTTGTTTCCTTTATTTTTTCAATTTAAATTGAATTTAAATTTTTTGAAAAATTAAAATATTTAACAAATATTGAATGATTGGCAGATGCGGGCACAAACAAACAGAACAAAAACTTGTTGTGATGACGGCTAAAAATATTATTTTTCATACAAAATTATTAAAGTAAACAAATGCGCTAAACGGAACGTAAAACTGCACAGCAAAAACCGCAACACAGACGGTGCAAGAAAACGAAATGAAAGAGGAAACTGAAAAATATTTAGACCAGACCTTCACAAGTGTACTGTAGCCAACCAGCAGGCAACAGCATTTCGTTAAGTTGTATGCTTATAAGGGCCTTTTAAGAAAAATTGATTCGAATGATTATGTTTTCTTCTTTCTTCATATATTTTTCGGGATCTGTAAGATATATTTCAATCATTCGATAGTGGCGCTTATGAGATTCGTAATAAATTGGGGCAAAAATTGCGATATCTTCGATTCAAATCGTTTATAAATGCATGTCGACAAGTTTTAATAATTTTTGCAGAATGTTTAGCAAATACAGTAGGACCTTGATTATCCGTGATTCGATTATCCGGCAACATCAATTATCCGGGATGGAAAAAGAAAATTTTTTGCATCGACTTAGTTTTATTTTGGATCGACTTAAATTTTTCTGCATCGTTTAACCGTGATTACCTCTATTATCCGTGATTATAAGCAAAAATTTGTTTCTATTATTTTGGACAAACAAGCGAAAAAGGGGAATTCCCTCTTTAGTATACGAAATCCTTATATACTGTTCACTGTTTTCTGATAAAATTATTTTTTTTTATATTTTTGAAACATGTATGAATATAAAATCCTTCAATTATTTAGTTTTTATATTAATATGTACATATTCATTTATTGATTAATAAAAATATCTATTAAAAAACTAGCCAAAATTGGTACTGAATTAACCGGGAAAATCGATTATACAGAATGCTTCCGGTCCCGACCATCACGGAAAATCGAGGTCCCACTGTAATTTAATAAAATTTTAAATTCATAAGTTCTTAACGCAAAATTAAAATTGAATTAAAATTCGCTTTCACCAAAAAACTCTGTGTATCCTTACTTAGAATCGTGATTCTATGATTCCGGATGTCACCAATACAAGAACAAATCGAAACAACCATGATGAAAAATGTGTGTACGAACCTGAAAATCTTGAGTTTGTAGTCAAGCATTTTAAACACTAGGCCGCACCATGTCTTGTCGGGCATAGTATAACGAAATGAAATACTGTTAAGTCCCAAGTAATAACTTTTTTCTTTTATACGACTGCTTGGCTCAAGCAGAAAGCGTACTCCATTCCGCTGTAGAATATCCGAAGAATTATGATTTGTAATGTTTTTCTTAAGCACATGTGCACTAACTTGTAGGATTTGTTTAAAATCTTATGAACCTGTAAAAGCTTTTGTGGCCCTGCTCTTCAGAACAGACGTCATCGGTTTTTAGGCAACAGAACGTTTGAAAACCTGGGCATGGTAACAAACGTGCCACTAAGGGAACTGGCCGGTTTCATCCGAAGCTCGGGATGGTTTAAGACAACCACAAATGGATCAGGACAAGGGGATTTACCACACACTGGGTAACAGAGATCAGCAACGAGTATTCAAAACGATGAGTAGATTCGAGTCATACTTATAATTTCAGATACTTATTTTAATATCATACTCATACTACTCATATTCAAAGTTAGAAATACTCATCGTACTCATACTTAACAATACGCACGATGTTTTTGATTTCGACTCTCCACGACTCAAATTATACACGAAGCACAAAATAAGTATGATTCGAGTACGAACACCACAATACTCGCTAGAAGGTTGTGTATGTGCTTTGCTTGCTGTCTTTGTCTTTTCTTTTCTCTTCTTTTGTGAATGCAACAATAACTACTACTGTAAATTTTGATGAATGATTCGAGTGACTCGAATCATTCGTAAGTATTATAACTATTTTTCTAAATTTATGAATCTGAAAGAGTAGGCGTATGAATCAAACAATGAATCGAATGTTGTGAGTTTGATGTCAACGTTGTACTCATACTCATTGCAACCTATACTTATAAATCAATGTTGTAGCGAGTACGAATGAATCAGAGTAGTTGAATTTCAATACTCTTGACTCACTCATACTCAAAATTTCATGAGTACATATGGGTAGCGAAAATACGATTCATTGCTGATCTCTGCTGGGTAACACAATGGGCCATATGGCCAGCAAGTGATCTTGCCTGTGAACGGCAAGCTAACCTATAAACCTTGAATAAATCGGTGATACAACAAAACCTTACAGGAGCCAAGTAAGCTAAAACCTTTAAGACGACTGTTAATTGGCAACCTAACCTATGAAGCTTAATTGCAAGCTTAAAATGAACAATATTTTTTATCAATATTCGCTTAAAGAATATTTTGCAAACTCATGATTAGTATGTAATCAAAAATTCATTAAAAAGGCCCAAGGCCCTGTTTCGAAAAAAAAAATTGTTTATTACACACCTCTCAAGTGTACATGGAAACACAGGTATATCGCTACAAATATTATAACTGATAGTATTTCGCGCACCTTGCAAAAAATTTATGTGTGTGTGTGTGTGTATTTTTTATTGTTTTCAAAATTTATAATTTTTTTTACTCTTTTTTCGGCTTTTTGTAAAAATGCAGCTGCCGGTACTTTTGCTAAATTTGAAGGTGAAATTTTTGGAAAAAGATTTTTCATATACATATGTATGTGTGTGTGTGTGTGAGATTTTTTTTTTTCAAGATTTTATTACTCAACTTAAACAAATATTGCTTGTACAGGGAAATGATTTGGTATTGAATTTTTTGTTTTCTTTAGAAATTTCTTAAAATTTAAAAATTTGAATTTATTATGTCAGTCAATATTAACGAACTATATTTACACTTCATCATCAGTGCTGAACGTGAAATGAGTGTGCAGATTAGAACACACCCTAGGGAAAATAGTTTCAATATTTTTTTTTTCTTTTTAGAACTGATTTGTTATATTTTTCATACAAGTAGAGAACATCTGGATGCGTATCAATTGTAGGGCAAGAAATTCTTCTTGCGGACATCGAGCAACATTGTGATGTTTGACAGAGCAAAAAGTTTGAAGGAAATATTACAGGGTTAACCTAATAGATCCTATGAGGGCAGTGTTAGAACACCTCTACGCGACAGTAACAATACCGTGCGATGAATTCAGAATTCATATTCTTTTTCATTCATATTCTTTTTTGGACTAAAATGAAAGCCCAGGATTTGGTTGAAATGTGGTTTCAAATAGATAGAGCACATTGCAATGAACACATAGAGTGATAAGTTCGGTGAGAAATTAAGCTCCTAGCTACCATTCAAGAGATACCAGCCGAAATGCTAAAACAGGAGCTTAAATTTACATTAAATAATCTTTCTTTAAAAAGTAAATGACAGACTAAAGGGTTAAAAAGAGTCACCGGTTTTGAACTACTTGTTGTAAAAAATTTTCAAAATTAAAAATACCGGGTTATCCATTTCGTGGTTTCAAAAGTAAACGTAAATAAAACACATATAAAATATTTTTTTCATGATATTTCTTTTTTATTGTAAAGTTTGAACGTTGACATTATGTGTGAAATACTACATCATTTAAATGACCTCCACGCGAAGTGTTGCAAGCATTGATTGTTTTGAGGTAATTTTCGACCACTTTTTGACACATATTGGGCGGTATCTCAGCCATAACTTGACGAACGTTGGTTTTTAAGTGCTCAAGAGTTGAAGGTTTATCTGCATAAACACGGTCTTTCGCGTAGCCCCACAAAAAAGGTCTAATGGTGTCAAATCGCATGATCTTGATGGCCAGTTGATATCGCCACGACGAGAAATTACGCGGCCAGGAAATGTCTCTTGCGATAAAGCCATATTCGCTCGAGTTGTGTGGCATGTGGCACCGTCTTGTTGAAACCACAAATTCTCCTAGTCGTATTCTTCAATAGCACGCAAAAAAAAAAGTCGGTTATCATATGACCATAACGCTCCGAATTGACGGTGACAGTCGTTCCAGACGTTTTCGAAGGAGTAAGGTCCAATCACACCTTCGGACCAAAGATCGCACCAAACAGTGACTTTTTCTGGATGTAATGGTCTCTCTTCAATTACTTGAGGATTCTCAGAACCCCAAATACGACAATTTTGTTTATTAACATACCCACCGAGTGTGAAATGTGCTTCATCGCTGAAGAAAATTTTGTTCGATACGTGGCTGTGGCAGAATCAACATTTTTGTTGTAGGTTTTGATAATTTTTATGCGTTGTGTGATAGTTAAGCGATCCATTTTCGTCAATGTCAGACTTTCAATTGAAAAGAAAAAAATTGGTTTCACAACTTAGTTTGACAGATGTTGAATTCCAGTCCCATACTTTTGAAACCACGAAATGGATAGCCCTTTATTTCTCAAGCAATTGCTCCTCTATTTTTTTTCGAAATATTTTAATGCACTTGCAATTGTGTGTAGGCAAAAATGCTTAATAATATTGGACGTTCTATAAATATTTTTGTAAATAAAAGAACAGAACAAAAGGGGTAAAAAAATATGATTATCCATTGGATTTAAATGAACAGAATACGATACATGGTTCTGGTTATTGGCAAAGGTTCAATTATTTCTTCATTCTTTATTTATTTGTATTTGTATTTTTATTTTTATGGGTAATTTTGCAAACAATATCGCCTAAATGGCCATAAATTATAACAAGACGTGACAAAAAGTACAAAAAAAAGAAGACAACTTTACATACATACGCTGTGACATGTAATATAAAAAAAGGAATGGAATTATTTGATGATAGCAAGTCAAAAAGTCGACATTATTGAAAGAGAGAAAAAAAAAATTGATACAATAATGTGAGGCGGTGCCATAAAATCAAATGTAAATATTTAAACGTGCCAAAGACGGACTTATTCCAAAAGGGTGCTATTTATTCCGTCATTTAGTGCCAAGAAATAAATCTTGAAAGCTAAAGTGTTGTTTGCATTTTAATAAACAAATATACACGAAAAAGAAAAAAACCTAAGAATAATTTGTGATTTGATTTTTGATTTGTGGTACCATCACCATTAAATAGTTTCGTTAAACCACAGATCCTTGAAACGAAACTCCATTAAAAAAAGATTTTTTCCTGACGAATTGCTATCTTAGAGATAAGAAATTTTTGTCTTAAAAATAAACAATTTTAAAAATTTATTTCATTGATCACATATTTTGAAAAATTTCTAAAAATTAGAACCACAGTGATGGCACATGCTGTCTATATGAGCTTTCTATTTCAATTTACTTTCCAGTAATATTTCCAGATAGGAGACAAATATTTTTCCCTTTTTCCCACGACCTCTTTGAGTGATATTGGAAAGAGTCTCTTCAAATTTTTACATCAAGTTACCCCCTCGCAGTTGATAAGAGCCGCAGATAGTTTTTTCAAGAGTTCATCCACAACTGCGTATGTTTTCATAATATAAAACCTGTCTATCCAGCTTCTGCTAGCTCAATACCCCTTCTATCTAACGTCATATTTTTGACCTCGAGAGGAATATTACCAAATGCATCCTTTATTCAAGAACTCGGGCATAAGCGTGTTACCTGGTTTGCAGTGATAGCCCTTCCAAAATCCTACATACAGTATAAAATTGTCCACAGCTCTCTGGAGTCTTTTCAACATTAAAGACTTATTAGTCTGACGAATTTTCAAAATCCTCCGTCAGGCAGTTAGTATATACACTTGTGGACACACACATAGCTGCCAGATTTGACGATTTTTAGAAATTAAATAAATACAGTCAAAGCTCGGTATAACGAACGATATATTGTCAGGCCCTTTCGTTATAGTGAAAAATTCGTTATATCGCGAAGTTTTTTTTATCAAAATTTTGTTAAGAAAAAGAAAAGTACATTTAATTCATTTTATTATAAATGTATAGATATATCCTTAAAATAACGTTTGATAATCAATAAGTGAGTAAAAGTGTTAAAAATTATTTAAGTTGGTGAAAAAAAATCGTTTATAGACGTTTGTTTACAAGTAACTTGAAGACTCATTCGAAGAGCTTCTTCCTGTATTTCTCGAAGTACTAATTGTTTTGAAATATTAATATTATTTTGGGAACCCCATTGTATTCATTTATCAACACATTTTATTACTTCAGAATGCTTTAATTTCGTTTCATTATTAGAAAATTGGTCAACAATTTCAATATTTTTCTCATTTTCGTCATCTCCATCTAAATTAATATCATTTAAGTCTCCATTGTTCCAAACATTTAAATCTTCTGTACTAAATGGAATCTAAAATTAAGAACATTAATACATTTGGAAAAATTGTACTTAATAGTCTGACTCCACGTCTTATACACTGTACTTCATCCCCTTGAAAAAGTCTAGAAAGGGGCATCTCGTCCTCATCATCAAACTCAAAAATTTCCAAATATAGAATTTTTTTCCAACATTTAGATAATGCGTCCTCCTTAACATTGTTCCAGGCGAGACCAATCGTACAGAATGCATCATAAACAGAAAGACTTTTTAAGAAATTTATGATGTCATCTGTTTCAAATGCCACTATTTTTGAAAGGAGGCTATTCCTGTAGTGTAATTTGAGTAAGAGAATAGCGTTTTGGTACATTGGCTGGATAAGAGGAGTCACGTTTTTTAAATCATTCGTTATACTGAGCCAATGTAAGAAATTTACTCATACGTTATATCCCTAATTCGTTAAAGTGAGTATTTGTTATACCGGGCTTTGACTGTATCTACAAATACCATTATCCAGCAAATAATAGCAATACCAAGGATTTTGAAATAAGATTGGCACTTTTCGTAGATAACTTACCATTCGCCGTTGCATACAATTTTTAAAAATTCGAATATAGTTTCCAATATTACCTTAGGAAGACCAAAGGCAAGTGCCAATATTTTTTTTGTACGACCGACACTTATGGGATGGCCCCTACACATGCAGTGCATTGTGTTGG
Source organism: Sarcophaga caerulescens (assembly GCA_927399465.1). Lineage (NCBI taxonomy): Eukaryota > Metazoa > Arthropoda > Insecta > Diptera > Sarcophagidae > Sarcophaga > Sarcophaga caerulescens. The sequence goes on along the minus strand of OV656872.1, from coordinate 135,061,689 downwards.
AACTATGAAAGTATGTTAAGGCTATTGTAGCAGATCCTAGACACAACACCCTCTGTGAACATGTATTATATTGAGAGAAGAAATTTTGGGACGAAGTTCAAATCATCTTTAGACTGCAATACTTCCGAATGGTATATAACTGTCGCAGGCCTCTCAATGAAATGGCGTAACGTTGTTAAATTTATATTACAGTCGTACTGGAGCATAGTGATGTTCCAAATAACTGTAAAGGCAATGAGCGGGCCAAGAGTGGCATAACCATAAAACTCTCCAATGAGCATGCCAAGTTCCATTGGCAGCGCTATATATTGCTTCTTGCCACAAGGTCGTAAAGTAGAAAAAAAAAATGTTACGAAAACAACGATTGAATTTTTCTTAAATTTTAAGTGTTCTCTTCTGTCAATGTGTGTACATTCGTTTCGACAATTTTAATTCCCATTATTTATCGAATTTAATATTCTTTCTTCTCTTCCCATCTTATAGCAGCACCTCTACTGAAGCTGAGAACATAAACTTTTTTTTTTTAATTTTAAGACGAAAAAAACTTGCTTACCTTGGACTAAATACTGTAGTTTTTATTCTTTCTATTCTGTTTTCATGAAAGAATATTCGCATGGATACAAACAAGAATCGTCGTTTTAAGAAAAAAGAGAAACAAAAAAAAAAGAAAATTTTGTCTCCAGAATATTCCTGTTGAAGTGTTCTCTTTGTTGTTGAATATTTCATTCTTTAATTTTGCATTTCACAAGAATTTGTGGCTCAAATAACTTTCAGGTTGGGCGACTATTAAGATACCCATACAAATCAGGTTAATGTGTCTGGTTTTTGCGTTCGAATAACTGGAATTTAATGTACACTATCCTCACTCACCATACTCCATTTAATCTTTAGTTTTTTTTCTTAATAAATCATGCTCAAAAGCTCATCTGTTGTTATTTAATTTCCCTTCGTAACGTTTGTGACAACCCGAAAAAGTGACATCAAAATATGCTGGCCTCCTTGATTACGTCTGAAATTATTATCAAAATTGCTCAACTAATCCAAATCCTTAAGGTGTCATACATTGATACAGCATGTACACATGTACATATGTATGTACGTACGTTAGGGTGCGGAGAGGGATACTTAAGTAGTGGTAAAGTAGCGTACGACCTAGCAACTCGTGCAAGTACAGCCAATACTCGATTGATGTGCTAAACGTGAACTTAAAAGTAAGAATGTTTCGGTATGCATCTGGTAGCCTAAAAGACAATATAAACTCCACCCTTTTTATGCTAGACCGTGCTATTCGTAGACTAATCTTGGGCATTGCAACAAAAGGTACATACATCGCTGGAAAGCAGCCATACCACGATGGGTCAGGTATGATATTAGAGTTACTTATAACGGAGGCATGTTCAAAATCTCTACTATACCATGCTCTAGAGTTGTTCAACAAGAATATTCTTCGGAAGCATCAACCTATCTCCCAGCTGTTCAAGATATTGGCTTTTGACATTTGAGATGTTTTTGAGACTCGCTGAAAATTAAATTTTAATTATTTCCTCTGCCATCTGATGCGATTTTCTATGTCTATTGCAGAGTGTCCTAAACCCGTGAAAATGACAACGCGTTAGGAAAAGTAACCCATGTCCTCGGCCCATTAAGCTACAAGAATTGTGAATCTTGTTATAGGTTTTGAACAACTTTCTTGTCAACATTAAATTATTTGCTTCAATCCTTACTTCTTAAGCGTTGTGAGTAATTCTCATTTGCTCTAATGGGAAGGTATCCAAATGGATGTGTAAATAGATGTGGAATGTCGCCGCTGTCTCGACCTTCTTTCTGGGCGACTCAGTGTCTCACTTGTCTGGGTCCCTGGGCACAGTAGCATTTCAGGGAACTGCTGGGCCGAGGAGCTAGCCAGGGCTGGTGCACTCCTTCCGTAATCCTCTTCAATCCACTTGGGTATTCCACGTACCTCTGTCAAGTTGGCCATTGCGCGGAAAATCTTTCGGAACGCTAACCTATCCTGGGTCAATGAGGAGTCCTGCTCCACTGCTAGGCTCACCGACCAGTTACTCGGACTTGCTCGTAACGTCATCTTAATCACAGTGGCCATGCTTACAAGTCATTGTGTTATCGTAAGACATGCGGAAAGAATGCAGCTCCCATTTAACGACGTCTGCTGTGGGTCCAGATCCGCTGAGGAAGAGGAGACTGTTATCCATTGTTCTTTGTCAATGTCCATCTCTTGCGAGGTGTAGATATAGGTTATTTGGCTCTCCAATCCTTGATAGCTTGACGGAGCTATCATCCAAACTTTCGGGCTGGTTTTCCAGCGTAGGGTAGTCGTGCAGCCCTTGCGCTGACCAACTTCTTCTTCTTCTCTGGTTTGGTGGAACTTGGGCAATACAGGAACTTCGTTCACCTGTGGCTTTACAACGGGCCGCTATGCGTGCTCAAGTGAGCTTTTGGTATCAAAGCTACCACTCCAACATACCTACCTACCTTCGTATTCGGCTGTACAGTTTTCTTCTTTTTAAAACCCAGTTAATCGACACCCATCTGTCGTTTTCTAATTTTTAAATTAAAGAAATGAAGCGAACGAATAATGCAGCAGCACCAACGAAACAAACTGAAATTCTTTTTTTTCTCCGATTACCTTGAAATTAATGCTGAATCATTAATATTCTTAAAAAAGGAAGGTAGACGAAAAACAAAACAACACAAAATAAATACTTTTAAGAAGAGAAAAAAGCAAAAGAAAAGAAAAGACACGAAACAGAATCAATTTGGCAAATTACTAAAAAAAAAAAAAAAAAAAAAAAATGTGAGAGGATAGATGGGATGCCTTTGTTGTTCTTTCACTTTTTTTTTTTTTTTCTTGAATCCAAAATATAACAGACCGACCACCTTATACGCACTATCAGCCAGCCAGTGGAGTATCAGAGACGTTTTTACGTTATTTGCGAAATATGATAAAGATAATGGCCCAAAACCAACAAATGTATAGACGGATGAATGGACGAGTGGACTGGAGGAATATTTCGTTGGCTGGTTGGTTGGTTGAATATGTGGATACATTATGGTGATGATAATGTTGTTTTTTATTCGTTTTGCATGATAAATGAACCGATTTCACTAGAAAATCTCTGTACAAACATACACGTAAGTCGTCCTATATTATGATGGCCATGTGTCTATGTATTGTATTTAAGCGTTTGTGCGTAAAACAGTAGCCAGATTGGTTTCACGATAATGGTTATGGTCAAAACTTTTTTAGCATAATAGGTTTAAAGGTTTTTTTTTGTCTTTTAGTTTTGCGGACAGGGTTGCCATTATTTTGTGAATATTATAGAAAAATTTTGATAATTTGTTTTTAAATATTTTTATGATTTTGAATTGTCAATAACTTTAACTTTGGATGGACGTTATCAATAAAAGAAAAACGTGAACAATACCCTGTTGTACATTTTAAGATTAAGATAAGCCTTTATACTGAGCATAGGGTATCTACAAGATTATAAGATCTTACTTTGTGGTCTCCAATGGGATTGCCGGTTTTTTTTCAAGACGTAGGGATGTGGAGTTTTATGCTGTCAGTGTATATTATGTCCACGTGTTTTTTCCCATTCTGGTTTTATTTTTCTTAGGTATTCTAAACCAGTACCTAAATATACATTTCCTCACTTGCTTTACAAGTCTGTGTAAAGCCACGATCGGCAACTCCTATACACAGTGTATTTTGGCCGATACAAAATTTACACAGACTACTCACACGCATAGAAAACACAATTCAGTCTCTTATGAGCTGTCACAGAAGAAGGTTGTGTTTCGCTCGTTTATTGCTTTTGTACATGAAAATATGTAAATGCAGAGTTGGATACTTCTGTATATTGTTTTACCTTTTTTTTAGCGTCTCCACTACATATAAAGTAGTTTTTGGAATTATAAACATTTAAATGTTTTTTATCGCCTTTAGGTGTTTAAATAGGTTATTTATTATATGTTTTTGGAAATTCATTAAAATTTATAATAATTGCTGACAAATACATAGGTTAAAATTTTTTTCATAAAACAATATTTGATTTCTCATATCATAATCATACTTCTATTTTAAAATTTAAAATAAATATGAAAAAAGAAACTGAATCAAAATATTTACTACTTTTGAACTAAAAAATTAAAATTTTTCTTTTTGCTTAGTATTATTTATAAATTTCAGTTTTCCATGCCTGTCTTATGGTGAAAATGAGAGTACAACTGTTTCTCATTTCTTATTTTTTCGCTCTTACACTTATACAAGTGCAAATTGTAGTAGTATATGTCTGCCGATCGCGGGTGTAAAGCAAATTTTCTTTTACCAAGTTCACTGTTAATGCCTGTTCTGACCCAAAGCTGATCATTAGTGTAGTTGCCGAAAATATTTCAACAATTCTTTGGATACTTTCAGTTTTTTACCCCACTATCAGAAACAGAAACATGGATAACAACCTGAAACTCTCGTTGAATGTAGTATATTGGAAACTAGAATAGTTGCTACGATTACAGAGAAGTTCCCGTCGTTCCAACAAAGAGCATAGGGCTAATAGGTTATAGAGATGCTTACCATGGATGCCTCTATTAATGGAATCGAATGTCGCATAGCCGCTAACTAAGATACACATAGAATATATACACTTGTGGTCATTAAAATAGGTACGACTCAAAATTTTTCTTAAAAATATGTATTTTAAAATTTTTTCCGTCTGCGTGTTTAACTGTTTTTTTTTTTTTTTTTTTGTGTAACGTGGGTCAAATTCTTTTCCCTTGGTCTTCTGACATTATGCCCTGCATTATTTACAAATAAATTTATCTTGGTTTCATTGCTCCAGAAAATATTATGCCATTTTTTTATACCTTCTGGTCTACACCACATCTTGTGATTTTGTGCAAACTGTTTCCCCTTCTGCAAATTTTTTTTCTAAGCAATGGAACTTTGCGAGCTTTTCTTTCTGGAAGTTTAATGTCACATAGACGACGCCGCACAGTTCATGTCGATATTTGATTATCTATTTCAGCGGCGATCGCTTTCGAAGACTTAAAAGGATCTCGCTTAGCTAGCATCGGGATGTAACCATCCGTAATAGTGCTAGTTTTTCTCACTGCACCACGTTTTCCTACGACTTTTTGAGGCTTGAGAGCATTAAAAACGAAATTTTTAGATCGCCCAAGCGCATCAGCTATAAATTTATACGATTTTTTCTGTTCTCTCCTCCAGTGTACAATGTTGCGCTCAACCCATCTATTGGTAATATTAGTATAAAACGGAAGTCTAGTTACCTCAATATTAAATTTATTTTTGATAACAAACCTTAAAATGTTAATTTTACTACAAAATTTGCTAAAATCGAAACGTGTTCCTATTTCAATGGCCAGAAATTTTTCTTAGTATTTTAAAAAACCTTTCCATAAAAAATAGCAAACACATTGAAAGTTAACAGAATTTGTTATGTCAAAAGAAAACAGTATTGAGAATTAAAAAAAACATAACTTTAGAACAAAATTTTGCGGTTGGCAAAAAAAGCCATGAAATTCGCGTCAGTTAAAGGTCGTCCCTATTTTAATGGCCATATGTGTATGTGTATGTGTGTACACATTTTGTCAGCGCTTTATTATAATTCGTTCTGTTTTCCTGATTGAATTTATTTAATGAAAATGGTCTACATACTATATTTAAGCAATACCCCTGAATATACTAACTCTATGAAAATTTTAATCCCAACCACCATTGTTTAAGTTCCTTATGAAACTCGTTATAATAACAAGTAACACTGCTGTTGGCAATACTGTTTTTGTGGTCAAACATTAGTGGTTTAAAAAAAAAAAAAAATGGCTTTAAAGTAAATTGAAAAAAGTGACAGTGGCTGACTGACATATAAATAGTTTTTGTGTGGTTTTAGACCACAAAGGAAAAACATTACTATACTTAAAACAAAAAAAAAAAAAAAAAAAACATAAAAAACTCTTGGGAAATATAACCAAACGAAAGTAATCACTCATTATATAATGAAAAGCAGACATGTAATGTGCAATAAAATATTTAAAATATTTGCAAAATGTTTAGCTAGTCCATATAACATGCAGCTCGTCATTGTTACTGTCTCCTATATTGGATATAATTTGTGAAGAAGGCGTGTTTTGCTTAATGTTTTTTTTTTTTATTAATTTTCTGATACAAGCTTAGTCTGAACAAAACGATTTTTTTTAATATTTATGGTAGACAAGCAAATATGCAATTTCTTTTTTCTATCATATTCCAGAACAAGAGTTTAAGATCTGACGTCTAGAGAAAACGGTTTAGAACATTCAAAACAAAAGTACATAATGAATGAATGAATGATAATAATTCTGTGTCCCACCAAACTACTTTCATTGAGTGGAGAACCAAAACGCCAGTGAAGAAGGATAACAGGTAAGTGACACTCCCTTGCAAGGTCTAATTACCTATGTTTGCTTAATTAATAAATATTATTAACGGTACATATTACAACAAATATATTGAATTGTAAATAAAAGTCCAATAAGTAAATGAAACAAATATTATAATGATTGAGACTATAGTTTTGTTGTTGCACTTATATTTATTCATAGAAGCTAAACACTGACAAAGTTGTTTAAGCGACCCTATATTCGGTATACTCAGTAAATAGTTTCAAGCTATTGAAGTTCAATTTAGATCTATTTGTATAGATTCCAATATGTTCCATTCCGCTTTGAAGAGAATTTTTTAAATAGAAAGCGTTGGAAACCTGAATTCAAAAGCAGGCAGAGATGACCACTAAGTTTTCACTTCATACAAAAGTAAGAGTATCTAGTTTTATAAAAATTCACTCTAAGTATTCCTAATTAATTAAACTTTAAAATTTGTATACTAAATATAACACATGGTAAATAAGTCTTAAGCTGCATGGCCACACATCAAATTGGCACTTCAAATTCACCTTTTTGTGATTGTGTTGGTTAAAGCACACATCACACATATAGGCCGAGGTGAGTTTGAAGAATATCAATATACTTTTGAGTCTTACTACCCACGCTACAGAAATCATATGTTTTCTGCTTCTTCACAACATCTATACATTGGAGTTTGAAAGAAGAATTTTGATGTATTGCTGTGCTAAGCAAAATACATACATATTACCAACACATATGTACGTAAATTTGATGTGCCGCCATGCAGCTTTAGTCCTATTGTGTACGTGCCTAATTTAAAAAGTTCGTTTGTGTATCATCACTAAAAACTGTCATAAATATGAAGAAAAACATAGTAATTGTTTACAATTTAAAACTATAAATAGCTAGAGAAAACAGAAAAATAAATATGCAAACAAACATTTCTATTATTTATCTAATGACTCATAAAAAATAATTAAAAAAAAAATTATTTAGGAAAAGTAAATCAATATTGATATTACAAAATATACAAAAATACGAAAAAAAAAAATTATGACAAATGCCATAAATTTTAAATAATCCCCAGCAATTTAAACCATAAACAGTAAAGTGACAATTAAATACAAAAACAAATAGAATAAAATTTAATAAAAATTATTCACAATAAGTACGATGACAATATTTTGAAGACGACATACTTATCGTTATTGAGAACAAAAATCTCACAGACACTAATTAATGACCACAATAATGTAAAAACAGTTTCCTTATGGCACAAATAAAATTACAAAAAAAAAGAAAAAAAAACAAAAGCAGAAGAAAAACTGCTACATGTATTGGAATAGGCTGTGCTGTAGTTTGGCTGGCCCATAGCCAAACCTCAAAACACATTAAAATAATTGTGGCAAACAAATCTATTGCAGCCGCTAAAAACGCAACACACACACACACAAAAACAATAATAATGAAAACAACAACAGTATTAAACAACAATAATCACCCACTATGAACACATATTACACACACAATATTTGGTGTACTTTACGTTTGATAAATAAAAATTCTTAATGTTATTGTTGTTGTTAGTGCAATTAATACCTAACAATTACTATTACTGCTGCAGCCGTTGTATGCAGCTGCTGAGCTAATTGTTGTTAACAAATGAAACACAAAAAGTTAACTGAACTGAACTGAATAATGAGGTGTGAGTGCGAGAGTTCATTTACTTCATCATTCATATGCATGTACACGCTCGTATATTCGTATCAAACGAGTTTTACGAAAATAATAATAACAACAACAACACTTATTACATATACGACAATAAATAAAAATATTTTTTTGGAGAATAATTGCAACAACAAAAAAAAAAAAAACAATAATAATGCCACCCACTAACAAAAATTAACAAGACCGCCACCAGCACACCAAATGAAACAGTGACTGACAAAAATGAAAAACGAACAAACAGACGAATAGACAGAAATAAAGTCATAAACCGCTTGTAAATACAGCCCAGAAAGTGCATGCACACTAATACTTATGCTGTAATGCATGTGTGCCGTTAAAAAGAAGAAAATAGAAAGGAACCCTAATATTTATGATTCTAAACCAGTGGTCTTCACAAAGAGAAACGCATTTAAAATAAGAGAACTACACTGAAAGAATTGATGTGTTTTTTATATCTGTATTCTTACTAGACATGCTCTCATTGTTATAACAATTATGAATCTAAACTTTGATTCCTTTTAGAAAGGATAATAAATTCAAATTTAGAAAAGTACTGAATACCAAGCAAAAAACTACTTTAGCTTTGACATACATATGTTTGACAAGAATTTTTTTTCAATGATAGAAACCAAAATACTTCAAAGTATGATAAAATCGATTTCTTTCCTGTTTGCAAATCCTAGCAATTTGGAATGCTTCCTCCTTTAATGTCCATATGGTGCAAAATTAACAGTTAACAGAGTATTAACCCGTTTTGAAGCTCTTATAAATCAGTTGATTCGTTTAGCCTTAGTAACACATGATCGGTAAATTCAGTTCAGGCATCTACAAAAATTATTACATGACATGCCCTTCGTACTGGCATATCTTTAGTATTGGCATAACCAGATCCCAAACCATATCTCCTAAAGCCACCGAGAACTGGTACAGATCTGGCGATCTATAGGATAGCAGTCTCAGCCTGTCTTTAACCAGAAGAAACCAGACTTTAGTTATTGATCAACTTTTTACAAGACTTATAACTACTGGACTAATAGTAAGTCTTTAAATAACCATACCATAAAGCCTATAATTCACTTGCCATTTTCCATTATAGTCCGATTTCTCTTACGTAAAATAGAAGAAACTTTACACATGTGCAAAGTCCTTTGAGTATCAATTCAAGTGTAGAAACCAGCAAAAAAATAATATTTTATTTTCCTCCAACAAAGTAGTCGCCGGTAGTGTGTTGGCTTATTAGACGAAAGGCCCGAGTTCAAATCCCAGGTCGGACATCAAAACGAATATATGAAAATATTTCTTCGGCGACTTCCTCTCAGCAGATTTCTCAGCAAAAACTCTGAGAGTAAAAATTGCCATGAAAAGCAGCTTCTCAAAAATCTGTCGTTCGGAGTCGACTCATATATAAAATTAACGCACACAACTCGAGTGGTGTGAGAAGCTAGGCTAGCTACAATGGGTCAATTCGACCTCCGGGGGTACTGTACTTGTCACAATTGACAAGTACACGTCCTCTAACCTAACCCTAACCTAACAACAATTTCCATCATTTCATTCCATATAGACTCCAATTTTATATATTTCCTAAAAGAATATATCAAGTCACATGAGTTCGTTATAGATTTATAAAGTGCTTTTCATAATTATAGCACCAACAGCATTTCAATAATAACAAACAATGAATATAAAATTGTCTTCAGATCATATTCTCTGATGAAAAAAAGTGGAACTTAGATGGACCGACCAGGTGGCTATCGATACTACTGGCATGACCTTAGAAAGGAACCAAAGTATTTTACTAAAAAAAATTTTGGGGGAGGTAGTCTCATGGTTTGGGGGCTATTTCTTTAAGTGGTTGCCTCGAACTTCAGTTTCCATCTACGCGAATGAATAGCACAGAGTACATTACTGTCCTTAGCTGTAGTTTGCTCCCCTTTTTGAGAGAAAATAATGAAAAAAATATATTTTCCAGCAGGACAATGCCAGAATTCATGTCAGCAGACAGAGGATGGAATGGTTTCGTAATCAATCTATTGAGGTTTTATCGTGGCCAGCTTGCTCTCCTGATATGAATATTATTGAAAACGTTTCCCCAAACGAATTCCCCATTCAAATAACAGACAATTTACCAGTGTTGAAGATTTGAAATTAAAAACAATCGGAGAGTGGGGGAAAATAGACGAAGAAATATTAAATAATCTTTATAAGAGTATGAAAGATCGAATATTTAATTTAATAAGCTCTAATGGGGGGTTTACTAAGTTTTAAGTATCAATATTTTTGGTAAATAAAGCTTCTTATTTAACAAAAATGAGACTGGTGCTATAATTATGCAAAGACTAAAAACCTTAATTTTTATACTGAAATAAAAACTACGCTAATAATTTGAAAAATTTACTGTTTCTTTTACGTTAACACTACACATAATGAAATATTGTGATGTTGTTGCTATAAATGTACTTTTTTAGAAATTCAAAAAATTAAGGTGGTGCTATAATTATGAAAAGCACTATATGATGACCCTATTGTAGAAAGTAGGACTGGAAGATAAAGCGTCATTTCGTTTTCCCTTTACAGAGGTGTGTCTCTTGTTATAATCTGGAAATAAAGTTTCCTTACAAGCGATAATTAAATGTATTAATAGAATTAATAAGAAGATCGATTGTTTCGTTCGAACTAAAACCACAAGTTTGGAATAGATTGTCTATCGGAGAAGTAGTTTTCTTTCTAAAGCAAATCAGAATGTAAGCCACATTGACCCATTTGTTTATTCGTCAGCATTATGCAAAACATCACTTATGTACGTTACAACACTTCCTAATGAAACCTGACAAATCGACTATCTTTTCCTTTGACCCCAGTATTGAAAATCATAATTACTGACTTTTTAAAGTGGGTTTTCTATAAAATTTCCTTTCATATTTCCTTTTCTTTCTTGTCTTTACTTTTTCCATTGCAGCCAGCTGCAATTGTTATGTCAAATAGAGATCTCATCGGTGTTCATGCAAGCAAATTATCCACCATTAGTAGAGCATTCCTTAATTCCATATCTTAAGGTCCATAATAAAAATCATCTTAAATTTGTCTTTGAAGATTTTTGTCTTTATGTATGATGGCCATCATCTATTGTCAAAGATCGGATGTCCCTGTTGGGGGACTCGCATAAAAAAACTTTTATTACTATTACTTACTGCTGACTCAGAAAATTATTTTTCCGCCAGAAAAGTACTAAAATATGCCTGATCCTTATAAGCTTAGTAAGTAACATCCTGTTTGCTATTCTGTTAAACTGGTGCATATTACTCATTCCTTAACACTTCACCTATAAATACGTATGTACATGTATACGTACTTACATACATGTATGCATACTTACATACATACATACATATGTATGTACTTGCAAATATCCTACTTACATATGTATATATACATAACAAACATAGTCTCTCACCATTATTTGTGGGTTAATGTGCTAAACTAAATTGTTATTATTACTGTTGTTAGTGTGCTAAGTACTGAATATGTTTCCTAGTGTCTGTCAATTTTATTGCTATTGTTGTTGGTGCTGATTCACCATTTGATTGCAGTTGGAAATTTTTTTAAGGTTTTCCTTTATTCCTGTGCCATACACTTTGAAACAATAAAAACTATGAAAATTACTTGGTTCTGTTGTTGGTGTTGTTGTTTCTGTTTGTTCTGTTGTTTTCTTAAAATGTGGTTGTTTTTATTCTACAATATGCTAGTTTAAGTGATAGTAAAATAAAGGAGATAAAAATAGAGAGAGACAGAGAGAGAGAGAGAGAGTAAGTGGAAAGTGGAAAAGTTCACAATACAAAATTTATGCTTCTATCATACCTTGTAATTCTTGTAAGTCCATGAACATTTCATTTTTATACGTCAGTCCAAATGCAGTTTAGCTACTGCAAAACACTCAAATAAATTTGATAGTAAATTATGTACTAACAAGTAACAACATAGAAGAAAACATACAAGAAAAAAACAGCAACAAATTAAAACAAATTAAGAATTATAATCGTTTAAATCAAGGACTATTTAATAGCCCAGCATCCGCGTACAAAATTTGCTATATTAGTAGTGTATAGGTTTGTGCCATATATAGGGCTCAAAATAATAAATGTCGGCACAACAAGAGATTGCCCACAGTGTGGTCTCTTGATATCACTGGCAACGGTATGCAGCTGATATAGTTCCGATGGATAGGAATAAATTTGAGGCTTATTTTTATGACATTATTCAAATAGATCTTACACTAACCCACCCTCACCCGACCGCGGAGGGCTCGTCCCCATTACGTAGGGACACGTACACACTACAGTCCGGACTGTAGCGGATAAGGGAAAAGTAATGGCAATAAACAGCTACAGAACTTAATCACAAGCTGAATAAAGTAACAATAAACCGGAACTACATAAGACAAGAACGAAAATACATTTTTCTATAATAATTTACAAATTAATGCCAGCATATAAGCTACGTTTTATATTACAAATACTACAATTAAAATCAATAAAATCATAATATAAGTTAAAATCATTACATAATCTACGAAAAGGAAAATTACATCCATAGTTCGTTCTATAAAAATCTAAAGAAAGAGGACGATAGTGCCGTGAAAATCTTGCTGGAATACTGAAATTCAGGTTACAAAGCAAAAACTCGATATCAATACACTAGAGCCCCGACTTGCGTCGTTAATGGGGACCGGAGAATTGCGACGCAAATTGAAACGACGCAAATCGAATCAAATTTTTCTATACAAATGCGTTGAAATTCATCAAAATGAAGCAAAAAAACTTAATATTTCGGATAAAACAGAATTATGAAAACATTTTTCATTATTTTATTAAGTTCAGTAAAGTTTTCTCTAATTATTATAAAGAAATAGCACAAATATAAATTAACAAAAAAACCTAACAAAAATCAATAAAATTCATTTATAAAAAAATAAATTTTAAAGAAGAAATTGTGCTTTGTTTAGTTTATGTGGTGCTTTCTTCAGAGAATAAATTCAAATAAACAACACTCCATTTGATTACGTGGTCCTACAGGTTTGTTAACAAAAAGTTTTGTTGAATTTTTAGAGATTTTTTTGCTGATATGTTTCCTTGTAACAACTAATGGCTTGGTCAGCAGATGCTGCTACGCCCTCGCTACGATTTTCGTCAGGATCGTTTTCAGAAAATATATCCAATGCATGGGAAATTAATTGCATAGCTTTCGAAATATTGGAGATTGTTATTTTTTTTCCTCTAATGTATTATTAATTATCATAACATCATCTTCTAAAGCATGCTGAATATTAATGGATAATAAATTTTTATTATTAAGCTCCTCATCGTGAGACAGTAAAAGTTCATTAATGTCATCCTCTTCCATTCCTTCAAATTCGGCTAAATTTAATCGACGCAAGTTGAAATTGCAACAACGCAAGCTGAGTTTTGTCAATTTTTAAAAAGCGACGCAAATCGAAACGACGCATATCGGATCGACGCAAGTCGGGGCTCTAGTGTATCAATATATAACCAGATTAAAAACAAAACAAACGTTCTAAATTTGGAAGTTTTATCAAACCTAATCTAGCCTCATATGACGGAAACCCATTGGCACAATCCCATCCTAAGCCACGTAAACAGAATAATAAAAACTGCTTCTGCACAGACTCTATTGAATCACTATGACAACGATAGTATGGATTCCAAATAATAGACGCATACTCCAAAATAGGTCTAACAAGTGAAGTGTATAGCAGTCTTGTTATATAAGGATCAATGAATTCCCTAGCCCATCTTTTCACAAAACCAAGAACAGCCCGAGCCTTGCCAATCATCATACTAATATGATCAATAAAAGACAGTTTCATATCCAATAATACTCCCAAATCAAGAAATGTAGTCACAGTTTCCAAAGGGCAAGAATTAATCACATAAGTGGAGGAAATTTCGCCCCCGCGAGAGAAAACCATGCATTTAAATTTTCTCAAGTTAAGATCCATTAAATTAATTCTGCACCAAATTACAAACAAATCAATATTTCGCTGAAGAACAGCCTGACCATGATCATCATCAAAAGTATAAAATAATTTAACGTCGTCAGCATACATCAGAATATTACAATCAGGAATAGCACAAGGAAGATCATTAAGAAACAATAAAAACAGTAAAGGACCCAAATGGCTACCCTGCGGAACACCAGAAGTAACATATACAGTCTTAGACAATACATTCCTAAACAATACCCTGTGAGCCCTAAGGGAGAGGTAGGAGTCTAACCAACGATGAATAATATCAGGAATACCGATTAATGAAAGTTTAAGAAGTAAAATTCTATGATCAACCCTATCAAAAGCTTTACTGAAATCAGTATAAATTACATCAGTCCGAGCTCTGGCAAGAAAACCCCTGAAAACATGTGTAGTAAATTCAAGAAGATTAGTGACAGTCGACCTACCTTTTAAAAAACTTCCAGCATAGTTTTTAGGGGGATATTAAAGATATCGTATTAAAAAAAAAAAAAAAAGTTGATCTTGAGATTGAAAGCCGTTTATGCGTGTTAGTAGAGCTAAGGATAAACTCGGAAAAGACCACAAAAGTACCATTAACGAGAAGGAGATAACTTTCGAAATGGAAAGATATTGGAGACCTGGGACAATAACTTGGAAAGTAAAGACAAAATACATGGGAATATCATCAGATGGAAAATTGGCTCATATAGAGAGCATTTCAGGAAACACGAGCCTTGGGCAGACAGAGCAAATCCCAAAACAGCCGAAATGAAGTTGGACAAAGAACCGAAGGCTAGCTATTAAGGATATATACGAGGCAATGAGAACCTGTCTTACAGCGGCGCTGAAGGCTTTGTTATACTTAAGTTCGTTGCTCATTGTTGTGAAGACCAGAATTTTGGAGACTATGGTTGGGATAATGGGTGATACGAAATTCATCAGTAGAATCAGAAATGCTTCACAATGGAACTTAATAAAAAAAAGGTGAATGGAGTAACCCATAGGATACATACGCTGTTCTGTAGTAAAAGGATAGTTCGGTGGGTCATGGGGGGACAAAAAAAAATCTGCTACTATAGAGATTTTTCTTTAAATTTAAAAACAGAAAATCATTTGTCATAAAACGGCTGCCTTCCAAAATGTATCAATACAAAGTTTGTATGCAGTTCTACTACTATATATAAACTATGTAGATATGCAAAGTAACCAAACAATGCATTAACTATAAATCCGATGCCTGATTGCTTTTTGACTGCGTTAAAAATACACATTGACGACGTTTTGAAATAGAATACATTCCATATATTTTGTACAGCGGCATTATGAAACACGATACTTTGTTCAAACACAACGCAACTAACATTTTGGAAGGCAGCCAACATGTGCACACTTATTAATCATGCCGAACGTACTACTATTAATGGCAGTTAAATATGCAACACCAACAACAACAAAAATTGATTGCAACTTAAATTTCTACATGTTTTACGACAGACGGACAGTAAAGCATATTAAAAGGAACATTGTTACTGTAATATGCTACACAACAACATTGCAACAGAAACCGTACCATATGCAGGACAATATAAAAATAACAACAACATACATTGACAGTAAAAAAGGACATCATCGTCATTATTAACTTCGTCCTTATTATCAACATCATCATCATCGTCACTTTTGTAGCACATTCATAAACTCGACAAGTGAAACTACTCACAAGAAAAAGTTGTCATACAATTACCGCATAACAAGCACTGACAGTAGTACTTGACAATAATTGAAACCATTTATGCGAGGTTTGATGTGAAAGTTGCAAGATTAGAAATAAAAAATAATTATTTTTAGAAGAATTTTTGTTATTTGGAAAGCAATCAGCAATAATACCAATTTTATTGTCACTGTTATCCTTTCGAAACATTATACAGGCTCTTCTCGAACAGCCTACGCAACAATACAAAATTCTTGTATACAAAATGGAAACGATAAAAGAAGAAACGAAACAAATTTATAACAATTTGTGACTTTACAGGTATAAAACGTTCTTTACTTCCTTTAGCATTTCAATTTCAAGTCAAAACGAAAGAAAAACGACAAAAATGTCGCATTGCACATGTTTTACTCATTTACGGTAACTGTCTTCGATCGTAATCCATGTATCCTACTATGTCATATGCACATATGTATGTGTGCGGATAAAATTGTACATCCTTTATGTGATTCCATACAACTTTAGAAAATTTTCTTCTCCTTCATTTTTGTCCTTGTATTTGTATCAACCAAAAAGTACTTAAAAATGTGAGACTGCAACAAATGAACAAAACAGAGAAAGTGAAAGTGAATTGGTATGAATATGAGAGTGTAAGTTCTTTATGATTATTTCAGTCGTTTGTTGAATTACAATTCTGCATTAGACTGAGATTATGACGAACAATAGAAATGCAATATGACCTAGAAAATTATTTTTTGGCAATCAAAGGCAGAGTTATAAAGGATTTACTTTGAAAATATAAAACACACGTTGTTTTTTAATTAGGCAGAGCTGTCTAAATTATTTTAAACAATTACTGTTGCATTTGTATGGATACCAGAGATCAGCAACGAGTATTCAAAACGATGAGTAGATTCGAGTCATACTTATAATTTCTGATACTTATACGCATTCATACTTATTTTAATATCATACTCATACTACTCATATTCAAAGTTAGAAATACTCATCGTACTCATACTTAACAATACGCACGATGTTGTTGATTTCGACTCTCCATGAAGCACAAAATAAGTATGATTCGAGTACGAACACCACAATACTCGCTAGAAGGTTGTGTGTGTGCTTTGCTTGCTGTCTTTGTCTTTTCTTTTCTTTTGTAAATGCAACAATAACTACTACTGTAAATTTTGATGAATGATTCGAATCATTCGTAAGTATTATAAGTATTTTTCTAAATTTATGAATCTGAATGAGTAGGCGTATGAATCAAACAATGAATCGAATGTTGTGAGTTTGATGTCAACGTTGTACTCATACTCATTGCAACCTATACTTATAAATCAATGTTGTAGCGAGTACGAATGAATCAGAGTAGTTGAATTTTAATACTCTTGACTCACTCATACTTAAAATTTCATAAGTACCTATGAGTAGCGGAAATACGATTCATTGCTGATCTCTGATGGATACATGGGGGACATAGAAAAATTTCAACCCATTCTAAAATTTTTATTTATCATTACCATCTCAGCAGAAAACTCCTGGTTGCTTATCAAATATAAGGCAGAAAGAAGGCTTTGGTTTTAATGAAAACAGACTACAATCCTGAAGTCTATCAAGGCAACAGAAGGGGAAAGCATTAAGCGTATCCTATTTTTAAATTTAAATAAAACAAAATGTGTGAGAAATATCATTGAAATTTTTTTTTATTTGTTTGAAAGACGTATTTAATCCATTAAGTGGGAATTATGCTTGCTATTGGCAGTGATGGCCTGGCTAATCGTTCCCGAAGAAATATGGACCGTTGACGCCACCAGCCGCAAATCCACATCAAACAGTGTTGCATTGTACACTCTTGAACTGTGGATTGGTATCGTATCAAACTCGACAATTTTGTTTTATTCACGAACCCATTCATCCAGAAATGTTCCACGTCATTGAACTGATTTTACTGATTTTACGATGAAAATTAGTCCTCTAGAACCCATTTGTTTTATTCCGTCATTGTAGAACTTAAGGGTTTTCTGTGCGAAAATATTGCAGAGTTCGAAGCAAATGATAACGATGCAGAAACCGGTCTATATGCTACAGATGCAGAAAAACTTCCCAATTAAGCTGGGAATCTGTATTGTGATCTGGCGCTGTACCTGAGACACACGTTTTAAACTAATTGTTTGCTTCAATCTCGTTAATTGTTGACTTTGTGATCAGTTTTAGTCGTTTGACTAGATTGTATGCACAAGTTATGCCTCTGGACATACACGTCATTATCTCGAAACTGTATGGTATTCTTATCGTCAAAGTTGTCGACATTGCACGATATCCTATCCCAACAGTAAGGGAGTGTTTATCTAATTTCTAAAATGTAGTAGACCTAGTTTCTTTGTCGCAGTAACATGTAGAAGATTTTCTTGTCCCTTACAACATAAACAAACTCAAATCCGATATCCATAAATACTCATCCATCTTTCACCACCTTTTCGCGATCTATTCTTCTTCTATTTCCAATACAATGCATTGTATGCAGTGGTGTTGTCGAGCCGGAACGTTGTTCCTTTCCTTTTTATACTATATACAGGACCGATCCTGGCGACCGGCAAAAATTGGGGGAAATCTCCCTCCGCCCATCGTCAAATTTGGGACATGAGACTTAAAAAAAAAAAACGCCGCCGCCAGGATTATCATGGAAAATCACCCCCGTCGTTAAATTTGGGACATGAGACCGCACAGATCGGCCGCCTACCCAGGATCGGCCCTATCTATATAATTATGTATGTATACGCGTTCCGGTAAAAAAAAAATTACCACAACACCACTGATTGTATGAGTATTTGCCATCTCCTGAATATACATACGTTGTAAAAACAAAGTATTTTTATAAAGATTTCAATATTTCCATATTACTTCGACTAAATATTATACGGATGTTCTAAATCTAAATTCTTTAGTTTGAAATAATTTTTTTAATTTGTTTTCTATGTTCTCATGCCAAAAATATTTTCAAATTTTATTTTATTTGTTTTGTATGTATTTTGTTAAAACCACTTTAAAATTAATTTAGAAAAATTTTTTTAATTAAAAGTTTCTTCCATTTCCCTGCATGAGATTTAACTTTTTATTATTTTTCCTTCGAAATTTAAAATTGAAAAAAAAATAAAAAATAGAATGAGAAATTGGAAAGAAAATTTAAATCGGTTGTTCTTTTAAAACTCTGTCAAGCACAAACAAAACCCACAACTTTTTTGTTTGCATCACACACATACACACACAGAAATTATTTTTCTGTTCTCTTTTATTGTTGTTGGATAAACATTTTCAACATGTTTTTTGGCCATTGTTATCCTGACATGCGAGTACATGCAAGCAAGTTGTAATGAAATGAATGTTCTCGTTAAATCAAAAAAAAAAAACCTACAACAATAGAAAGAGAGAGATAGTGAACAATAAAAGAAAGACAACAAAAACACAATACCATCAACCAAGAATCATAAAAAAGCAGTAGCAATTATAACAAGAATAAAAGCATTAAGTGAGAGAGTGAGAGAGTGAGAGAGTTGAGTTTTAAAATAAAATTAAAATTTTCTTCTTTTCTATTTTCTATTTATTCACACAAACTTAAACAATGACTATGCAAAAGTATTCTCTCTTGTATGAACTGTTTAAATGCCAACAGCAGCAATAACAACAACAAAAACAATTAAGAAGAAGAAACAAATAACAATGGAATAAACTTTCTTTCACATGTGGTTTCATTTACTCAGCCGAGATTTTTAAATGATATTACGAAGTAAAACAATAAGTGAGTGAGTGTGAGTGCTTGTGAAACACCTACACCACCAACCCACATTCTTTTATGAACAACTTAAAATATCCTTGGAGAAATTTTACTGCCATGAGAGAACTTTAAGCAGGAAATGAAATACAAAAGACCAAAGCAAGCACAATTATCGCAGATATAAAGCAATATTTTGTAAAGAGATTGACAAGTGCCGAAATAGCTCAGTTGGGAGAGCGTTAGACTGAAGATCTAAAGGTCCCCGGTTCAATCCCGGGTTTCGGCAAACATAAAATCTTTTTATTTAAATAATAATAAATCTCAGGTAAAAATTAGATTTAAAATGCCGCCCGTCAGTGTGTTATAAGATGGAATACATCTGTTAATATAACAAATCGGGGCGGGCCCGCCCGATTGATTTGATAGTAGAGGTACATATTTGAATCAGAAAAATAAATAAATCAAGCCTCCGCGCACACCCCGCTCCGCTTTCGCCCTGCAGCATTTACTTATGATATGAATTAAAAATCAGTGCCTTTCGTAACTTATCTGATAAATATATAAACTGTGTGGGTCAGTCTGTGTATTGCAGTGTTTTATAGTCATTTATTTTTTTTATTTTGCTTTGTTTATTTTTCTGTATGACTTGAATAAGATTTTCTATTCGGTGGGTGTGGTTTCCGTGGTGTAGTGGTTATCACATCCGCCTAACACGCGGAAGGCCCCCGGTTCGATCCCGGGCGGAAACATGATTTATTTTTATTTTTTTTTTTTTATTTTTAATAGAATAATTCTTTTAAATTAAGAGTTTTGTTCTTCATTAATTTTTGCTTAAATTTAAACGTTATTGTGTAGTATATTATTGCGAAGACCATAAGAAAAACAAAGAAATCAACAAAGAAATTACGTTAACAAAATATGATAATAACAAGGATTCAAATCATAGTACCCAAGGTCTGATGTTTATTGGCTTGCACAAAAGCCACCAGTTTGGGTTGATGTGTGTTCACTATTAAAGTGTACTAAACATACTTTCTATATGAAAAGCCTATATCCTAAAAACCAATAAACTTACACTCTTTTGGTGAGAACATGACTTTCTTTCTACTGTCATAAAGCTCTAAACATTTCATTTCGGTGTCCAAAACTAAACCCTATTGAATATTTGTGGACTCAAATGGTAAATAGTACTGGCAGAAGTTATTATAAATTCTCCTGGAATATACATATAAAAACGATGAAATCTTCTATGAAAATTCATCTTCAAGATGCTGTCACTGTCAAAGCAAATAAAATAAAAAAAATTAATGCAAAAATCAAAATCGAAAAAACGTTTACAATGTCAAAAATATTTTCTGAGAATGAAATGAGAATAAGAATGAAAAAAGTTAATTATTTAGCTAAATCTTTACCTGTTTAAAATAAGAAAAAAAAAAAAAAAAAAACAAATGTTTCCGCCCGGGATCGAACCGGGGGCCTTCCGCGTGTTAGGCGGATGTGATAACCACTACACCACGGAAACTATAAATAGCGCTGGTTTAAAAGACCTCATAAACGTTGCTTCGATTAGCTAAAAATACACGGAATTTTTTTTTTTCAATATCATCATAATTCCGTTTTCTTATGCCATTTTTAAGCATAAATATATTGACTATGTTTCAAATCCGATTCGTATGCAATACTATGGGCTTATAGCTATAATTTTATATACAATTTTATGATGATAGTATTTTCATGGGTTCGTGGTGATTATCACTTGCGCTTAACATAGGAATTCAGCATAATTTAGTTTTAGTTCAATACAAATTTAATTATTTTCAATTGTACACAAATGATGGTTGCACTTTTTATATACTTTTTGGCTTAAGCAAAATATACATCAACTCTTTTAAACCTGTTCTATTTATAGTTTCCGTGGTGTAGTGGTTATCACATCCGCCTAACACGCGGAAGGCCCCCGGTTCGATCCCGGGCGGAAACATTAATTATTTTTTTTTGTTTTACTTTAATGAAATACAACTTAAGAAAAAATAAATTAACAATTTCTGTAATAACTGGTTTCATCTCTACGTGTATATATACTTTGTATTTCAGATATTCAGTACAAAAACATTTTGGGCATTTTGATTATTGCTTGACTCTGTATTGTTTTGAGTGTAAGTAAATAATGGACACCTGCAATGAGAAAGTACCACATATTAGGTCCTTAAAAGGATACTTTAGAGGCTATTGAAGCCTGAAAAAATTGATTTCTGGGAAACCAGCATCTGTTGCTTTTGTAGAAGTGACGCCGAGAGTTCAGAGCACATTTTTTCACATTATTATAGCAGCACACTTATCAGAGCGACTCCTACAGCAGACGATGCTCAGTTAATTACAATATTCCAGAGGTACCATCCCACTAAAATTTTCCCTAAAAATCTTTAAACAGCAACTCCTCCGCTCTCCGGATGAAGACAATCTCAAATTGGAATAATTCTAATTACTCCTGAATCCAATATCAGTTGAAAACATATAAGCTATTTCTAGTTAGCACATTACAATGCACAAAATTTATTCTGTGCCTCTAGTCTCCACCAGACAGAAGCAACACTTCATCTCATCCAACAGATGAAATCTAATAGTATGAAGCCTCAGGCCTGTAACAGAATTCCCTATCAAGCTTTACCGATATCGAAATTTATAATCCAGTGAGTAGGTAGCCAGGTAGATTGATGGGATTAGATAAGGTTTAAGGTTTCATATCAATCGACGTACATAAATCTAAGTAATCAAGTCGGCTTGTTGTGCACTCATTATTAAAGCGTATCTCGTACAAGTTAACAATCCAATGCTCTAAGATGAGTTATGTCTCATCAAAAATACTGAGATCTCGAGTTTACGAAAGCTGGGAAATGATATAAAAAGCGATCCATGGATGTGTTTGAATGTGTTTGGATGTGTTTGAATAAGTAAATAAATAACAAAACAATTGGGTACAAAGAAGTCTTAGAGGAACTTTGGCATAAGTTTGATGGCAAATGGTTCTAATACAAGTAGTGAAATACAGCCGTATACAGGTAGACCTCGCTTAGCACGTACTCTTTTTAACACGGCCTCGGTCTAACGCGATTCACATTTTGGTTCACATTTTCGGTTAACACTAAAAAAGCCTCGGTTGTGCGCGGTTTACAAAAATCTTTCTAATGATCAGACAAAGATAACAGATTTTTTTTAAAGAAAAAAGTAACAACATTGAATCACTACAAAAGCGTCCACGTCGGATAGATCTATCCAGTGATGAAGATTAAATTTTATGGTTATGTATTTTTATTTTTTTTTTTAATATTACTGTCGTGAAATATTTTTTTTTTTTAATATTTCGAGATTATTAAGTTAATTGAATGTAATATTTTTGTTTTTATGCGTAGATATGGATTAACATGTATGTAGTATGCATGTATGTATATGTATATTATTAAAAAAATTTAAAATTAATAAAATTTGCTTTTTTGAAAACCATGGAACGTAACCCCTCTTTTTGTATTGGTTTCTTGTATCGCTTAACACGATTTTGCTTAACACGGTATTTTCATGGAACGTAACCCCCGTGTTCAACGAGGCCTACCTGTATATCATGTATTCAATTTCAAAAATACTTTTAAGAGAGCTCAATATTGAAGAGATTTATTTTTAAAATTTGAAAATTTGCATGTTTTTCGTGACATGTTTCTTTAAGGAAGCAGGTCACATACATTTCTTTAATTTAAATATAAACTCATAACATAACACAACTTAATAGTGCAGATTTCAACTGTTTCCGTGGTGTAGTGGTTATCACATCCGCCTAACACGCGGAAGGCCCCCGGTTCGATCCCGGGCGGAAACATGAATTAATTTTTTTTCTCTTTTTTTTTTTATTTGTTAAATAAATGAAAATATTTTCTTCCTATTTACAGAGGTTGAAACAATTTACTTTTACTTTACTCATTGCAAAATACACTTGATAAAGCAAACAAAGAAATCATCAAAAGAAAAGAAAAAAAAAACCTATAAAAATCTATGATAATTATCATGTTTCAGAAATTTAATACGACCAATTATCTAAGCCTTAGTTTTATGGCTAAAAGTTTGCTCTTAAAAATTCAGATCACAGTCCATAATAATAATGTTGGCAACTCTCTAATTACATTTCCTTTCCTTTAGTTTTCTTTCATTTACAGTCATAAGAACAACACGTGAAAAACTCATAAATTTTATTGTTTTATGAAATAAAGAAAACATTCACAAAAAAAAGAAAATAAAGTTGTTTTTTAAATGTCATAACAGAGTGGATAATTTAGAGTTATTTTTCGAGGCAAATAACTTGGCTAACATAGCTTTAATAATAGATACGTTAGGCAGTTATAGGATTAATTTTTAATGAATTATGTTGTAAACTTTGCTTACAACGTAATCTGTTTAGAAAGATAAAATGTTCTAAAAACATGTATATTTTTGATGCAATAGCTACGGTGACCATTATTTCCATGAGAAAAAAGCGGACAAATATATAAAATTGAAAAAAAAAAATTCATTTATTATAATTAACATTTTATATAAAGATTTTTAAAATACAGACATAAATATGTACAAATAATATTAAATTTATACATATACACATACATACATATGGATATACTTATGTGTATAAATTTACTTCTGATATTTCTCTACAGAATGTATTTTTTTTTAAATAATGGACCTGTTAGATACACATTTTTTAAATTCCGAACAGTCCATTTTAAAATTTGCATTTTATGGCCAAAAGAGATTCTAAAGTTTCTAGTCCCATTTGGGATTTTTCGGAAGATCAAATATTGTAGGATATAGAAAAAACTCTTTCTGTTGGTGCGTTAGAAATGTGAAAAAAATACAAATTTCAGGATGCTTTTATAAAGAATATTTTTCGTTTCGAAAAATTTGAAAATTTCAATCCACTTTTTATCGGTATTTAATGCTGATTGTCTCCATATTTCTATTTGTTCAGCATTTTCATAATTTTTTTCATATGTAAGTGAATTCATCAAAAATTTAATTTAAAAAATTTATATTTAAATCATTTCTAATTTCTGTTACTGTTAACGACTTTTGAACTAAAGACCAAGATGGAATTGCATTTAACAATATCCATCCAAGCAAGTCCCTCAATTTCTTTGAAAGATTCATCCCATTGGTTCATGTAACTAATACATGTTCGGTAAAAGTTTTTAACTCTTTCCTTAAACAATTTTATACGTTAAGTCGTAAAAATACTTCATTGTGACGTTTTATTAACTTTGATTTAAATTCTTTTAATATTATAGCCGCTTCAGGTATTGAAATATGTTGACTTTCTAAATGCAGTATATATTTATGGAAGACACTAGCTTGACCATGTAGTAATAACCAAGACATAGAAAAAGGATCATTAAAAGAATTAAACAATATTGTTGGGCATTTTTCTTGAAAAAAGTGAACAAAAGCGGACATTTTGGAAAATAAATACTTTTGGATGTTAAAATAGCGGACTGTCCGCTATAATAGTGGACGGATGGTCACCGTAGCTATAGCCTACGAGGGTAGGGCAAGACCCCATAACTTCGTAATATTGCTTTTATTAACAGGCATCTGTCTGTCTGCAGCTTCTAAAATTTGAACAAAATACTCGAAATACTTTGTAGCTAACAGCTATTGGCTCTTTATGGCAGTGAAATTTGATACATTTTACTGCCACTGAAATTTAGTATCTAACAGAAATCTAAAGTTATTCAAAAGCATACAAAATCCCTATAAACTCTGTTTACATTAGTTCAGGTTAAAAAAAACCCCAACTAAAATCGAAAATTATTAAAGAAACCACCTGAATGTTCACCCTTTACGAACATGGTCACGCATGCAAGTGCACAAGTAAGAATACGAATACGAAAAATGTATCATCTTTCCGTTGCAAAGTACGTATGTACGAGTATATGAACATGACTTTGCATACAAGTGATGCATTCAGCATGGGAGTGAAAGTATGATTTCTTTCATTGCCGCCACATTATTGCCAGCAGCAAGCAAAGAGTATGGAAAGTGTTCAAGACCTTAAATTAAATGTTTCAACGGGCAATTTTTTCTTGTCATTCAACAGCTGTTGTGCCAATATTTTAACAAATATTCCTCCTTTTGCATGGGATGCACTTTAAAATGCAACGATGCTTAAAGGAAAATCATAAATATTTGAAAATTGCATTTAAGCAATAGAAATAGAAACAGAAACAGAAACTGGCAGAAAAATAGACAGAGAACCTCCCAGCTGCAAAATAAAATGAAAATATTTACAATCTCAATATGAAGAAATTGGCGTCATATGAAGTTTGTTTCTGTATGTAGTTGGTTCTTTTGCTTTTTTTTTTTTTGGCTATAAATTATGGTCTATTAAAAAATTTTTGAATAGAAATGCCGCCTATTTTGTCGCTTTAGTTATTACGGCTGCCTGCTACCCGACGGTCTAAATATAGTCTCTGCATTATGGTTTGTATACATTTGCTTTGAATTTTTTGTAGTTCTGTAAATTGTGAGCTTGTTAGAGTTTATGAGTCCATTTTATTTTCTCGAGTGTAATTAAAGTCTATAATTATGATCTTATTTACGATCTTTGGCCATTTATAGTTGAAAAGTTTACATTTGATTTTTTACATTTTGGGTAAAAAGTATCAGGTTTTTTATGTTTCTGAGTTCTTTAAAGATTATATTTTCCTTTTGATCGTTCAATTATTGCTTCCCAATACATACTCGTATACTCGAATGCATGTATTTCACTCAAATGCAATTTCCATTTCTCTCTTCATTTGTTGCTGCTTCAATGTCTTCATAAATTTTCTCAATGTTTCCTTGTGTCGGTAAGAGATTCTGTGGTGCTTTAACTAATTCTCGTTTAATATTTTTGAAAATATCAAACTGATGCAGCCTAGGTCGACTAACTTTGTCCCACACAACACTGTACGACACGTGGATTTCATTATGGGCAGCTATTAAATGAAAATCAAAATCTAAATCAAAATTAAAAAGAAAATTTCGGCTTCAGGGCGAAAGCAATTTAAAAGCAAAACCAATAGTGGAGAGGTTCGTAACTTTTTGAATTTCTCGATTGTTAAACGAAAGCGCAATATTAATCTTGTCAGCAGTTTACCGTGTGAATTAAGGGGACAATGCGAAAAAAGTTAATTTTATGTCCTCATTAAGCATTATTGCGATAAACCATCGTACGAACCAAGGCTAAGGTGGATAAATACTATGGGAAAAGGAGTTTTTTGAGTTTCGTTGAGGTGCTACAAGGCACTACTCACAAAAATTTGGAAACAATTTTGGTATGATATTAGCTGACTGGATATTAAATGTGCGAGAGATTATGGTCTGCAAAATGAGTGCCCCTTTTTCTCCCATTCGACCACAAACGCAATCATGTGACAGCTTCACAGAAATGTTAATATTTTCGGAAAAGATCTTATCATACTTTCTGATAGCTTGGCGGCTGTTAAAGCACTGGGTACCGATGTAACGAACTCCAAGACGGTATACAGCTATCTTAAATATGATTGGTCTGACGTTCGTATCATGATTCCGAAAACGCCAAACGGCAGGCTTCAAAAAAAATATAAGGGGCAGGACGGATGAGAAAATCTGAAAACACTCAGTGTGGTTACTGGAGATTGCATTGTAAGCTCTCATGGCAAATGACTTCTGCATGAGGTATAGAGACGAGGTAGAGGAAACTGTTCCTCACCTACGGCAGGCTTAAAAAAAAAAATAAAGGGGCAGGACGGAGGAGAAAATCTGGCCAAAGCTGGATAGATGGCTCGCAAAAGAGCACACTCAGTGTGGTTACTGGAGATTGCATTATAAGCTCTCATGGAAAATGACTTCTGCATGAGGTATAGAGAGGAGTATAGCCTACTGGGCTACAGGGTGGGGCAAAAGTCGCGAAGGGATTTGAAAAATTAATAACTTTTCTAATTTAATTTTTTTTTTATTTTTCTTTTTAGGACTTGTAAAATAAATCTGGGAGATTAATTATGGAAGGTTACAACGTTATCCAGCGAACCAAAATCATAGAACTTTATTTTGAACATCATCGATCAATAATTCAAACTCAACGAGCCTATCGTCGTCATTTTAATGTGCGGAATTCACCATCCGAATCAATTAGTGACACGTTTTCAGGAACAAGGCTCAGTAAGGGATCTTCCACGAAGCGGAAGACCACATTCTGTAATTAATGAAGCAAATATTCAACGCGTTCTGGAGAGTGTTGAGGAGAATCCTGAAACATCAACTCGAAGGCGCTCTGCTGAGCTGCAAATGTCTCGGCGGTCTTTACGCAGAATATTAAAGGGAAATTTACATCTTTTCCCATACAAGCTGCAGTTAGTGCAAGAACTAAAGCCACGAGATTCCCAAGAACGATTAAACGATTAAACCCCTTCGTGACTTTTGGCCCACCCTGTACTTTATTAGTAGCTCCAAATGCTACAGAGATTAGGAGGAAATGTAAGACTATGGTATGCTTATCCAAACCGCTTACCTATCTAAATCTAACCTATCTACCTATCTAAACTAAATGTCGTAATAAAATTCTTCATATCTTTCGTCCGAACTCTACGGTTGACTGTAGATCGCAAAGAAGTAACGCTTACAGCTTGGATGCTGGGTGAAGCTTGGATGCCGTAATCTTCGTTTAAGGGTAGTGGACAAGGTATGTATGTAAATTAACAAATTAACAAAAAATGCTCGTATTTTTTTTTTAAATAAAAACATAACAATATTTTCCAAACAAGTGTAAGGTATTGTATTGTTGCCAACAACTCTTACTTTGATAAAAAAAAAAGAAAATTTTTATGTGTTTATTCCCAAACTGCATTATATGGTATATGCACGTGTATAAATATAAAACTTTTTTTGTTATTTTAAATTTATGAAAACATTTTTGATATATTAATTTGATATCGTACATATGTATGCTGCTGCAAAACACAGTGCGTTGAAACAATTAAAAAAGCTTGCGTTTGAAGATTGTTCTTTAATTTATTTCAAATTAAAATTTAAAATATTTCTTTTTATAATAAATTCGAAAGTTTAGAAGTAAAAAAAATCATTGAAAAATATTAAATACCTATGTATATATCAAATAACATCCTTTCGTTGTTTGTTTTTTTTCTGCCAAATACTTTCATTAATTAATTGCAATAATTTTTGTTTAATGGCCCACTGTACTTTGTAATTTTTCTTTAATGTGTGTTAATTATGTGCCTGTTTTTTTTTTATTACAAAAATAAACATGTTTTCGTACAAAGTTGTTAATTTATGTCGGTTTTTTTTTTGTTCGTTTATAAAACGAAAATTCCATTAAAAAAAATTTTAAAAGGCATTTAAGTATGAGAGTGTCATGAATTATGGATGTGATTAACCCTTGGGAAACTTTATGAGCTAATCAAGGCTAATCATGAATGAAAAGAATAAGACAACAAAGCCAATGAGAAATACGTTCACAGCACGTAAGTACAGGAAGTGAAATAAATCTGTCATATGAGTATGAAATTCAAAAAAACAAAAAAAAAAAGGAAAATATTTTCATATTGAAATAGGGAAGTCTATAAAAAATACTCTGTCATTGCAAAAGGAATAATTTTTTTTTTATTGTGATTTTATTTGCAATCTATACTACAATAATAATCAAATTCGATTATAAGTGGATATTAACAGAATCTGTTGAATCCCATCGGAAACAACAATATAAAATATTTATATAAGAAACAATATAAATAGTTTTAACAGTATGTACTTATATTATTTGTTAAAAAATAAATAAAAGTTAAAAATCTATTTAACTACATATGTATGTACATAACAAAGGATTGTAACTAATAACTAAAGAAAAGAAGATTTAATTAAACATTTGTTATAGAAATGGTAGGTCTAATATATGATTTCTTTTAAGTCTACGGAACTCATCTGTCTCATCTAATAGAGTGATTGCCAAAACATTGGAATGATTACTAAGTCTTTTTAAATAATTAGTACTGAATTTATTGATTTCAGATTTCACGAAAGGCATTTGAAGATCATTATGTAAAGTATTATTAGTAACATAGTATGGAGCGTTTGTAATTGATCTGAGGGCTTTTGACTGAAATCTTTGTAGAATTTCAATGTTTGAATTGCTTGCAGTTCCCCATAACTCTATTCCGTAGGTCCAAATTGGCTTTAGTATAGTTTTCAGAAGCAGTACTTTGTTTTCAAGAGAAAGTTGTGATTTCCGTCCTAAAAGCCAGTACATTTGCTTAAATTTTGTGTCAAGTTGTTTCCTTTTGGCCTTAATATGACTACGCCATGTCAGTCGTCTATCCAGGTGAAGCCCAAGATATTTGACATCGTTTTTACTAGGAATTTCGGTACCATTTAAAAACATAGGAGGACAGGTCTGTTTCCTTAATGTAAATGTAATATGATTAGATTTTTGCGTGTTGACAACAATATTCCATTTATTAAGCCAAGATTGAAGGATATCTAGCTGTATTTGTAATCTATTTGAAGCTTCGGACGCAATTAAGTGTGAAGATAAAAACGCTGTATCATCGGCGTATGTTGCTATTGTTACATCTTCTGTAGATGGCATATCATATGTAAATATGTTATATGAAACAGGACCAAGAACGCTGCCCTGAGGGATACCTGCTTCAATTTGATGCATTTGAGACATATTGTTGTTAATTTTAACGTAAAAATATCGATTGTTTAAATACGATAGGAAGAATATATAAAATGGGGCAGGGAGTATCAGCTTTAACTTATATAACAACCCTACATGCCAGACTTTGTCGAATGCCTGCTGTATATCTAAAAATACAGCGGAACAGTATTTCTTCTTTTCAAGAGCATCAGATATAACTTTACAGATACGGTGGCATTGTTCACGTGTACCATGCTTTAGTCGAAAGCCAAATTGATGGTCCGGAATTATTTTGTTTTTTTCTAGAACCGGTAGTAAGCGATTTAGTAAGAGCATTTCAAATATTTTTGAAAAAATGTTCAGTAAGCTTTCATTGATTTGCCTGGTTTCAAAACCATTATTATCTCTGCAACTTTCCATAGAGATGGAAAATGCTGCAATCTTAATATTGCGTTAAATATTATTGTTAGGAAAATTATTAAAATTATTATTAATTATTTTTCGTCTTACCTTCAATACATGATTCAAACAATCTTGAACCTATTTTGGTTACGAAATTATAAAGATACTGGAATCAATTAAAAACAAATTTTCCACTTTATATGTTGCAAACAAGATATCAGATGGGAAAACTCAATCTATCACTTTTTAGATCACGAAAAACGGGGTTTAATATCTCTATCGATTGTTAAAGTTTACAAGATTAAAAGGCACAACTTGGCAGTGTCCTCATACTCTTTGGATTACATTTTACCGAAAACCTTGGTTCCCTAACACTTACACCACAACTATTCCAATTCATGGAGTGTCAGCGTACTCCTTCAAAATTTGCCACAGGAATTTATACAATCGCTTTGAGTGTAAAAAATGTTTCCAAGAACATAAATTTTTTTATTAAATTCGTTATTTTAAAGCCTCCTATATTTCGTTTTCGTAATTTTTTGTCTATAAATGTGGCTTATTTTGCAATGAAAAAATTCATTTGAAAAAAAGAAAGAAAAAAAAAACAGAGACAATAAAAGAAAAACAGTTCCAATGTCTGGTTTTTAGCACTTGAATATTGTGACATTTTGTGTTCCTTATTTCGTGTCTAAATGGCACATCTATCAGCAGCAGCAACAACAACAACAACAACCACTTCATCATTGACAACAACTTCAAGTATCATTTTGTTGTGACTTTTTTTCATTTCCATTTCGTATAGTATATGAAATAGAAACAACAGCACCAACAACAACAACAACAATAAAAACGTGAACATGTTCATTTCGTAAAGCCGAAAATGAGAAGAGAGTGATAATGACAATGATGAAGTGAGTTCGAATGAATATTAGGGTGGTCAAATATTTTCCCGGTTTAATGTCAAACGAATAGAAAAACAAACGAACTTTACGAACGAATAAAAATGGGTGTGGAAATAATAACCAAATTAAGAAGTTTTGAAGAGAAGATTGGGCTCTTAGACGCATTGTGTTAAGATATAATGAAATACGACAGGAAGGACTACAAGATTCAAACAATTCGCTAGAAACAGATGAGCTTTATAAGAAATAAGGCAATACATTATATTCCAATTTAATATTGATAAAACTGTAAAAGTCGATGATAAAAAGTTTCAATAGATTGTGATCCTCAGTATTTGGAAATAAGTACACGGTAGAAAAGCAACGATATAGACTTAAAATCACGGGCCCATATACGATAATTACAATCTTTTTTCGCTTGGAATGTACATACGTAGACCCCAAATGGATCTCTGGAAACTCAACTGACGAGGGGCCCTTGCTAAAATATTAAAATCATAGAAAATGAAGATAAATCGGTCAGACTATCTGGAGTAAGCCCGATTTTAAGACACAGCTGGAGTTAGAGTGCAGGAGCCTTTAATGGAGAGACACAAAAAACAGCTACATACCGTATAAAATGGAGGCCTCGTGTTAACCATATCGCTCCTTTATTGCAACATAGTCATATCTCAAAAAATTAAAAATTTGTAGTTATTCTGATTCTGGTACTTTAAATTATAAGATATTATATCTTGTTGTATCAGAAATTCAAATTTAATAAATAAATACAAATACAAATACTTAAGCAAAACTGCTCTTTTAGACCTTCTGCACATGTTGAAAAAAATCAGTTTTATATCCCAAGCTGAACCGAAGTTATAGCAAAAAGTGTTTGCGGCAATTAGATCATAGGACTTATGTCTTGAAAACTTAACGCGCATTTTGCCAAGTTCAAAGTTTTTTGAGATATGACCATGTTGCAATAAAGGAGCGATATAGTCCTATGAGTGGTAATGGGGAAAACAAATGTGGACTTGAACCATTTCTGCCAAAACATCTTGGCTGCAATGAACTTCACTTACCATAGTAAAACCAGACTATTGTTCATAGACATAGACGTCTTAATATCAGGGTTCTTAATCAACAATTAATCGCAATTCTAATGTGAATTGATAATTCAAATGGATCGATTACGTTAGCGTTAATAAAAACATTGATGGACGAAAAATGCTTTGACCTTAAGATTAGGGCCCAGGTATGTGGATAAAAACTAAAGCTAAAACTCTATGAGTTTTGGCGGGAAGTTCCTATGCATCCACCGCTATCTGACACTAATTAATTACCTCCTGCTTCTGGCTATAGTTTCTTAAGGGGACCAAAAGAAATATTAAAAATGTTGTCTGTCTCAAGTGAAGAGTTGAGAGTTTCTATGAGAGAGGTTTAGTGGAATCGTGACAAAACTTTCATGTGCTAGAGAGTGCAAAAATATATCGCTTGGTCGTGTTTGTAAACTAATATGAAACGATAAGAATTAATGTCTAGACCTAATAGAAAAACTGTATGAATAACAATTCTTTCCCATGCAAAATTATACTCTTCGTCTAATAATTCTATGAAAAATTATAGGAACACGTTGGCCTATTTCATTATTTTTTAAGTTAAGTATTCGAATACGAGAATATGGTTCCATGATCTAAATTTTTTAATGTCTGCTAACTTTTGTTATTGTTGTTGTTTTGCTTTATTTCTTATTTTAATTTGGCTAACCAAAAACAAAAAAAAAGAAAAAACGAGAAGAAAATGTGTGAATAGATTAACATGCAGAGGAAAGGAAAGTATTTTAGAGGATGAGGTGATATTCAGCGTGTAAATGAAAATGTTTTATTCTTTTTTTTCTGTATTAAAAGCAAAACAACAACAACAATGAGAACGAACGACAATCATTTATGCACAAATTATACAAGAGCCAAAATGATAACTTGATGTCATTATTCTTTTACTCTTTTGTTTTTGGAGTAGTACTTGAAGTGTTGCGTGTGTGTTAGAATGTGCATTAAGTATTAACAGTGGAGAGCAAAAAAATATGTTTAAAAATTCAATTTAAAACGGAACTACAGTATAGTTCATCAAGATCAGTTCATTATTTAATATCGAGCAAAACTAATCGTTTACAACAGATTTTTAGTTAGTAGAATACACCTTTGATCCTCACCTACGCCTTAAGACAGGCTGGCCAATTAAAGCACAAATAAAGGTTGTTGAGATATCTTTTGTGGAAAACCATCTCCCCTAAAACTGTCCACAATTTTAAGTACAGCGGTCTTAAATAGTGACTACCAGAGAGAGAGAGAGAGCCATTCTTTAGAGAAGATGAATATTAGTAAATTGTTACAGAGCAAGGTGTGGATCGTTTTATGTGTATTTCAACAGCTACCGAAACGGTTTCTTGGTAAACTTTGGCCGATGTTGGCCGAGGTACAGGTCAGTGAAGCCATCGTAAGGGACTCTCGACTAAACAATGCTGGGTTATGACCCTTTTCGACCCGAAGAATCTGTTCAGATGCAAAAAAGTTGATTTGAATTGAATTCTCAATTTTGTAACGGAAGACTGTCAATTTAACCTAACATAAGCTAAGATTCGTCATGTTCTTCAAGGCTACGCGCTATAGCAGCAATATTACACTCCCATTTCTTTGTCTTCTTAGTTGATTGTTTTAAATTAATATCGAAAACGATCAATAACTCTACGAATTGCTTGCTCGTTAGGCCGATTAAGTTGGCCGTAAGATAGACGAAGTACTCTATGAACGTACAGAATAAGAATAGAAATGTCAACACAATTTGACATTCTCAGCTATCAAACCATAGTTATCGATATCGATAGTTCTCATGCAGCTAGAATACTCACAAAAGTCCATCTGGAGAGAAACGAAACCAAAAGCAACCAGGACAGAAGGATCTTAGATTGGCAGATACAAAAATGCAGCAGCAACCCTTGTAGGATAGACATGTTTGATGTACTATTTTGTCAACCACTGCTGTTAAGAGCTTGTGCGTTGGTTCACAAGTGTGATTATATTTTGACAATTTACTTTTTCTCGAGAGTGTATATAAGAAAAAAAAGTTTATCATTTAATAATGTTTGTAGCATTATCATTAAAATACATGTTCCTAATGAGTTTATGACACTAAAGGCATAAAAGACAACAACAGCAATAATAATCAAAACTCACTACACTTTTGCAAAAAAAAAAAAAGAGGAAACAACATTAGAAATGAAAGAATGGACATTAAATTGTTAATTGAGATGATTTTCAAAGAAGTTTTTAATTTTAAAGTCAACAAATTTTTTTTATTCATTTTATTGAGGCTGCCTGCCACTTTATGAATTTTGTTATATTTTTAAATTTTTTTCTTTAGAATAGAAAGACTCCAACCAGACTCTTCAAGTGTTTAGAACACATGTTCAAGAGTATTAAAGATCCATGGGGCACAATTATAATATTTTTTCTCTTTTGTTTTTTTTTTTTTTTTTTTTTTTTTGTGATCCAAATGACAATCTCGTATTTATTTATTATACATTTTCATAATAGAGAACTGACAGGCAGACAAACAGACAGATAGGACAGCCAAGTAATACTGTTAAGAGTCGAAAAAGTAATAAAGAATAGAATAGTTTTCTTTAATGATCGCACTTTGACACTTGTCCATATAAATTTGTTCAAAAAAAAAACTGAATTTATTCTGGGGGAATAACACTTAAACAACGATAATGATGTTGAAACTCATCATTCTGTATTTGTGAGGTTTAGTTCTTAATGTTGGAAGTGTCTGTTGCTGGTAATTGAAACTACAGTGAAATTTAAAACTGGAAGTAATTAATCTTCTAATACTTGGCTCTTATTTCCTTATGTGTAAGATGTTAAATGTTGAAATAGAAGAAATTTTATAAGCAAAAATAGGCCGAAATATATTGTAAGCAGATGTATGGTAAGGAGTTAATGGCTCTTGTGTGTCTTTAATTTAATGTTTTAATCCATAAAAATATAACATGTTACAGTGGAAAATATGTGGGAATGATTGTCAAAATATTGCTAACTTACTTACTTAATTGGCTTCTCAAGCCGCCCACATTGCATGTGTTAATTTTATCCATAAGTTGCGGGACCTACAGTTTTTACGTCGTCTTCGAACTATAGATTTGGGAATCTTTTCATGGCAATTTTATTTGCTCTCATAGGAGTTGCCGGAAAAAACATAACTTTTTGTTTGAGATGTCTGGGCTTGTGGTTTAAACCACGTCTAATAAGCAAACACACTATCTCTTAAGCTACGACGGCTTTAGTCTCTCGATAGGGCATCAAAAATCTTTCCGAAATCTACGAAATTTATGAAATGGGCAGAGTTAAGTTCCTCCGACTCACATACATACATAATTGGTCATTACAACCCTTCAGTCAGGATTACGACCTAGCTTCTCACACCACTTATGTTGTTTGCGTTAATTTTATACATGAGTGGCGGGACCTACAGTTTAAAGTCGACTCCGAACGACAGTTTTTTGAGAAGCTTTTTATGGCAATTTTATTTACTCTCAGAGTTTTTGCCAGAAATCTGCTGAGAGGAAGTCGCCGAAGAAATATTTTCATAATTTCGTTTTGATGTCTGACCTGGGATTCGAACTCGGGCCTTCAGTCTAATAAGCCAACACACTACCGACTAGACTACGGCGACTCATCTTCCCGAAATCTATGAAAATTATGAGACGGGCAGAGTTAGGTTCCTTCGACTGCTCTAGATATGAACGATATGATTTACAGTCCTTTGTTTATTGGAAATGGTAAGCAATACGTGTTCCAATATAACAAATGGAATGTCTTGAACTTAACAGAGTTACCAGACAATAGTTTTGACCTTCTTTAAGCAAAAATGTAAACAATGAAAATGGCTTTGTTTGAATTAAAGTAATATTTGCATTGTACACTAGCCTATCTAAACTAAGCCAAAAAATTGCATACGAAATTTTAAATAACAAATAATTGTCTATTCGTGTCAGTTTCATACCAAATATCTTTCCATTAATCAAATTGACAATTTAATTTCGAGAAAAAAATTTTATTTCTCACCTGCATCTAAGTATGTTGAATGGAAATTAACATGAATTGCTTTAATAAACCTGTTCTCACAATAAATATTTATTCAACATATTTCCGGTAATAAATTGAAACATATTTGAGGGAAAAAAAAAATTTTAAAATCTACACAATCTAAAACAGATTTTTTCTAATTTTTTTTTATGGATTTTAATGAAAGCATTACAGCTACAGTTACATGAATATATTTGTCAGCTTTAATGAAACGTAGACAGACAGACAGACAGACAGCTAAAGTATTCATGAAATATTGTAAAATTTTAAAATTTTTTGAGTAAAATTGTAAAAATGCGGTTTTACTGTTGCACACTCGTATTTACAGTATTGGCCAAAACTAAAGCACCCCCTCAGTACATTTAGGATTGAACCGTTGTCCGTTTGGCCTGCCTCTGGATGCCTTATGCCATCTGAATCCTTTAATTTAAACTTAGATTCGTCAGAAAACAGCACATTCATCCATTTTTGGACACTCCAGTTGAGATGGGTCTTGGCGAATTCAAGTTTGGCGATATCAAAGGTTTTTTGCTGGTCGTCGACTGAATAATCCGGGCTCTATCGCCCTTCTGGGAATCGTTCTTTCGGTTATTTTTAAATCTAAGCGGTTTCGTACGTGACTAGAAGATGCTGTAGGATCATTTTGGATTGTCCTTTTAATTAAGGAGTCTTCATGTCGCAAGATTTCACGTGACCTTCCTCCAGAATGAGTAGGAGATGTGCAACCAGTCTGTAAAAACTTTTAAATTAGCCTAGAAATAATTGATCTGTTGATTGAATATTTTGCACTCAATTGATGCCTTGATAAGCCAGCTTTCCAATTCAATCATTAACTTAAAAATCAACCCACAAAATTGCAAAACCAAAGAAGATTTATTTGAAGCCGCAAAATATATAAAAATAGCCTGGGAAGCAATATCTCCTGAAATAATTAATAATTTAATGTCCCCTATGCCTAAAAGATGTGCGTGTGTCATTCAGAATAAAGGATTCGCAACGAAATATTGATTTCAATAGTTTTTTGTGCACCTTAATTGGGGGTCCGCTTATATTTGCGACTTAAAATGTTTTTTGAATTCTAACTTTTTTTTTTTTTTAATTCTGAATTCCTTAAGTTTGTGTTTTTCAATAATAAAATATTATATATAAATATATTTATATTCAAATATAAAATATTAATATTAAATATAAATAAATAAAAAAAAAATAAAAAAAAAATAAAAAAAAAATTTTAATAGCTTTGTTTTCTTAAAAAAATTATCATTTAAAAAAAATGTACTGAGGGTGTGCCTTAGTTTTGGCCAATACTGTATATGTCAATATTAACACGTTCATTTAAATATTTAATTTTTGTTTCTTGTTTCTTTTTTATTTTTTTTTTTTTTGCTGTTTTTGATTTTCAAAGAGAAATATAATGCAAAAAAATATTTTCTAGCTCTGCAGTATTAAAACTTAATGATATGTTTTGTTGTGGTATTAATTAATACAATAACAATTTAATTTAAATATAAAAAAATAAAGTCTATTCACTCTCAGTATTTAATTAATCACCCACATAGTTTGGTGTGGAACACAACAATGTTGTTTAATTATTACTTTATGAAAGAAAGAAAATGAAGAACAATTTTTATGAATAATTCATTAAAACTTACCTGCTATTAATTATAAATGTTATCAAATGTAATCCTGTAAATAAATAAATAAACAAATAAAAAATTAAAGAATTTTATACATTCAACCGTACACATATTTTAATTATAATTATTACTATTATTAACAATTTAATTTATAATTAATACAGGCAATTAAAGCAGTAACAAAAAATAGTGTTTGCAAAACACATATTAACAACGCATAATACCAGTCAATGGGGGTATTTTTTTTTTAAATTATTTTTTTATTTTATTTCCATAGTTTTTACAATCTGAACTAGTTTATGTGTCTGGCCATTTAATTAAAATCAAAATATTTTTTTTTCATTTTTTTGTTTGTTTGTTTGTTTTTGCAATAAAAACCAACGAAAACTTTTAATAATTTAAATTGCATTTAATAATTGTGGTAAACGATGGCACAGATTAAAGGCAAAATGGAAACACAGTCACGCAGAGCGCTTTAAAGCCACTATATTAGTTTTTAATATGAATGCATGTGTCCATTCCAAGCGCCACACATAAAATAAAAAAAATATCAAAATTCCTATGAGGCTTCCTAGTGGTGCCATTTTATGAAAACACATGGCATTCAATAATAAAGTCATTATAATAATGCAATAGCAAGAGGGATAAGTGTAAATCATATTAGTCACTCTTATACAATCGAAGAGCGTGCAAAAAAGGGATCATAAGGCCTATGCTATTAGTTCAAGTTTTGCAATTTGCAATCCATGACTGCAATACCGCTGTTCGTGAGAGTGTGCAGAAGAATCTGAAGCAGACCACAATCTGGCGAATTTTGTTTCATAACTGTAGCTTGCTGCTGATTCCGAAACTCCGGAACTAAAGGTAACGACAAAGAAGTGTGTTCGCTGAATGACTCTGCAATAAAATCGTTTCGGTAAATATAAACTTTCTTTTGGTAGACCCTTTAGAACCTCCTTTCTCTTCGCTCTTCCTACTACTAGTCTCTTCAGACTATTGCCTGCTTATCAGAGATCAGCAACGAGTATTCAAAACGATGAGTAGATTCTAGTCATACTTATAATTTCAGCTACTTATACGCATTCATACTTATTTTAATATCATACTCATACTACTCATATTCAAAGTTAGGAATACTCATCGTACTCACACTTAACAATACGCACGATGTTGTTGATTTCGACTCTCCATGATTCAACATATACACGAAGCACAAAATAAGTATGATTCGAGTACGAACACCACAATACTCGCTAGAAGGTTGTGTGTGTGCTTTGCTTGCTGTCTTTGTCTTTTCTTTTCTCTTCTTTTGTAAATGCAACAATAACTACTACTGTAAATTTTGATGAATGATTCGAGTGACTCGAATCATTCATAAGTATCAGTGTTGAAAAATTCAGTACTTTAGTACTTTTTTCAGTACTTTTTCATTTCAAAAATACCGCAGTACCACCGCGACGCTTTCAGTACTTTTTTATTATTACATATTTCATGTCTTGCGCTTTTCAACTGTTAATGCATTAAATACATGTTCAAAGTAATGCTAAAGGTAGAATCAGGCTTTAGCCCTAATTTCTAAAAAAATATGCCGTTCGGAATCGATATTAAACTGTAGGTCCCACTTCTCATGTATAAAATTAACTCACACAACATAAGTGGTGTGAGAAGTTAGGTCATAATCCTGATTGAAGGGTTATGATGACCAATTATGTATGTGTATATATTTTTAACAAAAGTACTATTTGATGCAAAAAAGTACTCTTTCAGTTACAGTTCAGTACCATTTCAAAATTCCAGTTTTGCAACACTGGTAAGTATTATAAGTATTTTTCTAAATTTATGAATCTGAATGAGTAGGCGTATGAATCAAACAATGAATCGAATGTTGTGAGTTTGATGTCAACGTTGTACTCATACTCATTGCAACCTATACTTATAAATCAATGTTGTAGCGAGTACGAATGAATCAGAGAAGTTGAATTTTAATACCCTTGACTCACTCATACTCAAAATTTCATAAGTGCCTATGAGTAGCGAAAATACGATTCATTGCTGATCTCTGCTACATACTGTCAGCGTCAAAAGAAAGTGTACAATTAAAAAAAAAATATACATTAATAAATTACCGTTAATTTTTTTTCAAATTATTTTATTGCCAGTTTTTAAAATTGAAACAAGAAGAAAAGAATTAGAAAATTTTGGAAATATTGTAAAAATTTTTCGTGCACTCTCCTTAAGTGGGAAACTTTAGTTGAGATTGTTAGTATTTTATCCATAGTGTACACTTTCTTTTGACGCTCACTGTATATGTGATCGCATCAATAAGTCCTTAATTTTTTAATGAGACACAAGTTTATGGATTAAAAAAAATTTATTTTTCAACAGTCTCCTTTACCCCACTTTAGCCTAGATTTCTTCAATTATTTTATGGTTGCCATTAAAATAAACCTGCTTGTAAAATGATTTTATCTTAGAAGTCCAATCTTTTGCCCTCCAAACATTTTTTTGTCTGATTTGGCAAAAACATATAGTCA
Organism: Sarcophaga caerulescens; assembly: GCA_927399465.1. Classification (NCBI taxonomy): domain Eukaryota; kingdom Metazoa; phylum Arthropoda; class Insecta; order Diptera; family Sarcophagidae; genus Sarcophaga; species Sarcophaga caerulescens. Next base: position 135,020,712 of record OV656872.1, on the reverse strand, counting down.
CTCGGGGGCTAAGTCTAGGGAGTAAGTAGAAATCAATTGTAGCCTAATTTATGAAATTTTGCCATGTTAAAATCTAGAAATAATTTTATGAGTCGAAATTTTGGATTTTAAAAAAATCGATTTTTGGCCAAAAATTATACGAAAATTCTCTTGAAGATCAGTGGCCATTTGCGAACATGTAAGAAATAGTACACCATATAGACTATATGCAAATGGTAGTCCAGAGCGTGCTCTTTCCAACCGTGGTAGATTGATAGCTGCAATAATACGAAAATTCTCTTGAAGATCAGTGGCCATTTGCGAACATATAAGAAAAGAGTACACCATACAGACTATATGCAAATGATAGTCCAGAGGGTAAGTAGAATTGCAACGAAAAGTTTTTTAAATTTGTCGTTCGAAATCAATGTTAAACTGTTGGTCCGCTATTCAAGGATAAAATTACCACATACAACATAGGTGGTATATGATGAGCTAGGTTTTAATGACCAATTAAGACAGCTAATGTAGAAGTCCCAAACAACAGACTCCTTGGTCTTAATGATTGTCAAACCTTTTGTCTGCTGTTTGTTCTCTGGCGTATTTCACCCATGGTGACGAGAGAACTTAAAAACTCGTTTAATAACACTAAACACTCCATCGAAGATCTCACCCATCTCGAGCAAAGTTTTCCCATGCCCATGGCCATGTAAGATGGTTTGGTGTGCATATTTGGCATTTATCTTTGCGATGTAACCGTTGCGTCAACAATAACACGAATTTTGATGAACAAATATTATGATTTGCATGAGTTGTTGCCTTTAGTATTTTACCACTTGTCACAAATCTTTTTTAAATTGAAAAATTCAGATGAAAAAAATCACTCTTTACCTATGCATAGTGAAGCAAATTGTTGTAGAAAATTAAATAAAATCCCCCATTCTATTGATATTAAAGGGCCACCCTATTACAACTTAAACGTTAAGAATAACAAATGTCTTAAACTATAAAGCAGAAAATCTTTTATAATTGTTTTTATATTGTTTATAACAATAAAATCTCAAAGAAATCATAATTCATGCGAATGGCCAAAGGCACGTTATAACAAACAAGTAAATTTGACAAGTGATTTATTGACAGGGACATGACTCTTTGAGACAAAACAGTTTTGTTTAATGTCAGTTTCGAGCTGTCATATACAACGTTTTGTTTTTCTATAACAACTGTAACGAAAGCCCACATCATATTTTACAATTTAAATACAATACAGATATAATTTAATACTTGTACATTTAATTAATGAATGAATGAATGAATGAATGCTTATATGAACGCGTATGAAATGAACAGCAAAATGTATAAAAAAGAAAGGAAAAATAAAAAAAAAACAATGTGAAGGATTTAATTAAGAGTTGTTGAACTGCAAGGGTTAAAGAAAACACATGGCTAAAAAGGAAAGAGATTGCCAGTCTTTTCGAATTATGTGAAGCAAATAAATTTGTTATTTTTATATCAATTAAAAATGTGTTCCTTTCTCTTTATCTTCATATGGCCACCCCATTTTCTGTATACGTAATCCATTTATATGCCAAAAGAACAATGGAAAACAATATTTTCAACCACTTTAAAAAATTTTAAAACAATAATTTCGAATACAAATAATAAAAAGGCATTAACTGAAAACAACAACAACAATAACAATTATAAAGGAAAATACTTGAAAAGTTTTAATGTTGCAACCAGGACAATTGACTTACGAAACGACAACAAAAAGTTCAACAATATTTGCAACTACAAGTTCTACAAGTACTTGCAACAGAAGCCAATAGAAAGAACACAGTGGAGTACTGTTGAAGACAAAACAATAATTCACTCAAGTTCCTGTATTTTTTTGTAATTTTTACATTTAAATTTAATAAATGAAAAATAAATGTTAAACAAAAAGCTGGCACTGGAACTGCAACCAGGGCTGTCAGATGTGGCGATTTCTCGCCAAACGTGGCGATTTTTCATTGCCTTTGGCGACCAAAATTTTCAATTGGCGACGTGGCGATTTTTTGGCGATTTACAGACTAGTTGGCGATTTATTTGGCTATTTTTAACAAATAAATAAATAAAACAAGAAAATCCACAATTATTACTTTTTCAAGTGAAATTCCCAAAAAGGCTGACTTTTTACTTAAGGAAATTTACAACTATTTTAGCTATAGCCCACTTCGTACTTTACAATACAAAATTTTGATTTGGTTACCATTGGAGTTGATTCGAATAATTTTAGAAAACTTGTACAAATATCGGGGACTCGTTGGCTGTCTTATGGGGCCGCCATCAGAAGAGTTTTGGAGCAGCGGGTGGAGTTAAAATACCACTTTTCTTTAATCTCAACTGCTGAAAACAACAAGACTGCTTAACATATTTATAAAGAACTATCTGACGAAAAAAATAGACTTTTTTTTGATATTTATTAACCCAATAGTTAATAAAATGAATCATTTAAATTTAGAACTTCAATCTGATTATATGGATGCAGATAGCATGTATGGTGAAATAGTTTTAACAATATTAATTATTTCTTCTAAAATGTTTTAGCCGTCATTTTTAAAAAATAATGGAAATTTGGATAAATTAATATCTTCATTATATTTGGCTATTGTTTCGCTGGATTCTTTGCTGCCATTGGAATGGAATATATTTTGGCACAGATTTTGAAATGAAATTAAAAAATATAAAAATGAATGAATATGATGCAGAAATTTTAAAAGAAAATTGTTTTTTGTACTTAAAAAAAACTATTAAAAGAAATGCTAAAACGGTTACCTGAAAATATAAATATTTTTAAAACAAATAATGAATTTTCAATATTAAAATGTGGAAACCCTTTAACACAAGTAAAATTTTCGGTAGTTCAAAATTCATTAACTTTATTTTTAATATCTGCAGGGGAATACGAATTGCAATGGTCGAAATTAGCATATATCAATTGGACTGAGATCTTTAAAGGTGAAATCCCAACTTTTGGCCACAAGTTTACAATTATTGCGATGCGGCTGGAACATTTCACTTTAAAGACTTAGCATTGGCCGTTCTAAATATGTTAATTTTACCAACCAGCAACGCTTGCATAGAAAGGGTATTTTCTATTATGAATTACACTAAAACTCGCTTGCGTAATAAAATTCAATATGACCGTTTATATTCATTGATAAGAATAATAAGTTATATGAATGTTAATAAAAATTGTTGCAATTCATTTCAGCCTACAGATAAAATGTTAAAAAAGTTTAATTCTAATACAATGTATGATATACCAAGCAGTGAAAATGAATCTGCAGAGAATGAGGTTTATGATATTATAGATTTATGCAATTAATTTTTGTAAAAAATATTTTGACAACTAATAACTAATGCACTAAAAGTACAAATGTAATGTAAAATTATAATATTTTTTTATTATAGACTTTTATTAGATTTATATTGACTTTATAATACATGAAATAAATAAATATAAATGATTTTTTAAACTTTTGGCGATTTTTATTTTGGAAAAAATGAAGAATATTTTATTTTGGCGATTTTTGGCGATTTTGCGTATAGCTTTTGGCGATGGAGGTAAAAAAAAATCTGACAACACTGACTGCAACTGCAAAACAAATGAAATGTTTTTAATCCATTAAGAAAAAAGAGCAAAATTACAACAACTGGAACCCGATAGGAAGCAGTTTTTATAACTTTTATTTGAATTTTATATTTTCCAAATTTTTTTTTTTATTTTTATTTCTGTTTTATATTCTGTTTAATAAAGTGAACAATATGGGGGGATATTGCTTCTAAATCTCCTTTAATGAGAAGGAGATGTTGATTATAATTGCTCAGACGCAATTATAATCATGGGATAATTAGAGAGAAGAAAGAAAACAGAGAGAGAAATTAGCTTCTGTCGCTTTGAAGAATTTCGAATTCTGAGAGAATTCTTACCTTTTCCTCCTTTGTGTAAGATCTTCCTTCCAGGATAGATGTTATTAATTGCATCAACAGATGTTTGAGGTAAATATAATTCACTTTATTTGTAGTAGTTATATAAGTATTTCAAAATCTTCGTTTATTATATACATATACAAGTTTAGGTAATTTTAATTTTTAATTTCAATATGGTATGTTTCAGGTATTTTATTTTATAAATTAAGTAAGAAAATTTGGTAGCAATCACTATAACTTTTATATATTTTTCTTTTATTTCATTTTTTTTATATTATAATTTAAGTAATGTAGATTTTTAATTTTTTTTTGTTTCACTGATGTGTTGGTTTCGATGTGATCATAAGATGAGAAGTGCTTTTGATTGAATGTTTTTTGATCCATCAAACCTCAGTTTCTCTCAAGCAACTGAATTAGCGGAGACATTCCCTTGGGAATTATGGAAATTTTGATTTTCTTTGGAGGTTTTCCTGTTGGAAAGTATGTTACAGTGTAATTAACACGCTTATGTTATTTAACATAAAAATTATTTACTGGTAAATAATTTGTGTGTTCAAACCGAGTTTGAACATGGCGCCGGCCTTGGGGTAAACTTAAGTTGATCTCTTTCCTGAAGGTGTGGTACAAAGGACTTGTGCTAAGGTTTTAATTGCTTCCACGATTATCTTAGTATCGGGTGTGGCTGACAAGGTTGATGGTGATGGTTCTGCTGTTGCTGGTTTCCTTTTAACCTTTTTATTTGCCTTTGGCCTTTTAGGGGTTGGATGAAGTAGTGTATGATGGAACCGATCGCATTTTTTGCACGTATCTAACGAATTGCAGGAACGTAAGTCATGGCTCCTAGCCAGACAGTTTTCGCAGTATCTATTCTTGTCGACTACCTCCTGCCTTTTATGGACCGACATTTTGAGAAATTGACGACAGAACCTCAGTGCGTGGAATTTTCGGCAGATTTTGCACTCGTATATTTCAGGATCTGGTCGTGACCTTGTATAACGAGGTTTGCCTGCATGCCGTCTATTGGGGTTTTGGCTCCGCCGGGTAATTATAAATTTGCGATTAGTTCTAAGGGAAGAAATTTGAATATTAGAGATTGTTGAAAGTTTAAGCTGAAAATTGTGCGAGGGAGTTTATTAGAAAATGTTAGTATTTCGAGAAAACGGGGATTATATTTATTTTAAATATAATTTTCATCATTGAGATATGGAAGACGACAATGTGCGAATATTTCTATCCGGTGGAGCACGAGGGGGAGTAAATTGCCATTTATACATCATGTATTTCCGAGCTATATCCTGGGCTGCTGTTTTCACCAACACATTAAATTCACGTTCGAGTGTTTCGAGAAAATAGTCAGTTACTACCCTTTGGGGTAGTCCACGCCTCCCAACGAAACGAAAGACTGTGGCTTGGGCTTGGGAGAATGCGGCCGAGCATAGTCCCAAATGAATAGCTTTCGTGTTTGAGTAAACGAAAGCACTAACACAGGCTCTTGTAGTGCTTGAATTTATTAGGGCTGAGATTTTACGTTCAATTAGGCCAGCAAAGTCAAGGCATGTGACCTGAAATGGAAGTGAAAGAATATATCTCTCTCGGGGAAGTGATGCCATTATTCGAGAACGAGACTGTTGTGTTTTCAAATTATTCATTCTTGCGTATGATACGAACTCGCATTCCTTATTTGTGGATTGCTTTTGTCCGCTACTACCGACAATTTCAAAACGAGATGTTTGATAGGGGAGTTGTAGTCGGCTTCTAATACTCTCTGTCAAGAATGTTCGTTGAGATCTTGGGTTAAAAAGCGTTTGAATTGTGAAGAGTTCACTTTTATATTCTATTTGCATTAGAGGTTTTCGCAATAGAATATTTTCATTACTCGTAGAGTAATTAGCGGGTACCTGACTTGATGTAGGGTGTTCAATTTGAGGTTCATTGAGAGTGTTCTGGGTAGCATTTGTTGATTGCGGGGTATTACTGTTGTCGTTATAATCCGAGTTACGACAATCTTGCGGTGAAGTTTCCAAAATTTTTGTCATATGGAGTAGAGATTGATGGGGGTTTTCCTGAAATACCTCTGTATCGCAGGGGGGAAGTTCCATACAGTTGTTCGAGGATTCGGAGGTATCTTGGGTGAAGGTGTGTGAGTACCGGGATGTTCCCAAGTTACTAGAGGAATTTAATTGATCTGTCCTTATTAACTTGAGAATCTGTGAAGTGCAAAGGAGGTAGGCATCCTCACACGCTTCATAATTTTCCCTTGCCTCTTCTTTGAAAACTGAGGTTACTGTTTTCTCACGAGACAACATTACTTTTTCATAGGCACTATCGACTTTTGCCCATATCGAGTCCAAATGTTTCAACTTGACCCCCAGAACCAATTCCGATTGTACGTCCGTGGGATTTCGTTGGAATGGTTGGCAAAATTGGATCAACTGATCGCAATTGAATAAGAAGCTTTCCCTTGGGGAACTGTTTGCCTCGCTTCGAGATGATGTTGACATTTTTTCAATGTGAGATTGAATTAAGAGTAATGTGATTTAAATATAATATTAGTATAGTGAGATACGATGAATTCAAGTATGAAATCCTTGGGTTATAGGGGAGTAGGGCTAGAGCTGCTATCTAGCCAAATTCTAAAGAGAGTGTATATATATAAGTGGTTAATACTGGATATTATAATCCAGGAGATTAGGGCTACTGGGAAGTAGTACTAGAGCTGCTATCTAGTAAATTTCAAAGAGAATATATAAGAGCAATACTGGATGTTGTAATCCAGGAGAAGTTAGCACTTAGGAGATATGGGCTACTGGGAAGTAGTACTAGATACCTGTTATCTAGCGTAAAAAAGAAAAAAAGTTAAAAAACTCCTAGTGCTAATTTGCGGTAAAAATTTCTTTTCTATATTCTATGAATAGGGGTTAGGGGCTATATGGGAATAGCACTAGATACCTGTTATCTAGTTTAAATAGAGAAAAAATAGAATATAGAAAGAAATTTGGGATTTCAATAAACTGCCATGTACATTCCTTTATATAATTGTGATGTAAATTGAGAATGAGATATGAGAAAGAGTATTTATTTAATTATAATTTTCGTGTATTAGACAAATTATATGAAAGAAATGTAATTTCATTTCAAATTTCTAAAAATATTCTTAAATATTTTTTTTCTTAGAGTTCCAAATTTTAAAAATTAATTTGCCATTAAATTTTAATTTAATTTTAATTTCCCAATGTCGAGAGATGAATTGTATTAAATTTTAATTTAATTTGTGATATATACATATTTTCCTTTTTTTTTTTTTTTCTGTTCGCTTTAATGGGTTAAATTATTCGTATGTTCATTTATCTTCGTAGTGGACTGTATGTTTTTTGTAAAATTAAACGCCAGTGGTATAAATCAATACAATAATTTATTTATTTTTCGAAAAATAAAATTGAAACAAATAAGGACTAATTAGGGAAAAAAAAATTTATTTATTTATTTTATAAAAAAAAATTTTACAAAAAAAAATTTTTTCTTTGATATTGATTATAAATATCATTCCTTTATATTTCTGCGTTGTGTTATTTCCTTGTCTCTATTCTATGTTCTTCCTCGTTCGTTGACCTTGTGAAATAAGGATTGTTGTTTTAATATTGATGATCCGCTATTCTCTTGTTGGGGTTTTGTAACAAAGAGATTTGTTACAATCAAGAGAATTCGCAATTGGATTCTCAAACGGGAATATGGTAAATCAAACAAACTTCTCTTATGAGACGAAGAGAGTGGCGTATTAATACACTGTTTGTTTGATTTACACAGAGATTATGGGATATGCGATCACTTGCACTGTTTGTAATTCTCTTCCTTTTTACAGGGTGAATTTTCAATTGGTGTTTATTTTTTTTTTTTTTTTTTTTTTTTTTCACTTTCACAAATACAGAAAGGAAATTTCTGTATTTTACATAAGAGAAAACGGGAAATATTGGTCGCGAAATTGATAGTTTATATATTTGTGTAATGCAAGTAATATATATAGTGTGTAATATATGTAATAATACGTAATTAAATGGGTTTTAATTTGGTTAAAAAAATTTTTTTTTTTCCGATATATATTGGAATTTAAATTTTTCTCTTATATATATAAATAAAAGTAAAACCGGGATAGATGGGTAAACGGTACTTATACGCGGTACTTATATGAGAGAAAAAACGGTATTTATGTATGTACTTTTTATATGTTGTGTTTTTGTATATAAATTTGTTGTAAGCATATGGACATCTATATGTACATACGCTTCTTTAACCTTTTTGTCGGTATGTTCAAGGTTAATTTCTTACGCATATAACACAACTTTTTTCAATACTCTTTTTTGGTTTTTTTTTTCCTTTTTTTTTTCTATAATAAAGAGTCAAATCACTTTACGTTTTTCCCTCTTTTCTTCTTTCTTTTCTACCGATTATTATGATTTTACTTATGTGTGAGAATAATGATATCTATCACTCTTTCTTTGTGTTTTTTTTTTTTTTTTTTTGTAATTCCAATTTAATATATGAATATTTAAAATGTAGGTCACTTACGGTTTTTTTGGTGTTTATTTTGTAGTGATGAGTTTCTTGACCTTGTTACCTCATTTTTGTTGTGTAGAGTTGATTTTTGTTGATTTTTTCCAATTGTTGTTTTTATTTTATTTTGTATTTAAGAGATTCGCTGAGTATCGTAAATATGTATACGGATGAGATGAACAATCCACAGGTTTAGCGGGGAAAAGGACTTTGATTAATCCACAGGTTCCGAAGAGTTCAAGGGGAGTAGGTAGGTTCGAAGGACCATGAACAATATGGGGGGATATTGCTTCTAAATCTCCTTTAATGAGAAGGAGATGTTGATTATAATTGCTCAGACGCAATTATAATCATGGGATAATTAGAGAGAAGAAAGAAAACAGAGAGAGAAATTAGCTTCTGTCGCTTTGAAGAATTTCGAATTCTGAGAGAATTCTTACCTTTTCCTCCTTTGTGTAAGATCTTCCTTCCAGGATAGATGTTATTAATTGCATCAACAGATGTTTGAGGTAAATATAATTCACTTTATTTGTAGTAGTTATATAAGTATTTCAAAATCTTCGTTTATTATATACATATACAAGTTTAGGTAATTTTAATTTTTAATTTCAATATGGTATGTTTCAGGTATTTTATTTTATAAATTAAGTAAGAAAATTTGGTAGCAATCACTATAACTTTTATATATTTTTCTTTTATTTCATTTTTTTTATATTATAATTTAAGTAATGTAGATTTTTAATTTTTTTTTGTTTCACTGATGTGTTGGTTTCGATGTGATCATAAGATGAGAAGTGCTTTTGATTGAATGTTTTTTGATCCATCAAACCTCAGTTTCTCTCAAGCAACTGAATTAGCGGAGACATTCCCTTGGGAATTATGGAAATTTTGATTTTCTTTGGAGGTTTTCCTGTTGGAAAGTATGTTACAGTGTAATTAACACGCTTATGTTATTTAACATAAAAATTATTTACTGGTAAATAATTTGTGTGTTCAAACCGAGTTTGAACATAAAGAATATAATTTATCATGAGAAAAATTTTACCCGAACTTTTGTACCCTATGTACAACACGTTTAAGAATGATGTAAACACAAATAGAGTTTTTGGTCAAATGTTGTATAACAACTGCGTTCAAAATAGATAACGATAGGGAGAGAGCGCTTTGAGTGCAGAAACTTTTGTTAATTTGAAAACAAATGGATAGAAAGAACGCTGTTTGTCCATATACTATAAAGCTCTTCGTTAGTCCGCTTAACACGTTTGCTGTCGCTCAGGAAGTATACTATTTGCAGAGCAAAATGTCATCGATGCAAGGTTATTCTATGGATGCTACATATATACATACATAATTGGTCATTACAATTCTTCAGTCAGGATTACGACCTAGATTCTCACACCACCACTTATGTTGTGTGTTAATTTTATAAATGAATGGCGGGACTTACAGTTTAAAGTCGACTCCGAACGACAGATTTTTGAGAAACTGTTCATGGCAATTTTATTTACTCTCAGAGTTTTCGCAAGAAATCTGCTGAGACGAAGGCGCCGAAGAAATATCTTTTCATATTTCATTCTGATGTCTGACCTGGGGTTTGAACCGTGGACTTACGTCTAATAAGCCAATATACTACCTACTAGACTACAGCGATTTCTTTATTTCACGGATACTGCAACTTGAAATTACTGCCACAAGTTATGTTGCCTATTTCCCTGAAATGTCGTTTGTGAGAGAGAGAGACAGATGTATCAGTATCAGAGATCAGCAATGAGTCGTATTTTCGCTACTCATACGTACTCATGAAATTTTGAGTATGAGTGAGTCAAGAGTATTGAAATTAAACTACTCTGATTCATTCGTACTCGCTACAACATTGATTTATAAGCATAGGTTGCAATGAGTATGAGTACAACGTTGACATCAAACTCACAACATTCGATTCATTGTTTGATTCATACGCCTACTCATTCTGATTCATAAATTTAGAAAAATACTTATAATACTTACGAATGATTCGAGTCACTCGAATCATTCATCAAAATTTACAGTAGTAGTTATTGTTGCATTTACAAAAGAAGATAAAAGAAAAGACAAAGACAGCAAGCAAAGCACACACACAACCTTCTAGCGAGTATTGTGGTGTTCGTACTCGAATCATACTTATTTTGTGCTTCGTGTATATGTTGAATCCTGGAGAGTCGAAATCAACAACATCGTGCGTATTGTTAAGTATGAGTACGATGAGTATTTCTAACTTTGAATATGAGTAGTATGAGTATAGTATTAAAATAAGTATGAATGCGTATAAGTATCAGAAATTATAAGTATGGCTCGAATCTACTCATCGTTTTGAATACTCGTTGCTGATTTCTGATCAGTATATAAAATATATTAATTATTATCAATTTTTCTCCTTCTTCTCTTTTTTAACAACTCCAAATTCAATTTATAATTCCAAATGTCTCATATGAATTATAGAATTTCGTATTCAAAGAATTAATTTTTTTATTTCCAATTGGGTCAAAAGGTCTTCTTAACGCAGTGTCATACGATACTACATACCAATGAGACTTGGTGGTGTACGTAGGAAACAAACAAAAAAAAAATAAATGAAATAAAAAATAACTGCACATTTAGATATTCCATGGAGGTTATAATGCAACGACCATTATTTAAATCGAGCAAAAGAATTTTCTGCTTATGCATGCATGCACACACAAGGCAAAAGACAAAAGAAGTTCAATTTTATTGCTTTAATTTAAATTAGAATAAGAAGAAGAAAAAGGAAAATAAAAAGGAAAGTATAACCAACATGTTGCCAATATTAAATTAAGGTAATGATAGATACATTTTGTTCGCATATAAAAAATATTCACACATTTAAACAAAAAAAAAATTAGTTACAGATGGCAAAGGGCGACTGCATGATATGCTAAAGTTATTTTTCATGAATTAATTTGCTTGAAAAAAATGCAAATATTCGAAATATCTGTTCAACCTTTTTCTCTCTCTCTCTGTATAGTGAAATATTAGAAAACTACAAGATCAATAATATTGGGTCTATTGTGCTACCACATTCTATTTAATTAAGGATGTCATGAATGGGGTATTTCCGTACGCTTTCGAGCAAGTGCTGAACAGATAGTTTCTTTCCCCTTCTTCTTGTCGAAAGTTCTGCAGAAATCACCACCCTTATGGACAGAGATCACATAGTAGTAAATGTTTAGTCAAAATAGAAAATATTATTAGAACTGCTGCGCCCTACCAGATTATTGTACTACTTTTAGAGCTGAAATAATGGCTATAAAAATTGCCGCGTTGCGTAGGTTTACCTACAGTAATGCGGTCATTACTATATATTCCTCTAGAATTTATATACCACGTCTAGGATTATCTAAGAATACAGGATGCCTCTGAAGAAGATAGTGAGACATTCGACGGTTACCCTCATCTGGGTTCCTGGATACGGAAAAATCGAAGATAACAACAAAGTCGACAGACTTACAAAAGTTGGCACGGCAGAAATTCAAATGATTTCCTTTATAATATTGGATAAGATTCTCGCGATGGTTGAGAGACACCAACCAGGACCTGCATTTATATGACGGAATAGGAAATATACATATCGCTCCTTTATTGCAACATAGTCATATCTCAAAAAATTAAAAATTTGTAGTTACTTAAGCAAAACTGCTCTTTTAGATCTTCTGTACATGTTGAAAAAAAATCAGTTTTATATCCCAAGCTGAACCAAAGTTATAGCAATTAGAAGTTAGGCAATTAGATCATAGAACTTATGTCTTGAAAACTTAAATCGCATTTTGCCAAGTTCAAGTTTTTTTGAGATATGACTATGTTGCAATAAAGGAGCGATATGTGTTACAACGAGACCTTATAGGACACTAGTAAGCTGAGCCCATTCAGACGGCTGTCACTTGAATCTAACCTAACCTAATTTATTTATAAAAAAAATATTATCTTTACTTACTTGTTCTTCCTATGAATTTCTAAAATTCCTTCTTTTTGAGTTAACATACCGTAGAGGGAGCTTTCTAAGTTTAAGCTTTTAATCTTCCGAGTTTGGTTTATGCGTTAATGAATTTATCAGTAGATCAGACGGTGAGCCAATCTTATTTAACCCCTTTTCTCTCGCTGTGTATGGTGCACTATCAGTAAATTGTCAAGAAAACACTTAAAATTCAAAGCCACCGTTTATTCCTACTTACGAATTTTAAACGAATTCCTCCTTATTGGATCTATATGCAGTAGAGTAAAAATATTTCACCCAATCATTTGAGTTTTGCCTTCATTCAACCTGTCGATAATTCAGTTAGTGAGTCTGTAATACAATTATTTTACATATCAAGACGATCCATATCTACTTTAGGTTTTTTCGGAATATGAATAGAACTATGATAGTGCTCTTAGCTCATCCAACCTTATTATAAAATTTGTAGACTTGGCTTTTTATTCGAAAATAGAAAGAGTAAAACTAATCGTTTTTATTGTTACATAATGGTTTGACAACCGCATAGCATATTATGCCTTGTCCCAGGGCTAAAACAAAATGAACAAATTGACGAAACAACTTGGGATGTTAAATTTTTTCTTTTTTTTTTCGTTTTATTTCTTTCAATTTTTGTTTTTTTTTTTTGTTTCAATTTATTTGTTTTTATTTTATTTTTTATTTTTCTTCTTCTTCTTCTATTAGTACGTGTCTCATGCAATTGAGAAATTTTTTCCTGATGAAACATTTGCCACAAATGCATGTTTGACTTGAGAGGACGACATGCCATTATTTTTGTTGGCATTTGAAAGCAATTGAAGAGTAAAACTGAAACTGAAACTACTCATACCGAAACTGAAATAAAATGTGAATGTCAAAATATTTATAGGAATAACACAGCAGAAGCAACAGCAACAGCAGCAGCAGCTGCTGTGACATGGCACAGAGCATGAAAGAATCATTTATAATCGAAATGAAGGGTTCTTATGAAAGATGACAGTAATTTGAAGAACATTTTTTTAATAATCGAAATAATGATAATTTTCTAATTTCAGGAAGTGCAGTTCAAAAGCAAAAACCATTTTACAAAATGCAATATTGCATGCAATGTTTCACGCACTTTTAATTCTAACGACAACTTGAGTTTATTAAAGAAAACATTTCATACCAGAAGATATTTGAAATTAACATATGAAAATTGTAATCACATACATACATACAAAATTAGTTAAATAGTAAAGTTATTAGTACAATACAATTACAAATTATATTATAATTACGACCTTATCTCGTTGTAGTATAACACACCAGGTCTATAACAGATAACGTTTACTTACTGTATAGATTGTTCGCCGATATAGTCTCATATCATCTCATTTACTTAATTGATTATTTAGTACTATTGTGTGAGGATTACAACCTAGCTTTACGCATCAGCCATATCGTGATTGTTAATTATATTCATGAGTAGAGGAGCCTACAGTTTTATTTGAACAGTTTTTTTCAAGATGTCTGAGGTAGTACTTGAACCACGGGCTCTCGTCTAATAAGCCAACACACAACCTACTAGACTACGACATCTTCATATCCTCATTAATGTCGAAAATTTCCTCAACGTTTAATTGCTGGATTATATGTGAACCTGATAGAACAGATTCAAAACATTGATACATTTTCTAGAATTTATTCTAGAACTCCTGCTACCATCAGTCTACTACTCAAACCGTCAGTCAAGTACTCGATGCTGTTCCAACATATAACTTCTTAGCATCTAATATGCACAACCACGAATTTTGGGTTGTATTAATGCCACCACAGATTCCAAGAATATGTTCCAATGATTTATTTTCATCGTCACAGTATCTACATGTAGAGTTCGAGACATGCCCATTTTGAATAAGTCAAAAGACCGGCTACCAACCTCAGGTTATTCCTAAATAGTCTGATATATGACTCAGATCTCCGCTTATTGTAATTTCTCAACAAAAATTTGTATTGTCCCAAAACCTGCTTGGTTTGAGCAAAGTCTTTAACTTCCTTTACCCTCCTTTTCGTTGAGCGGACCTTCCTAAACAGTAATGGCGTGAAAGCTGCCCTCCTCGTAAGCTCGTTAGCTTACTCATTGCCGAGAATTCCCACATGGCCTGGGACACAGCAGAGAGTAGCCATATATTTTATTTTAAGCCCATAAGAACCGAGTGATTGAATGACAGCATGGCATAAACTTCCATGTGAATAATGCCTGCGTACACAAAAAAATTTCCCCATGTGTTTAGAATATTTCATTCTGGGATCGAAAACACCCACTCCTATCCCAATATCCGTTTTTGACTCATCTGTTTACCACAAAAGAGCATGAAGCTTCCAGGTTACTCCATTCATTTTTGTTATTAAGTCTTATTGTAAAGCATTTCCCAAAATCATAGTCTACACGTTCTGTCCAGGGGACAATTGAGGAGGAAGCTGTTAGCAAATCAATTTTTTTTGGTTTAAGAAATCCTCTAATGATTGATGGCTAGTCTCCCTTCAATCTAAACATCAATCACGTTAGTTTCTATATCTTGTTCAACCCCATTTGAGATGTTTAGGGATTTGTTCCACCTGCTTAAAATGGGTTACATAATTGATGAGCTGCAACCTTTCTGAATTATAGCATGCATGACTTTTACTTAATTACTCTTTGACATTTCAATAAAAGGAAAATGTTTAAAAATGTGCCTTACAGTTAAAGACTTTTGTTAACAATGATCATAATGTCATTCTGTAGAAAACCACAAACGTTTTCATAATTTTAAAACTCTGTATTACCTTTTTATGGCAGCCAATTGCAAGATGCCAAACTCCATTTAGTCAAACAACTATCGTTGTGCGGCAACAATAAGAAAAAATTGTGAAAAAATTTCGTATTTTTTCTTGAAAAACAACACAATATAAATAAAAGTGAAACAAAACTTGCCAATATAATGGACGTTTATTTTCTTAGCTTTTCCTTTCTTTTATAATAGGAAAATTTAATTTTTTTTTTTATTTCTTTTTTTTTCTTTTTTCACGATTTCTTTTTTTTTTTAATTAAAATAAATACAAAGACGGAAAATGTAATAATAACAGTGTGGACCAGGCTCATCATGCAATACACAAACATTACCAAAAGAAAGAAATTGCAAAATAAAAAAAAACTGCAAAAACTGGTATTTTTGTCCATTTTCGTTATCGAAATTGCAACAGAAAGCCAAAAAGCCAGAGAAGGAAATAAAATAGTCACAATTTTTTATTACATATCCGTTTATGGTTGAAATATTTCATCAACAACAACAGGCAACAAATAGAAAAAAAAAAAGTTGAAAATAAAGAAACGAATTTGATGCAATTCAACTTAAAAATTCTAAATACGGCCGGCCAGTGAAACAAATGCAATTATGTATATGGCTGACTATTCCCATACAACGTTGCATCCCTCCCTTAGGTTTCTATGATACACTATAGGGTTTGTCAATGGGGCTTATTATACAAGAAAGTACCCTTAAAAATAGATTGTATATTACAAAATAACACTTCTTTTTTGGTTACCATACTCGTTTAGTTGGCCTAAACATTCCTATACATTTTCCTTTGTCTCATACTCGTATTTTATGAAACTCATGGCAGCTCTCATGTGTTGTGCATGTTTAAAAGGCAGAAATTCCATATTCCAATTTGGATGATGGAAAACAATACATTTACACACACATATACATATACACCCAAGCACCCGTACATACATACTCGTACAGTATATCATCCACAGCATATAAACTTTTGCATCTATGGCCGTAGAGGAAAAAATAGGAAAAAAAAAATTTCAAATACCAATTGCAAATATTATGGTCAAAACAATTTCGATAAAAAGTTTAATTTCGAGGCAAAACAGTTTGTGGATTTTGGGATTATTTCAATTTTTTTTTTGTTTTTTGCTTGTGGTTTTGCTTTTATTGTTCTTTTTCCAAACGTTATGCAATCGTGGTAATAGAAAAAATTTAGAATTTACGAATGTTATCCTGCATTCATGCCTCTTATATTGTAGCAAACGGACAATGTTTTAAATATCTCGCCTTAAAACATAAGCATACACTTTATTTACATATGAATGTGAACGCTTATCCTTCTATTTAACACTTTATGATATGCTGCAGACCTCTAGCATTGTATAAGCCAACGTTAAGTGAGATTTGCTTGGATCAAACGATGAGTTACTAAGGATTTGAATCCAATATAAGGAGAAAAAAAAAAATAAATTCATTCTTTTTTAAGGTAAATATAACAGAAGACAATAAAACGCTTCATCATGGTGATTCTAAATTCTAAAAAATTAAGAGGCTTACCTTTCCAAATAATCCACCTCATCATCATCACAAAACGTCTCATAGTAAGATCGATAAGCACAGTGCCATCTGTTAGGGAGGGAAGAGTAACACAAAGTTTCTCACCTCTGCACCCAAAATATTAAACACGGCAACCCTATCGTTCCGACCATTAGTAACCTACAGAGTTATTGTTCAGTCAGACAGAATGAATCTAAAAACAATTTAATTGGAGTTGGACAAGATACAGAGATAAGCACGTGTTGATATAACAAAGGCAATGAGAACCTATCTTACAACGGCGCTAAAAGCTCTGTTAGATTTAAATCCACTGTACATGGTAGTGAGGAACAAAGCTTTGAATACTGTCTGTAGGTTGATGAGATTGGCTGACAGCTACCTCCTTAACCGTCCCCAGGACAGAACCATTAGAACCAGGGAAGTGTTTCCCAACGAGCTACAAACTCACTTAAAAGAGGTACTATTTCGCGGTATACAGATGTGTCAAAAATGAATTTTGAGACAGGATCAAGAATTTTTGCCCCCGAATAAAATATTCTGAACACATGAGAAAACATAGGTTCATTGCGGAAGTTTATACCATCGAAAGATGTGCTCAATTCAACTCTGTAGAGTGAGGATGAGGATGTTTGGAAAGGTATGCTTAATAAAAGGGAAGAAAAAGTGAAGCATGGAGGTTGTATTCAGCTCAACATGTAGATCGTGTGACGATGAGAAAGAATCGAAAAACATTCTTATAACCTGCGAGGCATTAATGCATCAGAAAGGGAAATACGTGGGTACGTATTAGGTGATGGGCGGATAATTGACCTTGTTGACTGTGACCAACAACCTACAGTTTGTCAAGACCATAGGCTTGAAGGAGACATTTTAGGGATATCCTATACAATATAAGGGAATTAAAAAAAATATTAATAGCAATTCAATACACCAATTGCCTCTTCAGGAGTAAAAAATTGGGTTAAAAAACTGAAATAAGGCACTCCTAAGAAAGCAAATGCAAAATAACTGCACTTGAAGTTTATGGTGGCATCATGGTAAAATTGGATGGTCACCTACAAGACCAGAAATTCTATTGTACACCCTGAATTTATTAACAGAAAGTGTCAAACCAAAGGTGGTTTCAAAAGAATTCACACTTTGACACACATAAAACTATCGTGATGGTTGAGACATGTCAACCTAGCTAAATTTATGACAGAATAAGTAATGTCGGTGTTATAACGGAATTATGATCTCTTTCTTATAAATATGCTATGTAAATCGAAAATCGATGATGCGCTAAGTTAATCCAGTTAGGAATTTTTAATTCGCTTGCATCTGAAAAACAATGTGCAATTTAGTTTGTATAGATTTTTACAAACTGCTTAATATGCAGCTTTTGAAATTAGGATGCCCCCACAAGTGTACTTATTACTTCTAGTCTAGAAAAGTATTAAAAAAATTTTCTTTTTTTGGTCATAATATTTGTTTAGAAACAAAAACTGTAACTCAAATCCTTAAACCTAACCTCACCAGCCCACACAAAAAAAAAAAGACCTGAGAGACTTACAAGTACTTGCAACACTTAAGGCATTTTGTAAAATAGTTTCGTTCAGCTTTGCCAAAATAGAAAATAAAAAAAAAATGTGAACAGAGAGAGAATGAATGAAATAAAGTTTAATTCCTTTATACTCGACAGTTGTAGTAAAATATCCTTACAGACTCTCTAAGCTCTTACATACATATAGGAGAAGCGCACCAGCGGACACACACTAACACTTGTTTACAATGCAAATGAATGAAAAGAAAACTTTACACTCATGAAAATAATTTTTGTTGAAATAAGCTTTTGCTCCTTTTTGCTGCCTTTTTTCCAAAGGAGTCTTCTTCTCCTCACCCACTCTCTCTTCTGTCTTTAAGGCAAAGTATGAAAATTTTAAAATGTGGAGTGTGTGGCTGCATAGGCATTATGTATACATGTGTATGTGTGTGTGTGTCTGTACGTGTGAACATAAATATTGTACGTAAGAATTTTCCGGTTTTTTTTTTCTGGTTGAAGTAAAATTTATAAACGGAAATTTGCCCAATTAAAGTAGGAAGCGTAAAATTGAGTTTTGTGGCAATACACCAAATGAAAAGCAACCGAAAAAAGAAATATAAATTAAAGAAAAATAACGAAAAGGAGATGAACAAAAACAAATATGTTTGCATGCATCACAACATCACCAACATCGTCCTCATCAGCATCATCATCATCAGCATCATGGGAACAGCCAAAATTTTCATACAAGAGTCTTACCAGTCGTAGAGAGTGTATTTTATATACAAAGAAATACTTACATACACTCGTACAAACTGCTTTGTGCGTTTGTTTGTAGACGTATGAGTGCAAGTTTTAGTCCTTTATTTTTTTTGTATCCTACCTCGGGTTATTGTTGACGTTGCTTTTTTTTGTTTTAAAAAAAGTTTTCCTTCTCTTTCTTTTGTTTTTGATGATTTTCGAAAGAGTTATAAAACACAGATGCCTGCACATTTATTACAGGCGTTTTTGTTCTGAGAAAAATGAGAAACATTTTGTATGAAGGATTTTACATTTTCATGGATTTTCTTCTTTCTGTTATTTAATGGCACAATATTGTTGCAATTTTTTTTTCTATTACAGACTTACTGAAGTCCGTGTTCAGATTGAGAGAAAGTTCTATTGAAACTTTTCCATTAAATTACAGTTTTTCAAGACAATCTTCCACCTAGTGTATCTGTTACTTAAATAAGATTACACTGTGGTCTATTAAAACCAAAACGGCCAGCACATATCCCCAAAACAGGCAGTTCAGTTCAGAGCATTTAATTTACCTCGGCTTGGTCACTTTGAATATAACATCAAGCACAGACTAAAAAACGAGAACATGCATATGGGATGGAATTCATTCCTCCGGAACTAAAATTCGTATGTTCAAAAGCAATGTTGAGTTAATTCTACTATTTAGGAATGAGATATAGAACGAGGGCCCAAGGCTTCATAACAATCAAATTTTTAATTTTTTCTACGTTTTGCACTGCACAACGTTATGGATCAAATAGAGGACTAGAGTCTAGTTTAGGATTAGTGGGTGATTCTAGGATCCTTTAAATGGTTGTATATATTTATTGTTGAGGTGTAAACCGGTTTAAATCATAATATTCGCCTCTTTCTAGGCACTCAAGTAAATTTGAAAGCCACACAGAATCTAAAAACATTCATCGTGGCCTTAACTAACAGCACTTGTTAAATGAACTGTCGAAAAATTTTACTTTCGCTATTGTCTGAATATGTACATGGGTAAACAAATTGGTGCGCACACAATCTGTGTTGCACTTGCCTCATTTAAAATGCTTTAAATGGAGGGTAATATGCTTAGAATGACGGCGCATATTGTTTTGTCAAAGTTTGGGAAAACTTTGACACTTTCTGATTGGAAGATCTTCAGCCAAGACGAGCACTTTTAAAAATTAAACCTCAAGTTTGTCTGGAGCTTAGAAAGTGGAATTGAAGAAAACGTACAAAAGATTGACGCCATTGTTTGCTGTCCCCTGTTATACTATATAAGAGCAGACTTGCCATTTATTTTAACAATCTTTATGTATTTGTTAGAATTTCTAATTGGTTTGGAGAGCAATGAATTTTGTATTTAAGCGGCCTATTGATTTCCATTATCATGAGTTGTTCAAATAGTATTAATAAACACCTCTTGAGAAAAATCAATTCAAATGTACATTTTGAACTTGAAAAGTGGACGAATAAATACAATCTAAATGAAATCTGCTAGATATTTAACCTTCCTATACCCGCGCCAAAAAGTGAAACACCAATACCCGCGCGTTGGTCTGTGAGACCGACAATGGAAAATCCTATATCCATGGTACTATTTCAAAAAATTTTTTTTGATGCAAAAACGAAGCTTATTACGAATAATGAAGCTACCAGTGATTTCAACTTACTGACACTATTTTTTTACAAAAAAAATCGCAATAATAAAAAAATCGGTCTCACAAACCAATGCGCGGGTATAGGAAGGTTAAAGGCAGCACTTAAGGAATGTCTGCAACTTCCTTGTGCATATTTTCAAATTGAAAATATTTTTAGGCTCCAATACCTGCAAAATTACACACAATTTCCTTTGTGCATGTCATTGACACCCAAAATATAAAACAATAGTCGTATAACCTGATTAAATAAAATATCCGAATGACTTTATGGAAGATATTAATATCAATTCCTACAACCACCTGTGAATCGTTCGTGAAAACTAAGGCAATGCCTGCAAACAGGCCTTCACTGTAGGAATAAAATGAAAAATTAACTGCATTGCCATCTTGCATTCCGTTCCGCCGTGGGAGGCATTTAAAATGCAATCGAATCACTTTTTGAAAATATCTTCAAATCAGATTATACTGAATAGTTTACAATTTAATTACAATATCTTTAAGTGTTATAGAATACATAAATCTCTTACACTAACTAACCATTTCGATGTAAATTAAAATAAATTATTTCTAATTAAACATTCAACTGTTAAAAATAAGAAATTTATAAATTTAATCTCTTGCAGACAAGCAAGCGTTATTCGGACGAATGTAATTTGCATTTTATCAGTCAGTTAGATGGTAATTTGAAAAATAAATTTACATGGACTTACCACAATTAGATAAATCCACTGGCACTCTGACAGTATCACTGATTCTGAAAATGAAAACAAAAATAAAAATAAGTGAAAATGAAAATGAAAATGAGAATAGAAATGAAAATAAATATGCAGTAGGTTATTAACATAAAAGAACGATTTATTTGAAATTGTTAAAACTAAATGTGCCATAATTATGCATACAAATGTAAGCAATAATGGCCATAATCATAGCATATGCTGTAACAACTGACAACAACTGGCAAATGAAATACTGCCTGCAGACAGCAATTGCATGCTGTGCAGCGGACAGCAGCAGCAGTCTATTTTTTTAATTAAATTAAAAAAAAAATTTTTTTTTTTTATTTATTTTAAGTATTTTTGCAAAGTAAACTCTTTTGCTGTAAACGAACCAGTGTTTTGTTTTATAGATTTGCTGGCTGATACATTTATAATTGACACGCTCATATCGAGTTTAGTTTAGTTTACATGCGGTGTTTAATTAAAAGTTTTATTGTTTTTGCTTTAAGATATACGAAAAACTAAGATATTTTTTTTATCTGTTATTCATTATGAATTTGAATTGAGTAGATAATGCATGCAAGCTATAGTTTGTTATATTTACCGTTAGATTTTGCTTGATTTAATTATCACAATGAACGAATTTAATTGACTTGTCAACCAATTAGCTTGTACAGGAGCAGATTCGGTTGAAAGATAGGATTTCCATCATTAAAGCAACAGTCATACCTGTTTGCATCGACATCTACAGACTGTTATTAACTTTGATTAAAACTTTAAACAAAATTCAATTAATTTCAAAAAAAAAAAAAAAAACAACGCAATTTTCTTTGATAAGTTATGTGTAGGAAAAATAAGCAAAGTTTTGATTTGTAACGCAAAATATTTATTTATTCATCCATATCGATGTTATCGCTCTCATAAATTAACACTAGAGTTCAAGGCACTGGCGCATTTTTTTTTTTTTTTTATATGAAACCAGCACTCAGGCAGGTTTTTTAGGAAAGGTGGAAAGGGGGAAGATGCGAACGGCAAGGAAACGAGTTGCTGCTAGGTGACTATAAAATGTCCAGTGCTATACCTTCGCCATTAGACAGTCTACAGGCAATCGTCCCCAAGAAGCCCGCAGTTTCTCACACCACTTATGTTGTGTGTGTTAATTTTATACATAAGTGGCGGGACCTACAGTTTAAAGTCGACTCCGAACGACAGATTTTTTGAGAAACTGAGAAGAAATCGCCGAAAAAATACTTTTTACTTTTTTACTTTATTTTTTTTTATTTTTTGATGTCTGGCCTGGGACTCGAATCCTGGCTTTTACGTCTAATAAGCCAGCACACTACCTACTAGACCATGGCGAACGAATATTGCATACAGACAATTTAAATAATGAGTTGTAAAGGGTCCGCCAAATAACTTTTTTTTTTTGAAAATGCTTTAAAAAAAAACTACTGAATATTTACTCAAATTTCTTTTTTTATTTGAAAGTACAATCCTTCCGGTTAATAATGGAAAATAATTTCATTCAAATGGCTACCTCGGCTGGCCATGCAGTAGCCTACACGATCGGTCCAATTTTTAAGCACATTATCGATTGTGTGCAGCTGTATTTTACCAATGGCTTCACGAATATTGTCCTTTCAAGCGTCAATTGTCTCTGGCTTGTCGGCGTAACACTTATCTTTGACGGCACCCCACAAATAATAGCCCAACGGTGTCAAATCGCAGCTCCGAGGTGGCCAAACGACATCAGCTCTGCGGCTGATAATGCGATCTTCAAAAACAGAGCGCAAAACATCGAGTGTAGCTTCGGCTGTGTGGCATGTAGCGTCGTCCTGTTGAAACCAAATGTTGCCAATATCCTCCTCTTCAATTTTTGTGAACAAAAATTCGTTCAACATGGCCCGATAACGATCGCCATTGACTATAACGGCCACTCCTTGCTCATTTTCGAAGAAAAATGGCCCAATTATGCCTCTGGACCAAAATCCGCACCAAACACTGACTCGTTTTGGGTGCGTCGGCTTTTCAATGTATGCGTGCGGGTTTTCTGTCCGCCAAATGCGACAATTTTGCTTGTTTACATACCCGCCAAGATCAAAATGAGCTTCATCTGAAAAGATGATTTTTTTGCCAAAATCGGCATCTTCTGTAAGTCGATCGCAGGCCCACTTAGCGAAGCGAAAACGCATTGGATGGACAATATTCGTTCAGCGGAAGGATAAAACTAATTATCTGTCAAATCAGACATGAGCTAAGTGTTACCATTCACGAAATAAGCACTGGTTGAAAAAAAAAACGTTAGATGGCGAACCCGATAGTATACCTTACACTATTTCATAAAGCAAAAGCACTTGAAAAGGATTTTGAATATTTGAATATATCATAACCGGAACATTAAAAGATTCTGAATGCATAATATTTTAACACTACACAGTGATGTCCAAGTGTACTTTGCTTAACGTGGGCCTCGCCGTTAGGC
Organism: Sarcophaga caerulescens; assembly: GCA_927399465.1. Classification (NCBI taxonomy): domain Eukaryota; kingdom Metazoa; phylum Arthropoda; class Insecta; order Diptera; family Sarcophagidae; genus Sarcophaga; species Sarcophaga caerulescens. The sequence continues at coordinate 134,996,700 of OV656872.1, read as the reverse complement.
ATCTCCCACGGTGCCACAAATGGCACACAGTGAATATAATGCGTAGACCAACGCCCCCACATACATGCTGTAAACACTGGCTGCAACACTGTATGTGGGTACCAATTCAAAATCATGCAATTTGGACAAGACTTACCCCTTGTTTAGGGGTCGGAGACCATCTAAACTCCTTTAATTCGTTAAGAATGTAACGCCACACCGTACTGACACACTCCCCGCGATTTGGGTCTAAACCACGGCCACCACGTGCTCCCGTAAAGGGGGCCTCACCATTTGTCAGGCAGGGACAAGTCCCTGGGGCTCCTGACACCCGTGGTACCAGATTAAAGACCTCTGGTCAGACTTCGCAGCCAAGCCAAGACCAGACTGCTACCAGTTGAACCCCAAATAGTTCCTGACTGGTAGCAGCACCCTTAGTCGCCTTTTACGACAAGTATGGTGATCACTGTGGTAGTATTCTCTTCCCGCCACCACACGGGGAACAGTAATGTCCAGTAAACTGTTATTGCAGAGTTTTCAGTTAAATGTCACACTTTGAAGTGACAGCATCACCTTTACGTGAAGCCTTTGTAAATGTAAAACGTTTGGGAAAAACTAAATATATTACGGAAATACTTTTTTAAGTGGAAAAATAGTTTTTCTTCAAATAGTTTATGAATTCCTATCATTAAATGCGATGTTTCAACTCAAATTTATTTTGCATAATCCAAAAAAATTCTTAAAAATAAATCTGTAATCAATTCTGCAACCACTTAATAATGCAGTCAGTTGAATATTTTATGAGTGCCATAATTCAATTTCCTTTTCTCTTTTATTTACAAGCTTTTAAGCCAAAATCAAGTCAATTGTTATTGTGTTTTCATATACTCAAATGCAAAAAAAAAACTTTGCTGATATCATTAAAAATATTATTTAAAAACAGCAAAAAAGGGAAAAAAGAAAGAGCTTAAAAAATCCATTAATAACTGCCATGATTTTGAAATACTGAAAAGTACTTAAACATATACCGAAAAAAAAAATATGAAAGGAAATAAAAACTCGAAAAATTTAACAGGAAACTCAAGAGGACCTTTATTGCAAAAAAAAAAAAAGGAACGAAAAAAATACACTGGAATTAAATTTAAAATTAAAAGAAAAAAAAATGGTTAACAAATTACGATCACATACTCATAATTGAAGAAAGTTCAAAATCTTGAAACAAAATTGAATGCCATTATTCCAACTGTTGGCAATTTCTCTCAGTGTAGTGATAATAAACATACTAATATTCCGTTCTAATATAATAATAACATAGTCAGAGCACATATTCACTTAAACGAGTCAATATGTTGTGGCATTTTTACCATGTAAGCGTTTCCAAATGATTACATGGCAGAAAATAAAGCAAAGGAATGAATGGCTCTGCTAGTTATTCTTGTTATTTTTATATTTCGATGAAAAATGATGAACAAAAAAAAAACAGAAAAATATTCTGGCATTTGACCATGACACTAAAGCACCGACAACAAAACAAACAAAAAAATAAAACCAAAATAATAACGAACAAAAATGTTATTTCTCTACCAAAATGGTAACAACACCAGTATCAGCCACAGTAGCATCATCCAACCAGTGCACATGATGATACCTCCGCCCTAATATTCCGTCTATGTAAGGAAGCAACAACCGCAACGAGTTTAGCCAAGGAAATGAAATGAATGACACTTGAGAGAGTAATTACTTGATTATCTTGTGGCATGGGGATATGGTAACAAGATTTTAACATTTAATAGATTCTGTCCCTTTTATTCTCATTTTCATCTTTATTTTCTTCAACTTAAATGTCAGATGGACAGACAGACAGACAGGCACCATCATTAAGTTACGAAAGTATGATACCGTGTAACATTAAAATTGATTCACCTAAAGGGAGTTAAAAAAAGCAGGAAAATGTTAGTAAATATGTATAACAGATGTGCAGCCCTTGCGCTGACCAACTTCTACCCCAGGTTGGTGGTATTTGGTCAGTATAGGGACTGCGTTCACCTGTGGCGTCACTATGGGCCGCTATGCGTGCTCAGATGAGCTTTTGGCATCAAAGCTACCACTCCAACCAACCTATATGTATGTATAATAAACTGTTGTAACTGCTTGAAGGACTTGCAGGTATTAGTTTCTAACTGTACATAGCGCTCTAGTATGGGACGCCACACCTACCTTAGAAAGAACTTCACAATCACCCTCATGTTACTCTTATGTAATACATATATGAGGAGAATACAGAGTATATAGTATGCTTTGCATCATTTGCTGTAAGTTCAAGTTTGATAGTCAGATGGTTCTGGGCATCAACGTCACGAATCGATTTCTCATTACAAAACTACACTCAAACCTCGTTTTATGCGATTGATCCGTTCCAGAGAAAATCGCATAAAACAAATTCGCATAAAACGATACACTAGCTTCATACAAAATCCACTAATAGGGATTTAAATAAAAAAGCGCATAAATTCAAATTTAACCCTTAAAATTCAAACAAAATCGCATATAAAAAATCAACAAAAAATGAATCCCTGCTGAGACCATACAAATTAAAGAAAAAGATAGGAAATAAACAACAACTAATACAAAATTCCAAATAATGAAGAAAATACATAATTTTTCAATAAAATAAAAATATAATACTACTCCACGTCCATAGCATTTGAATAATACTTCATACATCAGAACCGGAAATGCCGAAAAAATTTAAAGATAGTAGTAACTTTGTTACGAACAACACATTTTTTTGGATTTTAACATTCAATATTTCCTTAAAATCGTTTTTGCAAAGAAAAAATTTGAGAATTTTGAAACCGCATAAATTTGAATTCGCATAAAACGAGGTTTGAGTGTACTTGAGTTTTTCCCTTTATTTAGTGTCTACTTGACTGTTTCAAGTATTTCCGGTAAGACAGTATGTAGTATACAGTCACCATGGCCGTGGAATCTTAAAATGTACTAACTTTAAGGACCATTATTACAACTTGCCGTTAAACTTGGGTTTAGTTAAAGGTTCCCTTTAGCTAAAGGGAACTGTAAAGTTACCTTTAACTGATTTTCGTTATTACAACTTACAGATCAAATAAAATTAAAATATGGCAGTGCCGGAGCAAAGTCGAGAAAACTGCTCAATTAAACAAGTTTTTTTTAACGCAGTGGCAACAGCGGACTTCGTTTTGTTGTTGTATATGCTCATTTTGTTTAAATTTGAAGTTGCCATATCGAAAATAGTATCTGATATAACATACATAACACATAATTGGTCATTACAACCCTTCAGTCAGGATTACGACCCAGCTTCTTCACACCACTTATGTTGTGTGCGTTAATTTTATACATGAGTGGCGGGGACCTACAGTTTAAAGTCGACTCCGAACTACAGTTTTTTGAGAAGCTTTTCATGGCAATTTTATTTACTCTCAGAGTTTTTGCCAGAAATCTGCTGAGAGGAAGTCGCCGAAGAAATATTTTTTTTTATATTTCGTTTTGATGTCTGACCTGGGATTCGAACTCGGGCCTTCAGTCTAATAAGCCAACACACTACCTACTAGACTACGCTGACTTCATAGTATATGATATGGCAAGTTCAAACATAAAGTGACCTTTAAATGTTAAAGGTAGGATGATCTTCCCTTTAGCTTAACGATCACTTCTATCTTATTGGATACTCATAATAATGAAAAACAATTTATCTGCCCGTTAAAATCCTCCCTTTAGTTAACGGCAAGTTGTAATAATGGCCCTAAGAATGTTTCCAATATGTCTTTACGTGGTGTAAGTACAGGGACTATTATAAAAATATAGTCATGCAAAAGTATGGACCAGAATGCATCATTCGATTAATAACATAATGATGTTTTTATCTGGCAATATGGGTGGTGCTATCAAAATATGAAGATGAAGGATTTAGTTAAGGTTAACATAACACTACCTACCGGCCTGTGAAGAGTGTCTGAAAATATTATTTTTAAATTACAATTTGCCTTCATTTAAATGATTCATTTCTTTAGGAAAATATTTGTTAGGCTTTCCACGTTTCTAGCTCCTTAAATCTTAATTTTTCAGCAAAGAAATGACATGAAACAATTCTAGATATTTTCATGCTGAGATCATACTATTTGAGTTGAATTTATTCAAATAACCCTCCTCTCCTTGCTTTCATTTAGGAAAATGTTGACACCAAAAGCAATAGAAAATATGCCTCTCATTACGCCTAATATCTATGCATTTGAGATGTTGTTTACAGAAATATGTACAAAGAAATTCAGGTAATAAGCAAAAGGGTTGTCAATTATTTATTTACTATGGAAATCTTTAGCACGTGGGTTTTCATAAACCAGCAGGTGTTTGAATTTGATTCTATTTCCCACTTTTCTTTTTTGAAAGATAAGATTTATTATTACTTATGCTAAAATAGAGAAAGATACACACTCTCTATTATCGTTCGTTAATGTACTTTACATGTAAATATATTCATTATCAAAATTTAAATGAAATCAAAATGAATTCATTATGATATGAAATGAAATATTCCTTTTGCGTCTTTTCATTTTGTTTTGCATTTGATTAGAATTCATTTGTTATTGAATACTTTGGAAAATAAATAGATTTCTGCTAAACAAAAATATTTAATAAATGAGAATAACAATCCATTGTTTATTAAATTTACGAATAAGAAAATTGTAGTCCGACTACACCGACTGTATGATGCTCTATATTACAATATAATTACAGAAATAATTTTCAGCAATTACAAGTAACAAGTCAAAATAATCACCCTTATTCTGGTTGTCGTCGTCGACGTCGTCTTGCGTCGACAGTTTAAAATTGGTATTCTGTTTGTCGTTATTGACAGTTATAGATGACTGTCGACACACATTTGGTATTCTGTGAACCAATACGCCGTCGATATTGTGTTGTGTCGACTCTGATTTTATCGACATCATTTTTGGTAACGACGACGACAACCAGAATAAGGGTGAATGTATTTATCACGCACTGTTTCAGAAAGCCGGACAATCCTAGTCCGATTTTCTATCAGATATTTTGATTCGTACCGACAAAAGTCTGTGAAAAAATACCGCGAATTCTGGAATCTATATGATGTCACATAGACAGGTCATTAGATTATAAGTCAGGAATAGAAGGACTAAACAACACCTTCATATTAAATCGGAATGTACAACCGACCTACCGCAAGTTGACTTATTTTTCATATTTGCAATGAGAGAACTAACACTACCTAATTGAAGAATGTGCCGTAGAAAATTCTATGATCCAGAAATGTTGGCAGATATGCCTTTGATAGTCTAGAAAACTGTCGCAGACTAACATTTGATCACACTATCATGGTGAAAATAACGGATCATGATGGCAGCCTTACAGAGCAAGTTTTGTGGGACAAACACTTGAATTTTTTACTTCTATCGTTGAAGTTTAGATCTGAGATGGGCGCAGATACAGGTTTCCTAAAGACTTTGAATGAAATCGGAAAGGCCAACTGTTTTACAATGTGCTAAGTATTTAATTTCAAAGCCCAATAGTGAAAGGGCAGAGACAGACTGCTAAGCCAAGAGCGTGACAATTTGGAAAATTAATGTAACCTGCAACAGACCAACAGTTTTATTTACACTAAATCGGAGTACCTATTGATAGATAGTCGCTTTTATTATGTGATTCAAAGCATTACTATCTAAGTTTTTGAACTAAAGGAAAATGGTTTTCCAATTTTATCCTACTTTCTTATAAACTAAAAACCCGTCCATCACTCGACTCTAAATTCTTCTACATTCTTTCGATATAAGCAAGCACCTGACTGCATATTGTTATAAGATGTTTCAAACTTATCTACAATATACCGCAATCACCTTTGAAAGCATAGGGTACAAAATTTAAATCATTAAATCAAAAGCGTTACGTATTTTTTTTTTTAGTTTTATTGCTGTACAGAGAAATTAGCAATAAGTTGCGATAAATTTATTAAATTACCGTTAATTTAAAGCTTTTTAAGGTGCTAAACATTTAAAAAGTTTTTAAAAAACACAGTGGGCCTTTTACGCCGTAGTCTTATTATACGTAACACCGCGGTTCAAACCCCAGGTCAGACATCAAAACGAAATATGAAAAAATATTTCTTAGAGAGAGACTTCCTCTCAGCAGATTTCTGGCAAAAACTCTGAGAGTAAATAAAATTGCCATGAAAAGTTTCTCAAAAATCTGTCGTTCAGAGTCGACTTTAAACTGTAGGTCACACCTAGGGCTGCCAGATTCCGATTCGCAAAAAGCTGGACATTGGGTTTTAAAAACCTGGACAAAACAAAAAAAATCTGGACTTTAAAAAAATACGGAGAAAATGTTAATTTTGGTTTTGTGTAAATAATTTTTATTAAAATACATATAATTTTTATTAAAATATAATTTTTATTAAAATATAATTTTTATTAAAGCATAACAAATGTACAATCAGTGTTGGCTAACATGATTTGACAAAGGTAACATGCAAATTATTGCCCAAGTTATTGCAGTGTACCAAAAAAATTTCTATTTAGCTGGACAAATTAAATTTTAGCTGGACAAGCATCAAAAAAGCTGGACAATCCAGCCAAGTCCAGCCAGGCTGGCATCCCTAGTCTACCTGCTGTCCGCAGATTTCTGGCAAAAACCCGAAGAATAAATAAAATTTGCCATGTAAAGTTTCTCAAACAATCTGTCGTTCGGAGTCGACTTTAAAATGTACATCCCGCCACTCATGTATAAAATTAACACACACAACATAAGTGGTGTGAGAAGCTAGGTCGTAATCCTGGCTAAAGGTTGGTCATAATCAATTAAGGAAGTAAGTAAGTAATGAAGCCAGAAAATAGATAACATTTATGCTGAAATGTCTGATATGAATGATAAGGTTACGTAGAATGGCATTAAGCAACTCCTGCAGTTCCATGAATGTTCCCCTGCAAGCTCATCCCTATCAACTTCATTTTGGAGAGTGTTCCACAGAGATATTTACATTTTTTTTTATAAAAGTATACAATTCCTATTCTATTGAATTCATTAAACATATTAAACTACTTGTCGTTGCTGTCTTTGGTGCTATGGAGTAGAAATTTTTGTTGTCAATCTGGAAATCAAGTGTAGAATTACTCTTCTCAATAAGCAATTGAGAAATAGTGGGAATGTTAGAGAAATAAACTCAAGCCAACATCTTCGTTCCTGTATAAATTTGCAATTCGATTTGAAAATCAGCAGAAGTCAGCTTGAACAGGTCTCGTCTAGATTGGAAAAACCAAGCTTAGGAAGTTCTGTCATCGATTGAAGGGATTAAGGGTGTCTGGAATGAAGTGCAAGGTGAACCTAAATCCGATAAACGTGTTGTTCTCCAGTTTATTAAGAGATTTCATTTCACCAAAAATATTCACTTCGTGTTTAGGATTCTTGAACCTTAACAGAGTAAAACTTTGCAAATTTAAGCAATTTTCAGGCACTTGTTATATCTTCTACAAAACTAGCGTCGACCATTAATTCTGTAACTCAGTGATAATTGAATGAAATTATATTATCTAAGCAGTGGATATCGATCATTTGCAATTTGTTGATGTGCATTGAAGTATGATGTAAAATTTTATAGAATTCTTCAAGTGTTAATGACCGTTCTGTTTTGGTAAACAAAAAAGCATTCAACTGCCTTTGTTGTTCTTTATATCGCCACAAACAAGTATAATGATCATCTCAATATTAATTATATCGATCGAAAGTATTACAAGTTCGCTTTTCCGTCCAAACACTATGTCCATCTGTAACTCTACATTTGGTGGAATTAAAATGCATTTCGGTTCTTAAGAACCGAGTTTGCAGAGTTTAAATAAATTTCATCCCAGTCAGATTTACATATTTTGCATTTCGGTATTCTCTTAATTGTACACTTATTGTAGGGTAAACAGTTTAAAATATTTCAAATTATACCATCGCTCGAGACTGTCACTTAATAAATATACCACAAAAAGGCCTATAGTAGGGAGATTATCACATTGGGACAGCCCCTTTTAAAATCAAAATAAAAAAGAAAAAAAATCAATTCTAAGCAATTACATGTGAAATGTGTCATCACATACTCCTCTTTAACGTATCACAGTCAACGATCTCCAATTTTAACAGTTTATTCCGCTGCCGAAAAGATGACCAAAAGTTTAATGCGCGTTCATGCACTACAGAGGGCAAACTCAAATATTCCAGTATGGTAGTAAGGCCGTCACAGCATTTGGGCAAACGTTCACTGTACCTTTTGAAATCCCTGTAATGGAAAGGCGTTATGGTGATATGTGTCAGTGTGGGATGCTTGAACAAGATTTCCAAATATGACCAGGACATATTATAGAATAGATCAAATTTTAGTACTTTTAAATGTTGCAAATATAAAATATCTTCGATTGAAATGTAATATGAATCCATTATTAATTCTTGGAGATTAGGAAAGTTATGCGAGAAACATAACCCTGTTGATTCTGAGCGAAGAATACAATTTGTTAGAAGCCTAACCTTGGAAACATTTTCAAATTTGTGTTGCCGATTAAAAAATGTTCTTACAATATTTCGATCAAATACATCTTCTATATTAAGAGTTTCCAGTGTATTCGATATGTAATTATAATCGGAAATATCCTCTGCTCCATCTGTCACTATAACACACAATAGGCTTAAAGATTTTAATTTAAGTTTTCGAAAAATTTCATTAAAATTTTTAAATTTTATATTCGAACACCATTTGAGTGTTAAATGCATCAAATTGTTCATACGCGGAAATTCTTTAAACTTAAAATCACATCCAATCAATGACAATTCACACAGTTTGGAACATGCATTGTTTATCTGTGTCAGAACGGTGTCATCGATTGACTCTGGCTCCAATGTTATTGATAATTTTGTTAAATTTTCGAAACGTATTAAATCTTCTATAAAACATACGTTCGTGATCTGTGGGCAAGGCAGTGTTCCAATTCTTAGATTTTCAATATTATATATACGGTCTGTGCTGTTGTTATTGCTTCCTTTGTTATCGTTGCTATCGCTTATATTGATATTGATACTGAGGGTCTTCAGATGGGCGAGACAAAACAACTGCTGTACATCGAAATAGTTCCAAACGTTAAAGGATATGTCGTTAATTTCCAGTTTATTGAGAGCTTTCATTTCACTAAAAATATTCGCGCGAATATTCGATTGAATTTTAGATTTCGTGAAGTTTAAAAGAGTAAAACTTTGCAAATTTATGCAACTTTTAGCCACTTGTTGTAGGTGAGTGTCTTCTACAAAAATACCGCGCAGTGCTAATTCTGTTAGATGGTGATAATTGAATGAAATTATATTCTCATATTCTGAACAGCGGATAAAGATCAATTCCAATTTGTGAATGTACATAGATGAATGATGCAAAATTATATGGAATTCTTCAGGTGTTAGTGAACATTCTGTCATGACATCATTTACTGCATTATACTGCAGCAGAAAAGTATCTGGAAACGTTTGATGAATATGAAGATTTTTACACTTCAAACGCCATACACCATGGAGTAGAGCAAACTCGAATTGTGGACATATTTTTATCAATTTTAAATGTTCCTTGAAGTCGAGATAACGAAATATTGCCTTTAATACATCACAATTGGTGATAATTTTCTCAGAACTTTTCATAGTCGTTTATATATTCAATTATTCAATTTGCTATTATTTTTTCTTTAATAATTCGATTTTAATAAAACTTTGTTGCTTATAGTGAAGAGCGCTGTCCTCCAAATGATATGAATTAAACGATATTGTATTAAAGGTACTTCAGAATAAATTCTTATTACACAAAACCACAACAGATCTCGAGATTGCTTCTCGAAATAGAATTGAAGCAATAAATAATTAAAAATATGATTCAATTTTTCAATGACATGAAAATGTTCAATGATCGTACTCATTATTACTTATTCTGTATTCCTCTAGTGAATTCACGTAATCCTCGCTTAATTTAAACCTCCAAACTTCCAAGATAATAACTTTTGTGCACCCTAAGTTTCGTCTGTATGTACTTGAGTATTGCCAGCATTTCGGTTTGTTCTTCTTTTTAATTGGTCATCACAACTCTTTATTCAGGATTACAACCTAGCTTCCCATACCACTAGGGTTGCCAGATTCCGATTCGCAAAAACTGGACATTGGGTTTTAAAAAAGCTGGACAAAACAAAAAAAAGCTGGACATAAAATGTTAATTTTGGTTTTGTGTAAATAATTTTTATTAAAATATCCATTGTTATTATTGAAGTCGCCGTAGTCTAGTAGGTAGTGTGTTGGCTTATTAGACGTAAAGTCAGGGTTCGAGCCCCAGGCAAGACATCAAAACAAAATACAAAAAATATTTCTGCGGCGATTTCCTCTCAGCAGTTACTGGCAAAAAGTTTCTCAAAAAAATCTATCGTTCGAAGTCGACTTTAAACTGTAGGTCCCGCCACTTATGTATAAAATTAACACACACAACATAAGTGGTGTGAGAAACTAGGTCAATAATCCTGACTGAATAAATAAATTCATTGCAGTCTTTAAAATTTATTTAACTAAACTTAAATTTTCTAGAAAAGGGAAATCATAACTTAGTTCTATAACAAATGTACAGTCAGTGTGTGTTGGCTAACATGATATGACGAAAATGACATGAAAATTATTGCCCAAGTTATTGCTGTGTACTAAAAAAATTTCTATTTAGCTGGACAAATTAAATTTTAGCTTGAAACTGGACAAGCATCAAAAAAGCTGGACAATCCAGCCAAGTCCAGCCAAGCTGGCAACCCTAGTCCCACCACTCATATATGTATAAAATTAACGCACACAACATGAGTGGTGTGAGAAGCTAGGTCGTAATCCTGACTGAAGGGTTGTAATGACCAAGTATATATGTTATGTATGAACCTATTATTCAAACTGATGTCATAAAAAGAATATCAGACGAAAGAATTTGGGTACACAAGCAACTAAATATGATTTTTGTCTGTTGGGATCGAATAAATACCCATTTCTTAATTAAATGATATGAAACCTGGTAAGATAATAACTGAACGTTCCTGAGGCAAGCATTAGAACGCTGAAAAAAGAAGATAAATCTAGCTAAAGATCAGAGGAAATACAAATATATTCTGATGAGTTTAATATTATTAACTTTCCGTCTGAAATTTTTAGATTAAGGCGAATAGGGTTTAAGTAAAAATGTCTAAATAATGTCTAATAATTACAATATATTGTGTTATACCAAAGAAAATAAAGTATAAAGAATGTGCATTTCAACATATTTTGGAATATTTTTCAAAAATACTTCATGACGCGGGGGGAAAGATAGAAGGGAAGGAAAGAAAATAAATGAAATAAAATGATAACGCATCCGCTACACATGTGTTCTTGTCGCAGTCTGATCCAGAATGGAAAGCAGTGACGTTTGACAAACTCTCATAACATAATTTTATTAAAATATTTAGAGGGAGAAAAAAAAAATGAATTATAAGTTTTGCAAAGCAAATGTGTTAGAAGCAACAGATATACAGACTGAAAACTGTCGGATAAAGTTGAAAAATTAAATGTAAACAAACATTGATTTTGTGTTAAAAAAGGGAAAATTTGGGATATTTTTTAATTTCTTCAATGAAAAGTTAAAAGATTCTTAAATATTTAATTATTAATCGAAATGTATGTGGTATTTGGTCGCAATGAATATAATTTCTTGTGCAAAAGGTAAGTAAGAAACTAAATATATCAAGATCAAATAAGACATATTGCTCAAAAAATTTTTTTCTTGCAGAACTTTGTGTATATTATCAGTATTTATTTATTTCTTGAATGAAAACGTTAAAATTCGGCAATTTTTTATTATTAATCGAACTCTTAGCAATTTCTCTTCACAATGAAATAAGTTCCGTGTGTAAAAGATAAGTAAAAAGAAAAATATAACGAAATATATACTCATAACTTTTTGTTTCAGGAGTTTGTGAATATACCTCTCAATTGGTTAAATACTAAGTTAGTGACAATCGATGAAAGGTGTCACCAAATACATTAGTTCCGTATAACGTTTCCTCAATAAAACAGTTCATTTCCTTTCAAAACTATTCTATTATTCTATATAAACATCATCAGATTCTAACAAAATAGAAAATAAAAACCCACCCTAAAATTTAACAAACATAAATAAACAAAAAAGAAAGAATCAGACAGGGACAGAAATACTTGTTGGTAATATTTGCTGTCCCTTTCACAAAATTTTAGTAAACGTCAAACTTTCGTTTCCCTTCTGTGTATATTCTGTGGTCTGATCGACAACTAAATCAAATAACACAAGAATGCGTGTGAGTTCTCTCTGCACAATTGTGCGGGTAGTAATGTTAAACAAATTTTGGTGAGAGCGGGTCGTAATGTTACAACCCGCCATAAGAAATTTTACTTCTACATGATGCGCATTCTTTATATCCATATTCTTTGGTTATACTCACAGATGAGTATAACTCTGCAAGAGAAATGGCATATGACATTTGAATATAATTTTCAACGAAACTCCAATACAATTCCAGCAGGTTTTAAAAACGTTTAAGCTGGGCATAATATTCATAATAACTGAAGATGCTAAGGTACGTCAAAATTGCAATTTAATGTCTTTTGTTTATTTACTCTAACATAACATTTTACCCATACGCCTGATTATCAAATTACTTAACCATAAAAATTGTTTTGCATATAAACCTTATGCTCCTTAAAAGTATGAATCATGTGCCATCGCTTGTACAACCCTTTTCTAGGCACCATTTGTTTTTATGGCTTTTTTTCTCTGCTCATTTATTTCGTATTGAACAAACAATTTTGATTGTTTTTTTTTTTATTTTTTTAATTTCGGCTTGTGGCTGTTGTTTTTGTTTCCAATATTTGATAACCGAATGTAATAAAATGTCTAACAACTATTCAATATGAAAACGACCGAACGTCACACTCAATGATTGCCAGGAAGAGAATTTCTAACGTCAACCATGTTACATTTTTTGCCATGCTTAGCGGCAATTTTAGTTTTAGAATTGTTTTGGGGATGTGGTGGTGGAGTATTTTAGATATTATAAACCATTAAATACTAAATAAATAAAAAAAAATAGGAAAGAAAAGAAAAGTAATAAATTCTTTTCGGCAATTTTATGAAAATCAAAGTGGAAATTTGTGAATTTATTTTAAGCACTTAACAGAACAATAAAAACGCAAGACCAAGAAAAAAAATCCGAATGAATAATTTATTGGAATTGAATTTTATCACGGGGGTATTCGTACGTAAGATATTTTAATGTTTTTCGTTAATATTTTAGACTGGAAGTAAATTATTTAATATAAACAAATACGAATGTTATGATTTTCAGAATAACAATAATCCACTGTATTTGTTAATAAAAATAAGAAATAAAGTGATCGAGAATTACATTTATTAGAAGGAATGGTAAAATAGTGGGCTTGAATAACATGTGATTGGACAGTTTTACTTCCCTAAGCCAATTTAATACTGTTTGATGTTATCAAAACAAAAATTTTCCTTTAATAAAGAAGAAAAAAGTAGGTGACTGAGACTGTATTACTTAGGATTCGCTTTCTAAGTAATGACTGACAGGGATAGACAATTTTTAGATTTTGTTCTGAACAGCTGCTGACTCTTTGTTTCTTTTGCTCTACCTCATTACTATTGTAGTATTGCGTCTAAAATAATGACTATAAAGATTCCTGCTGTTCAAATCCGATATCAGAGCACATTGTATGGTTATATAAGTATATTTACTGTCAGTAAAACGGATATTAGAACTCTAGAGAATGTGTACGATGTAGTGTACGTAAGATTGCTCAAGAATACCCGGCGTCTTTAAAGGAGAAACATTTCGACGGTTACCCTCATATGGGTTCTTGGACACGGAGAGATACAGACATTAAGAAATGTCAAGTCTAATGTAATTAGTTTGTATATTACCAAAAAAGATTGAGCTTCCGTTAAACGAAAATGTTTGATTCTTTGACGCAAACGTTTCGTTTAATCGCTATTTCTAATAAATATCCTTCGAATCTACAATTCCCAATCAGAAAGTTAGTCACTATCCGCAGCGTTATATTCTAATGCAAAACTCTTCCCACCAAAGTTACCTAGCAAATGTTTCAAACCCGTTTGGCATGTAAAGAACCTCTATCTCTCTCTGCACCAGAGATCAGCAACGAATATTCAAAACGATGAGTAGATTCGAGTCATACTTATAATTTCAGCTACTTATACGCATTCATACTTATTTTAATACCATACTCATACTACTCATATTCAAAGTTAGAAATACTCATCGTACTCATACTTAACAATACGCACGATGTTGTTGATTTCGACTCTTCATGATTCAACATATACACGAAGCACAAAATAAGTAAGATTCGAGTACGAACACCACAATACTCGCTAGAAGGTTGTGTGTGTGCTTTGCTTGCTGTCTTTGTCTTTTCTTTTATCTTCTTTTGTAAATGTAACAATAACTACTACTGTAAATTTTGATGAAATTTTCGTAAGTATTATAAGTATTTTTCTAAATTTATGAATCTGAATGAGTAGGCGTATGAATCAAACAATGAATCGAATGTTGTGAGTTTGATGTCAACTTTGTACTCATACTCATTGCAACCTATACTTATAAATCAATGTTGTAGCGAGTACAAATGAATCAGAGTAGTTGAATTTTAATACTCTTGACTCACTCATACTCAAAATTTCATAAGTACCTATGAGTAGCGAAAATACGATTCATTGCTGGTCTCTGCTCTGCACCCTCCCTTTCACCGAGTAAACCATTTCGAACTCCTCTGCCTCTCTTGAATTCCTACATAAACTGTGATCGAGCAAAATCTGACTATATTTCTAATGACTAGCGTATTCAGCTTACTTTAGATATGACTTTATAAGTCATTTCCAGCTCAAGTAGTCACCTATCTAACATCAACGTAATCCATCACCAAGTTAAGTCTATCGCAACTATTTTCAAGGTAAAAAACAAGCGAAGGAAAAAAGCTGTTATTCTTACAACAGCAATTGAATGCTATCGGCTATGCCATCATATCTTCCGAATAGTCTTCACAATTGTCTTCAGACAAGAATCTTACTGGTTAACACGTTAAACCCTTCCATGTATCGAAACATATTCTGCAAAAGATAGAAAATGTGAAAGATCTGCATCCAATAATAGGAGAAGCAAATCTACCACAATACCTTATGATCTGATTTCTAACAACTACGGTATGCTACTAAATAATTTTCAAATTTCGTTGCTCTGAATGATTAAAACATGTGGCCAGATTAATGGTGTTTTCTTTTCTACAAAGAAAATGTAACCCTCTTGCAAGGTGCATTAAAAAAATTTTTGACCAACCCTGTTGTAATGTCATTTTTTATTTGAGAAGAACATAACACAAATATTAAAAAAGGGTATGCCCTGTGTTTACCACTTATTAAGAAAATGAATGAGGAAATGCCAATTTGTTCAAAGGTGTTGCCAGATCGCTAATTTTTCGACTTCATTTTTTGCACGTTTTTATAACAAAAAAAAAATATATTTTAACACTGTTCTAACATTGAATGCAATTTTTTATATTGCTGACCATGTAGCTTTAATAATGTAATATTTCCTTAAGATTACTCCACAAAACAATGAAAAAATTAACTTCAAATTGGATAACAATACCAGGCGACTTTTTTTAAATTTCATCTGGTAGCCCTATAAATAAACAAAAGTCATCTGCTTTACAGGGCATTATCAGCACTCTCGATTTATACAGGGCATAAAATGCAATGCCTTCCACCATTGGCATTAGAATAAAACATACCACCCTTTTAGAGGGCGAAACATTTTTAAGAAACAAACGCAAAATTGCATTTTGCGTTAATAAAATGCACATTTTTTGGTAGAAAAGAAAACACCATAAGTCTTTTAAGTTCTCATGATACTGGGCGACACTTTGTCTCCCCAAAAGTGTGTGTATTGTAAAGCTTTAAAAACTATGTAATCAATATTCTAAAATAAATCACCCAACGAACGATACGTATTCACATTCAGACAGCCTTGGATATATAATGTCATTGAGAGAGAGAGAAAAAAAATACCTCATCTGTTTCGAAAGCACAGATTTTCAATTTCCATACAGTTTTTGTTGTTCATTAGTATGCAAGACATGTAATCACTTATTTGTCAGAAAACGAGCTCACAGCAGAAAGAAAATGTTTATTTAGAATAATTTAGCCGCAGGTTGCGTGTGACATACAAAATATGTATAAAAATACGAGTATTAAACAAGAAAAAGAGAGAGAAAAAAAACAGTGTCTGCGCTTAAGAAAACGAAAATGATCACACATGTCACAGCTTTTTGTCTATGAGTCACTCACGTCGTAGACGTTGTGGTGTCACTTTTCTACAGTAGACAAAAATGTCATCAGTTTTAAATGCTAACACATTGAATAGGCAGGTTATTCCCCTCGCATTAGATAAAGGTGTTATACGTGTTTGCACAAGCCGCGTAATTTTGTAAATTTTCTTCATAATGCACCGCAAAGTAAACAGTGCATTATCATTAAATTATCATCTATAGGAGGTGAGTTAAAACAATTTAATTATTTTATTTATATTTTTATGCCATATTGAGACATTTGTCCCTAATGGAAGCTAATGTTTCATAAACTCACTTAAACTCTAAGGATTTCTGAACCTTTGACAGTTATTAACGGACATCTTTTTAAAGCTACATCATCTGTCCAATTAGTTGTCATTTATTCAGTCTGTTTTACAAAAACACCGTGTACGAATAAAGCATTCAAAATACGGGCAAATAATAAAATTGTTTCATTAAAAGGGGTGTTCTGTTCGTATAATGTTTCACTCACTTTTCATCAAAAAATCATCTTCAACGACGAGTCCCATTTCTAGATAAATGCGCTCGTAAACAAGAAAAATTCTAGAATTTGGAATGACCCAATTCTCATTAGATACAAGAGCGTCCAATACACAATTCGTCAGTCAGCGTTAAGACCTAGTTTTCAAGAGCGTCCAATGCATACCGAAAAAGTCACTACTTGGTGTGGATTTTGAGCATCGGCCCATATTTCTTTGAGAACGGAGTCGGCGAGGCCCTCATTGCTAATGGCGAGCGCCAAAGATCGATGATTACTAACTTCTTTTGGTCTGAAATGCATATTCTGGCGCAACGTGCCACAGAGCTCATGCCACATTGGATATTCTGCATGAGCATGGTTCAAGTTTTCACGAATAAGGTATAAACTACTGCGGTTCTCAAACCCAACTTAACTCAAGTTTTTGGTCAAATTCAGCATGATTTCTGAGCTGGAGTCATGGAAAATTTAACATTTCGGCTCCGCTTCACCCAAAGAAACACTGACGACGAATGAAATTATATTCCACACATAATGGTATCAATAAGTCTTTCAAGTAAATGAAAAACTTCGATGATATCTAAACACATACATAAATACATAATTGGTCATAATAACAATTCAGACAGGATTCCGACCTGGCTTCTCACACCACTTATGTTGTGTGCGTTAATTTTATACATGAGTGGCGGGACCTACAGTTTAAAGTCGACTCCGAACGACAGTTTTTTTTTTTTTTTTTTTTTTGAGAAGCTTTTCATGGCAATTTTATTTACTCTCAGAGTTTTTGTCAGAAATCTGCTGAGAGGAAGTCGCCGAAGAAATATTTTCATATTTTCGTTTTGATGTCTGACCTGGGATTCGAACTCGGGCCTTCAGTCTAATAAGCCAACACACTACCTACTAGACTACGGCGACTTCTAAACTCATAGTTTGTTTTAAAAATCTCTAAGAAGTCGCCAGGTATAGTTCATTCGATAAGGCTGCCGAAATAGCTAGACTGCCATCAAGAAACTGGATTATAACATAACGACCTTCGGAACAATCTACGACTTTCGAGAGCTTCTCGACGAGATGGCAGAGCAGTACAATTTTCCCATCATCATGCCATAAAACTTCAAAGTGACTGAATTGACCAGCATCGAAATATCAGTCAAGTTCTATACATTTGCAAACCTCTTGAGAACCTGAAAGCTAATAATTAATATTGTAGTAATGGATTCCGTTAAAGCATCTAGGGTGGCTTCGGATACGCTCAAGATATTGCAATAAATCTTTTCGCATAGAAAGTCTGCCCATACTGCATAGGACTTGGTGATCACCCAAGACGGCAAAGAGGAGAAAACTGTTCTTCCCTCTTGTGTACATGTCTAGTGTTACATCGTAGGAGAACAAAGCGCCTGAATCTCAAGCAGGCATTATGCGATCAATTTTGCTGACTCTGATATTGATTAAAATCTAATTGAAATCATATCATGTGCGCAATAATTACGATCATTCGGAAACACTTTAAAGGCAAAATTCTGCACTCATTGAGGGTAGCAAACTGAATTCTTTCATTTTAATTAGTTCATTTCCTTTTCCCCTTAACACAAATTGAATTTAATGGTTCTTCATAGTTTGAATACAATATTTAGCAACTTGAATACACACACATACTTAAAAGTATTTTAAATTCTATTTCCATACTGGTTTAGTTGGTAATCCATGTGCACAATATTTTTTTAAGTTGTTACTGTTGTTCTTACATTTTCTTTAGCTTAATCTGAGACATTATTTCCTTTAGTTGTTGTCATTGTCACTATTAAACTTATATACAACCCTGACCTTCCGTATTAATACTGTTTCCATATCCGTAGCTGGAAAATCTTATCAAAAGTTTTTGTGGCCTCCCCTAAGCTTAGTAATATTGTGCGAAGGGAAGAACACAAAAGTGGCCATTAATAGAGAAGTACGCTCTTATGGGAATGATATATTGGCATCGAAAACATTTTATATGTTTGGAATACTAAAAGAAAATCAAAAAACTAAAAAAAAAAAAACATTCTTACGAATGTCGAGTTCTACTTAAAATTGCCAACACGTTTATTATTTTATTCCCTGGCTATGGCACTTACTACACAGTATCGGAATTACTGTGTATGCGGTGGTGTTTTGAGTTGTAAATGTGTTTATGACTGTCACGGTGTTTGTGGCGGCATGCTTACTGCTTGTTTTACTTAAAAACTAAAGGTGGCTAGAGGAGTCTGCAGTAAGGAGAAAATGTACAAGAAAAAATAAGTGAGAAAATTATTGAAGATTTTATAGATGGATTTATAAATGGATTTACAAGAGAACTTTTTAAGATTTATTTATTTTTTTCTTTTCTCTTTTTATCGCATTTTTTTTTTGTATGTGTTTTTTTTTATTTGTTAAATAAAAACAACAACAACAACAACAAGAAAACAAATGTATTTCTGTGTTTGCGCCTAGAGGTCTGTTAAAACGAAACGGCCATAGAATGATGAATGAAGTTATTAAGATTGATGAAAATTAAAAAACCGTTATGTAAACAGTTTTAAAAAGTTTATACCGTTATTTTATATTTGCTTTGGCCTTTTACATACCGACAAAATAAATGGTTGCTGATTTTAAGGTCATTATTATACCCTACAATACCATGCATAGACAGTGAGTGGTATACTTGTGTTGATACAACGGTTTGTATTACTCGGAGTTTCTTTTTCCACAGAGTGTTATTTCTTTCTTTTTTTTTTGTGTCAATCAGAAAAAATACAATTTTTTAAAATGAATAGAATTTCTTTCGCAAGACTCACAGGCAGATCTGTAGACCTTTTTAAATGTTGAACATTTTCCTAATGATTTCCATTTTTAGTAATTTAGGTAGCCTAGTTCAAAACATAAAAACACCAGTGCATCTTGATACCAACAAAAATATTGCCATTATAAAGCGAGGCAAAGTATTTGGAAGAATTTTATGTAAAGGATTGAGCCTTAAGGCTATCAATTGTATCTTAAAATACACTCGAAAGCCTATTAATCATCGAGAAACTATTTAATTTTACATTTGAGCGCACGCACTTAACTGTACAGAAACTTTTAACGTGTTACTCTTCATTTTAATCCATAAGTGCCACTGGATAATTCGTCAACGGATTATGATACCTCAACGTGCCGCAATATTTCTTCCACAACGACATTTTAACAATACGCAGTGACATGCCTGACAGGCCAGAAAAAATATAAAATTCTTGACCATCGCAATACACAATTTAAATTTAAACTACAGTTGAGCATCGATTATCCGTGATTCGATCGGTAATGAACAAAAGCTTTTTTATTTTTAATCGATTATCCGGGATAACATCAGTTATCCGAGATCTTAAATGATTTGTTTTTATGAAGATGATCTAATTGTTGCGAAAAAATCTTTGTAGGAAGCTATAAATGCATCGATTACTTTACTACACTTTTTGGAAAATTCAGAATTTTCGAACATAACAGAACAAGATAAATTGCTACTCTATCGTGTTCAAGAGAAGCTTTTGGCAGAAAAAAATAAAGTTAAAAAGAACAAACAAACGACTTTAAAACATTTTTTTAATTATTAATTACATGTACATGTTAATACTATGTGCAGCATGTGTATATATTGTTTACATAAATAAAAAACCTAAGTAAAAATACGTATAAAGTTTTACCTCAATTAACCGCGAAAATCGATTATCCGGGATGCTCCCGGTCCCGACTATCCCGGATAATCGATGCTCAACTGTATTTTCTGTGAGGAAATCTCAAAGATAGAGTATATCTAAAGCAACCAGAATCAGTACACAGTCAATATTATGCTGAAAATTTCAGAAATTTCAGAAATATGGGATTACTGGTACTAGAAAGCTAATATAAGAAGAGGTTTTGATCCTTTTAAGAATATTGCTACAGATTACTGGTGCTGGAACAGTATCAGAAAACTTTTAAGTCTTTCTGCGTAGAGTAATTCGAGAAAAAGGAGTTGTTGGATTTTATTACTTGGTTCACTTGGTTCATAAAACTCTGATTCAATGAATTTTTATCCCAGCAAATGCAAAATATGTACTGCGAAATTTAAAGGGCTATATATGAATCGAGTATTACCAACAATATTACACTGTCATGTTTGACCAACAGCAGATATTTTTCTTTTCTTTTGTAGGCCATAGTTCTAGCATCATCTTCATTCAGAAGAATTTATTGTTTTTGTTTTTTTTTCATTCTTTTCGTGTTTTTTTCTCTGACTAATAATGGATGGATGGAGGATGGCATAATAAATTTGTTGTTGAATTTTCTCCATTCTTTTCTTCATCTGTTGGTGACTTACATACAAAATTTTAAAGATTGTAATTTATTTTCTTGAAAGCTGTAGGAAAATTATTTTTCCGCAGAAGATTGAAAATTCAAGATAAATTTTAGTCAGCAATTTTTTTTGTTTTCTTTTTAGAGATTCATCATATGGCGTTCCGTTTTATAAATTGGTTTTGTTTATTGATCTTGTTCGGATGCCAAAAATATTGAAACCAAAAATAATAGTTTTTCATGACAATGTGTCACACCTAAAATTGCTGCGGTAAAAAAAAAAAAAAAAAACAAATAATGGCTGTGCCAACGCTTTACAAGGTGAAGGTGAAGTTCAGTGAAATGAAAAGGTCACTAGGAGAAATGTTTATTAGAAACCACAACGTAATGCTATTAAATAATATGGTTAAGGAACTTGCAGTCAGTTAAGACAGTCTATTTGAAATACAAACAAATATTCAAACTTGTTTTTATCAAATATTAGTTGAAATTATTTAACATACGGTGAATAACAGATCCTAATCGGTTCTTTGATATTTTTAAAAATATAAGCCTTTTTCCAAGAAAATCTCTTTTGACACCAAGGGCTGCCACATGTACAGTTACCATGACGAATATTCCTAATCACCGAATTTAAATCCGAGTAGTTACTTCCTGTCTTCAAATTTTACGAATGTTGCTTAGACGAATCCTTTTTTTGACAGAGATAAAAATAAATTAAAGACACATTGGACAAGGTCCTGATCAGAGATCAGCAATGAATCGTATTTTCGCTACTCATAGGTACTTATGAAATTTTGAGTATGAGTGAGTCAAGAGTATTAAAATTCAACTACTCTGATTCATTCGTACTCGCTACGACATTGATTTATAAGTATAGGTTGCAATGAGTATGAGTACAACGTTGACATCAAACTCACAACATTCGATTCATTGTTTGATTCATACGCCTACTCATTCAGATTCATAAATTTAGAAAAATACTTATAATACTTACGAATGATTCGAGTCACTCGAATCATTCATCAAAATTTACGGTAGTAGTTATTGTTGCATTTACAAAAGAGGAGAAAAGAAAAGACAAAGACAGCAAGCAAAGCACACACACAACCTTCTAGCGAGTATTGTGGTGTTCGTACTCGAATCGTACTTATTTTGTGCTTCGTGTATATGTTGAATCATGGAGAGTCGAAATCAACAACATCGTGCGTATTGTTAAGTATGAGTACGATGAGTATTTCTAACTTTGAATATGAGTAGTATGAGTATGATATTAAAATAAGTATGCATGCGTATAAGTAGCTGAAATTGTAAGAATGACTCGAGTCTACTCATCGTTTTGAATACTCGTTGCTGATCTCTGGTCCTGATACTTTATACACAAAAACTTTTTACTTTAACTTTGGTTTCTGCTTTATTTGTGCTAATTTTGCATTTAAATGGTTTGACCGACTGTCCAAATGTAATGACCAATTATGTATGTATGTATCCTAACTACTTGACATATCTTTTTGAGATACGATGGAATTAAATATTTTTATAGGGGGACATGACCCGCCTTGAAGTGTATTTGCTCACTGTGACTTATATGTTCCGTTTTTTAAGCTCGCCAATGTATCACACATGTATCACGCAGTGGAGGCGTCGTGATCAATGCTAACAAAAGCTGTTTCATTCGTAAAGGCTGGCACATGTATGTGTTGAAACAATAGCGAGCATGCCTGGAGTGTAAATGATATAGTAAAGGACCCAATACACTTCCGTGAGGAATGCCAACTGTTTTGAACAAAACAGTGTGAGTTTGAAGGAAAAAGAGGAAAATAACCTGTGTTTCATTCAAAAATACACCAACTTGTTGACGCTCCTCTTTTCAATCAAGTACCGAACCAAATAAGAAGCACCGGCGAAGATTGCATAAAGCGGGGATGGGGCATTTAAAAACTTTTCTTTAAATTTAAGTAAATTTCAATAAGAATAAAAGAATGATCTCAGTTCCATCATAAATCTCTATAAATCTAAGACTTGCATTTACATATGTATATGACAAGGAAAAACGGACAGATGTCGCCAAAAAAAAAAACCCAATTTCTAATTGTCTTGGGTCATGATTATGCCAGAACTGTTTATGCTAACAAATTTTGTTTCTCATGTTTGTTTTTCACTTTCTTTTGCCTCCAGTACTTATTGATTGATATTTATTTTATTGTTGTCAATATTGTTATTGTTGTTATTGTACCTGTATTGATATAAGATTATAATTTTATTTCGTATTTTATTGATTCTTAATATAATTTTTTTTCTCTGTCACTTTCAATTCTAAAGGTTATTTGTACTACAATTTTCTTCTCTTATCATTTTTCCTCATTTTATTTGTCTGATCTCCCCTATATTGTCGACATACATATTTACAAGTTCCAATTGTATTTGAAGTATAAATAAAAGGTAAAATGTTTTATTTATTTTCCATTCAAAGTAAAAAATCAAAATCAATATTTAACACAATGATTCAATGATGATGATGATAATAATAATCATGAAGAAGTGGCAGGTGAAGGAAAAAAAGAAACCAAAGGAGGGTGATTTTTTATTTTTCTATTTATTTGGTTTTTTTGTGTAAAGTTTTTCTTCTCAATAAGTTTTACCATTTCACGCTGAACAGAATAGCAGGGCCTTTATTTTTTGACACATAGAGTACATCAACACACAGAATTCGAAAACTTTGTGTGAAAAGAAGCCAGCAGCCGATTAAGAGCTGCCAATGCATCGAAAGAGGCTCGGTTTATGGGTCGGCAGCATCATTGGACTGTGAACGATGAAAATCGCAACGTTACTGTCAATGGATGAAGGTAGCGTTACTGAGTGTTTTTTTTTTTTTTTTTTGCTAAAATGGAAGTGGTTTCAACTAAACAGCGCCAAATGCCACACGGCACTCAGTGTCATGGACTTATTGAGAGATGAATTCAGTGAGCAATTAATCTCACGTTTTGTAGCAGTCCCTTGACCAACAAGATCAAGTAATTTCTATTTTTTTTTTTTGCAGTACAATGTATAGTCGTATTCACGGACAAGCCAGAAATAATAACAGTCCTTAAACTAGTCGCCTTAATTTAATATTTCATAAATTTTTCTTTTCTTTTATTTTTTTTCTTTCATAAACCGGAATAGTTATAAAGGTCACCCGTTATAAGAAAGAATTTAATTTCATTTGTTGATATATTTTCTTTCTTTTGGCTGAAAATGTACAAAAGAAATTTTCTAAAGATTTGAATCAATTATTTTCATTGAATGAAATAAAGGGATGCAATCGAAAATCTTAGATAAAGACGGGGTTTGGAACCCAGTCTCTTAAAGAAGAGAAATTAAACCGAAACTGAACAACAACAATACCACAAGGGAGCAATACCAACTGCTGGCTAAACAAGTAAAGAAAACTGCTAAAAGAGTCGATGATCACAAGGGTTCGCTACCAAGAAACAATGTGACCAAATATCATCCCAAAATGCTGAATGATATAATAAGCCAAGTTAGTTCACACAGAAGAAATATTACATGCAGTTTCTCACGTCAAAGTTCACACGAACATCAGTAAGTGACTCAGAGTATGTATATGTTGTCCAACACAATCAACAGAACGATTTGGTGGAATTTAACCAACAAGAGATATAGATCGATCGGAGAAAAAGGCATAAGAGACTGGCACTTTCGTTAAAAGCAAAGCCTGCTTGAGAGCACTTAACAGCTCATTGTATAGCAATATCAATTTTTGCTCCAGAGCTAACTAATAAGTCCGGACTAACCGGTCTCGATAGTCAGCATAAGGGCTTGATGGGTCTGGTCTGGTCTAAGATGGGTCTGGCAGTAAATGAGGGCAAAACAAAGTATATGTTATCGACTTGTAGAGACGTGCGGCGTATTGATTCTCAAATTACGGCCGATAACTACTCTTTTCATACAGTCAAGGAATTCATTTATCTTGGCTCCGCCGTTACCACCGAAAATGATGTCAGTCTGGAGATCAAGCGCAGGATTACTCTTGCTAACAAGTGCTACTACATATGGTCTCAATAGGCAATTGAGTAGCAGAGACCTCTCTCGTAAGACGAAACTAATACTCTACAAGACGCTCATCCTACCCGTGCTTCTTTATGGCGCAGAAGCATGGACCCTATTAAGAACTGATGCAGCTGCCTTGAGAGTGTTCGAGAGAAAAGTCCTATGTAAGATCTTCGGTCCAGTGCGAGTTGGCGATGATTTCCGCATCCAATTCAACAGTGAGTTGTATGAGCTCCTCAACGACATAGACGTTGTACAGCGTATTAATATCCAGCGGCTGCGCTGGCTCGGCCATGCGGTTCGAATGGAAGAGGATGCTCCGGCGAGACGGGTATTTGATGCGGGGATCTGCGGAAGTCGGCGAAGAGGACGACCTTGTATCCGTTGGGAGGACCAAATCGAGGAAGCCCTGTCATCGATTGGTGTGACCAACTGGCGTAGGCGCGCAAGAAGCAGAGGCGCCTGGAAGGATGTGTTGCGGCAGGCCGAAATCCGTTAATCGGGTTGTTATGGCCAATTAAGTAAGTAAGTAAGTAAGACTGTCGAAAAATATACGCTGAGCCAGACACGGACTTTGGCAATAAAAGGGGACTATAGTTTCTTCCTCTTCCACCTCTTCCTGCAGAAGAGACAAAAGCACAGCCTCTCTGCGTGTAAAGTTATTACGCAATGACATGTGAGAATGTGAGACAGGAAGATAAGTCCCAACTCTGCTACTCTACGCTTCCCTTCCAAATTAGACTAGGTGAATCTGGCAGTAAAGGGAGAAATTTTCTAACCCAGAGATTTTTAAGGATAGAAATTTCGTCATTGTTTGCGCACCATACTAGTGTATTTGCTTGTACAGTATTCCCTCGATTTACGTCGTAGAATGTTCCGGAAAAAGGCGACGTAAATCGAATTTCATATTGCTCATACTACAAAGTAGTATGTTTTTAACAAGGAACTTAAAAAAGTTACAGTAATCTTTCGATTTACGTCACAGTTGGTTCCAAAAAAAGGCGACGTAAATCGAATGACAACGCAAATCGAAGTTGAAGGGAACAAAATTTTTGACGACGTTAATCGAAACAACGTAAATCGAGGGAATACTGTAGGCAATTTTAATCTACTCCCTTACTTAGGTATTGTTTTGGTAGGCATATCTGATATAACCCAATAAATTTCTAATAGCAAGAGGTAATTCGAAATCTCTCCTAAAATATGTCGTCTTCATTTCTTTACCACAGTGTTGAATTTGATATAAAGTGTTCTACAGTTCACCCAGCAAACCACAAATATCGAAAGTGCTGTTAATGTATGCATAAATCGACTTTAACTGTCTTGCTTTCTTACCCAAGTAAACGATTAAAAGATAAATTTCCCGAAACAAATGTTCTCATATTAATAGGTTTACTGGGTTATGTGATTAAATTTCTATGAAACGATTGAGATATATTTAAGCACCAACAAACAACAGAAGCATAGACGTACACATTGTGTTCATGAATAAAACAACTACCGGCTTGCTTGCTCGCACACTTACACACTATGATTCTGATTTTAATCAGTGTTTAAAAAGAAAATGAGTGTGAATGCCAGCCGTCTATACAAACAACCAACATGTTGCTCATTATTTACTTTAATGGGCTTGAGTTCTATTCTTGTGTATTTTTTTTGTTGCTTTTTTTTGCTTTTTATCAATGGATAATATTGCTGGATAACATAATGTAAAAAAGGCCAAGGTTGCGGTATATTAAACGAACGATAGTTTAAGGTCAATAGTTCCGAAGAATTACTGAAGAGAGGAAAACTTACGCACTTGAAAATTTCCGCACTTCATTTAGAAAAAAAAAAACACACACACACAGGCTTACATGCTCACATTGAAAAGAAGGAAATTAATATTTATGGCAGGTAACAAATTGAATAGAGCTGAACAACAAGTTTATTTATTTCATAATTTATATCAGGAAAATATATAAAAAAAATTGTATGGTTCAACTCTAACTACACTGAATCAAAAATTTCCGTAAATACTGTAGAAAGAGGTGTAGAATTGAAGAAATTTCGTTATATATCAGCTAACAAAAATGTGTATTCATATCTACATCTTGTTTAGTAAAAATTAGTAAATAATTCATATTGAAAAAATTTCTTCATATTGAAGAAATTTCTCCATTTATTCATATTAAAGAAATTTCTTCAATATGAATAAAATGCTTTCGTTATTTTGCGGGATGTAAATATGGAGAAATTTAATTGAATTTAATAAAAAAAAATTATTTATATTAAGGAATTTTTATTTAATTTTATTAATATTTTTCGTTAATATTTATTCATATTGACGAATTGTTTTTAAAATTAATAGATAAATTTTGTTAATTTTAACATTTTAATTAATCGATAATGCAGTTAAAAAGTTTTATAATTATTATATATATACAGACAATGTACTTTTCGTAAAGAAGTCTTGTGAACAGTTAACTTAAAAATGCTTCTAAAAAAGGAACATGTAAATTAAATAGCATTAAAAAATATAATAAAAAAAAAACTAAGTTTACAAACAGATAAATTTATTTCGAACTTAAAACTGAGTGTAACTAAAGTGCATTTCGCACTTGCTACTTCCGATTGCCGGTAGTTTTTAGTAGCTGCACAATGGTTTTCAATTTCCCCCAAGTGCAGATGTCGAGACAGATTGCTTCGATGCTTTCCTCAGCATTTTATTCAGGAGGATCTAGTTAGACATTATATTACTTAATTCTTTAAATAAGCTCCCCAACTGCAATTTGATGAGTAAATCTCTTTTGGATAACGCCAGTTATTTATTTAAATATTGAACTAATATTGAAAAAATTTTTTACACTTAAAACGCATCATATTTTTAAATGTTAAATTATTAGAAAAAAAACTCACTTTAAATTACTAATTATTGTAATTGAAAAACACAATTTTTTAATAAACTACATTCGTAGCAGATATGAAAATTCTGACAATAATTTTTCCAACGCCTATTTCGTTTTTTTAAAGTTTCAAAAACAAATTAAACTTACATTCTGAGAATAATTTATCCAACGCTTATTTGGTTTTTCTTTTTAAATTTCAAAAATAAATAAGTTGAATTAGCGAACTTTCTTCAATTCTTTCAATTTTACTATAATAAAGGACTTAAATTGACGAAATTTCTTTAATTTTAATTTCCAAGTAAATTTAACGAATTTTCTTCAAATCTACTGAATTATATTTAAATTAATAAAAAATTATTATTCAATATGACTAAAAAATAACTAAATATTTTTGTTATATTTATTATAGTAGATTTATTTAATTTTAGGTGGATTTTAGTTAATTTAACAAAATCTTAGTTAAATTAACAAAATATTTATTATTTTTAACAAAATTTTATTCAAATCAACAGGTTCTACTTAAATAAATTTTATATATAAAACCAATCT
Source organism: Sarcophaga caerulescens (assembly GCA_927399465.1). NCBI lineage: Eukaryota > Metazoa > Arthropoda > Insecta > Diptera > Sarcophagidae > Sarcophaga > Sarcophaga caerulescens. Next base: position 134,967,906 of record OV656872.1, on the reverse strand, counting down.
TTGTTTTTAATAAAAATTTATGTAGATTTGAAGAACACTTGTGTAGTGTTGAATAAAAATCTGTAGAATTGAATATTTTTTTCGTTAAATGTTTACTAAATTTTTTAGTTAATATTACCTACGATATTTTTTTCAGTTTAGTATAGATAGACAGAGAAAAGAAGGATAACATTATGTTTGTTGGTATAAAGAAAGGAAATAAAATTTGTACGATCAATACTTGATACCCTTTTACTACATCTTCTAATAAATAATCTTTCAAAAATGGCTGAAATAAATATAAAACAATGGTGAAATCTAGCGTAATAAGACGAATTTATCGTTAAAAAATTTTCGAAAAATTGAAAACACATTGCTCTAGCAAACAATCAGCGTATCTACGGAGTTGTGAAAGGTCATCTGGTGTTAATTTTTGCGCGAGTTGGACTTTATATGGATAGAAATGCATTTTCAAATACAAACTACACTATAATGACCCGTTAGATAAATCCAATTACTGAGTACGCCGCGTAATAAGAACTTTCGCGAACATAATCGATATTACGATCACATAACGTGTGTCACTGAATGGTCTACTATTTTGGGATGACGGCATTATCGGTTCATATTTCTTTGAGAACTGAGTTGGCCAAGCAATCTCTGTGAACTGCGAGGCAGAATCGTGGCACCAGAATATTTACCACATGTGGTTTCATCAAGACGGCGTTCCGTGCCACACACAGTTCATGCCACATTGTATATTGTCCACGAGCGATTTGAGGTTGCTCATCTCACGTGGTGGTGATGTGGGCTGGTGAACACAGAGATGGTGTGATTTTCCTCCATAAGACTTTTCCTTGGAGGGTTTTCTTAAGTCACAAGTGTATGCGAATAAGCCGCAAGGCACAGTGTTGCTGGAAATCAACATACCTCATGCATTTGGTCAAATTTAACCTGATTTATACGCCCAAGTTATGGATAATTGGAGATTTCGGAAAGGCTCCAACCAGAGTAGCTGTGGCAAACATTTGAACGATGTTATATTTCACACATAAAGGCATGGCTAAGTCCATCAAATTTTTAAAAAATTTCGATATCTCACACATACTTTGCTTAATTGAAATATAAAGACAGAAATTCCTTAAAAAGGCTCTGAAGTTTTACAGGTTGGAATGGTATTTATGGCAGAGTTAGAACGAAATGAATTTTCGAACAATACAATACAGATTGGACTCTGGAAAGACAAATTCTATTTATTCTCAATAAACTCTTTAGTTTCACATAAAAATAATGATTTATTTATTTACGACAACATCATTTTTCCAACAACTAAAAGCTTTATGACAACAATAAATAGTTTGATCTAGTCAACTAGACAATAAAATTCAAATATAGCAACTCTCTGCAAGAGTACATTGTTATCGAGACAGTAAAGCAAATTTGAAATGAAGTCACAATGGTCAAATATTGCTTAGTCTTGTTTGTATTGTATTGAAAGATACCGTTAAAATTATTAATAATTGAATTGTTGTAACGGTAAATTACCGATTATCTCTAACCAATAGGTTATAAATTTTATGATATTTTTTTTTTCTTCTACTACTAATGATTATTAAATTAATTTTCTAACCTCATACATTGGTTATAAAGGGTGATTTTTTAGCAACACTGGTTTAAACAGCTCACGCACGTTTCGTGTTTTGTTTCACTGTCAAACATCTTCAGTTTGGTCTATAATTTAACCATGAATCATCTTACAAACGAACAACGCTTGCAAATCATTGAATTTGGCATCATTGGACCGTACTTCTTCAAAGATGCTGCGAATCGTAACTGTGAATGGTGAGCGCTACCGTCAGATGATACCCAACTTTTTTTTGCCCAAAATGCAAGAGCTTGACTTGCATGACATGTGGTTTCAACAAGACGGTGCCACATGCCACACAGCACGCGTAACAATGGACTTATTGAGAGGCGAGTTCGGTGAAGATTTTATTTCACGTTCGGGACCGGTCAATTGGCCGCCCAGATCGTGCGATTTAACGCCTTTAGACTATTTTTTGTAGGGTTATGTTAAAGCTCATGTCTATACAGACAAGCCCGCTTCAATTGACGCTTTGGAAGACAACATTGAAGCATTTATTCGTGAGATACCGGCCGAAATGTTGGAAAGAGTATGCCAAAATTGGACTAAGCGAATGGACCATTTGAGGCGCAGTCGCGGTCAACATTTGCATGAAATAATCTTCAAACATTAAATTATATGGACCGTACTATCGATTCAAATAAAGATTTCATGCATTTATCTGAATTTTGTGTTTTTTTTTTGAAAAATTTTCCTATAGCTCTTAAAAAATCACCCCTTACAAACGAACAAAAATAAACGATTTAGTGAAAATTTAAATATTTTATACAACAAAAAAAGGGAAAATAATTTATTACCAACCCAAAAAGTACCTACACCTGAGGAACATTTTTCTCAAACTTTCTTTTTCTTTTTTGGTATTTCGTATTTAACGGAACGTTTTAAGACATTAACTTTTTATTTGAATGGTTTTCTTTTAATTTCATTAAACCATCACCCAACGTTTACAAAGCAAAATATAACTTTCATTTAAACCTCTAATTAATTATAATTTTTTTCTTATTCTTTCTATTTTCAGCCTTTCAAATGTGGTTTTTTATAACAAAAAAAATATACACAATAAGGTTTAACAGTCGCTTCATTTTTTAGATGTTTTTCTTGGCAATCAAGCCAAATGTTCTACACGAAACAAGGACAGCCTCCGGCTGCACAACAACGATGATGATGATGAAGATGACAGTCAAGTTTCCGTTTATCATTATCATCTTGTTAAGAACGTTATCTTTAAATATTTACCTGATGAAAATTAACCCAACAAAAATAGAAAATAAAGAGAAGAAGAAGAAATAAATTAAAAGAAAATAATATTAAAAAACGAAAATGAAAACAAGCATTTGATATAACCTTAGTCATACTCAGTAGTTTTACTACTAAAACTACTCATGCTGCGGCAACATTTACTTATAACTACTGACACTAGGTAATCAGCGTCTTAGATGAAAAAAAAAATACAAGAGAGCCATAATCAAGAAAATAAACAAGCCATAAAAAGACATGAAGACGGTCTGAAGGTAACATTTGAAATTCATTTGCCCTTTAGAAGAGTAGAAAATGATTTTCAAATCGCATTATGTTTAAAGGGTGTATTGACTTTTTGTGTACAAACTTTCTGAATGGGTTATGGATGGCATGATCCAATTAGGAATAAAATATTCGGTAAATGGATAACTATAGGCGTGCCTCACAATTATAAGGTCACTTCTATTTTTTAGTTATTTTGTAAACAATTACAGTATTCCCTCGATTTACGTCGTCTCGATTTACGTTGTTTCGATTAACGTCGTCAAAAATTTTGTTCCCTTCAACTTCGATTTGCGTCGTCATTCGATTTACGTCGCCTCTGTTGTTTATAAACAAAATCAGGTGAATTCCTTCTTTAAAAAAATTCAATATTTATGTGTAACTATTTGAATAAAATATAGAGTTTTGAAAAAAATAAATATTTAAGTACTCGTACACTAAATATGAGTTCAAAAAATAAAACATGTGATATTCTAAAAAGAAAACGAAATGTAATTTCGTTAAAAACCAAATTGGACATTTTAAGGCGTCATGACAGTGGCGAAAAAGCGTTTGTTATAGCTAATATAATGGGTCTTCCAACTACAACAATAAGATACATCCCAAAAAGTGGAGCAGAAATCCGTGCAAGTGCAACAGCGACTGCGTCTTCTTCTATTGAAAACACTTCTAAAACATTTCGACGCCTCCGTTCTATAACATTGTAAGTCGAAAAAGTGTGTTTTGTGTTATGAGCTCTCAAAGTTTTCATGCGACATACGACTATATGTGTACTCTAAGTAGATTTTTCCCTATAACTACGGAACGGATCGGCGGATCTTAACCAAATTTTGACACTATTTAAGTTAGAGAACGTAGAATTTAAAAATGCAAGAACATTAAAAACGTTCTAAGTACACTAAGAACGTTATAGAATGGAGGCGTCGATATGTTCCTTTTTTAAATAGTATTTAAGTGCTAATGGATTATTTTTTATTTTTTAATAAACTTTTTGTGAACAACATATGAAATAAATTTTTAAAACAAATCAAAAATCCATCTATATTTATGTATGTACTTAGTTATACAGAATAAAAGTTTAATTATTTTAGTTTTTTTTTTTGTAAAATGTGCATAAATAAATGCATCTGATAGTATGAGTTATTTGAAATTCGATTTACGTCGTTTCGATTTACGTCGCCTTTTTCCGGAACATTCAACGACGTAAATCGAGGGAATACTGTACTTCAATCGATTAGACAAACAGACTGAATTGCAAGCTATTTGCCCAAAATGTTCCCCATACCCTCAAATTCTCTTCAAGTAATTTTCGATTTTCATCCAACAAATTTTGGTCTTGGCTCTCTTATGACATGTAAAAAAAAGACATTTTGAAGAATCTTCCCATCGGAAATTATATTATGCAGTCGGCAATTACTGCATATGTCCACTGAACAAGTTAAGTTAGCCACAGTCTTACCACCCTTTAAGTTTTTTAAAAAGAATTCAAAAACAAAAAAAACAAAATTTAAAAAATTTTTAACAAAATTTTAAATTTTGTTATTAATTTCTCTGCAAAGCTATGGATTTACAAATTGATCGTATGAAAACTTTATTTTCATTAAATTTTATTTCAGAAAGAAATTAAATTATTTATAAAGCAACGAAGCGCACTTTAAGCCAATTTAAAATAGACATATTGATCGATAAATGCAAATAATTGACTCTGACATATTGATATGTGATTAATGCCATAAGACATTAATTTCAATTTTTCTTAATCTAACGATTTTTATATTATCTTCAATAAAATACAATTGAATTCAATTAAAAATTAATTTATGTGTCTGCACTTTTTTCTTTAAATATTGATGGCTGATGATTAAATAAAAATCGTCAATATTTTTTCAATTATTTTTATGTCTGCTAAAGTATTTCAATATTTAATTGCATCAACATCAAGATGAATAAACAGACTTTTTAATCGTCAATAATATGACACCCTACCATCGGGGGTGTAAAAACGCTGAAATTGAAAACAAATTAAAAATTGTTTTTGTATGAAAGTTTTGAAATAACACTTTAAGGGTGGACCCCATTCATTTAGTGCATTGTGTTAGAACTAGGAAAATAGCACGTTTATGGACGTTAGATGTGTATCAATTTTTATGGTAAGTAGCAGTAAAAACTTCGGCAGATAGGGCATTCCATACACGAATACTGCCTCTAAAGAACGAATTTTCTCTGTAATGTATTGTGCTATGCACTGGCTAACCGACCAGGAGAAAGGCGAGTATTACGTAAAAATACGAGTTTTTCGCGTACAAGTTCCTTTATTCAATCAAGGCAAAATTCCTTGTAGTAGAGATTTATTAGAAGTGAAACACAAGCCAACGAATCAATAGAGTTGTACATCCTACATACATACATACATACATAATTGGTCATTACAAACCTTCAGTCAGAATTACGACCTAGTTTCTTACACAACATGAGTGGCAGGACTTAAAGTTTAAAGTGGACTCCGAACTACAGATTTTTGAGAAACTTTTTATGGCATTTTTTTATTTACCCTCAGAGTTTTTGCCAGAAATCTGCTGAGAGAAAGTCGCAGAAGAAATAATTTTTTGTATTTCGTTTTGATGTCTGACCTGGGGTTTGAAGCCCGGCTTTGCGTCTAATACCCTACCTACTAGGCTACGACTACTACTAGACTACTAAGCATCTGCGACCTTTCCTTTACGCTTTCGAGAAGACTCAAAGTAAATTTCGAAGCATCACCACATACAAGAGAATATAAGCGGTGTAAATGGTAAGTAAGGAGTGCGCACAAAAAAATCTGGACTTACACTTTTCGTTATTGAAATAAAACTAAGTGGCGGATTTTTTTCGTTTTATATTTCAATTAAAGTAAATAATATTTGAATTATTTTGTGTATAAAATTTTTTTCTGACAAAGGTCTCAGAGCATCCAACTTTTTGAGCCACTTTTCTTCCAGACATGTTAGGGTGTTTTAGAAAAATACGTATTATTTTACTTGCTTTGTTTTGGTCGGCAAATCCTTTTTTTTTCCACTTTCACGCTTTCTCTCAATAGTCAAAGACTCCTTATATTGTTTTAAGTATTACCTTAGAAACGGTTTTTTGGTTAACACCTGCGAGCCTAGCAATCGTTTTTTGTAAGCGGCGCGGTTTTTCATTGAAAATTTCAATTATTTTTTTACGACATTCTTGTTGGGTGAGCATTTTCAAAAAACTAATTTTGTTATTGCAATGACATTTAGCACGTGGATTTTGAAACAGATGACTAAGAAAAACAATGCAACGGTATTCATTTTTTTCAATTATGATAAAAGTTATAAGCTTAAAAGTAGGCCCATTTTTTTTGTGCGCACTCTTTAGATCAGACGGATGGAAGAATTTTTTTCGTCGTTTTAAGAAACCAAGGCACTTCAATGCTATTGTTACGAAGCCATTCGAAGAATACCTATAGGTCACAGGTGGCCTATTTTAAACAAGTCTTTTCACTTCAACCCTTAAAGGGCTTGGTCTACGATCGACGGAATATTAAAGTTTGATTTGCCATTCATAAGTTCAACGATGAAAACTCTTGACTGTTCTTTCTGACTTTAGAAATGTCAACTAGTATTCAAATCTGGTGAAATCTTTAACAGATTCTCTTTAACGGTATTTTACCGTAGCGTATTCTAATGCTACATCATCACCATATACATACTCGTATATCACTGTGGATAGTTTATCATCACGCTAATTGATGTATCGAATGCATAATTATTGAAATGACATGTGAATAATTGAGATGGATACTGTAACAATAAGACACACAGAAAAAATTAGAAAAACAAACATACTCGTACAGACAGACATTCACCATGTTTTCTTCTATTTTTTCAATTCAATTTCAATTAACAGTATTTTTATTGTTGTTACTGTTAAAACATATTGTTTAATGGACAATCAATAAGTGAACAATGGCTGGAGTAACAGTAATTGTAACGACAATTACAATGGCAATAGCAATAGCAATAACAATGTCAGCCACAACTAATTTTTATTTGATTTATTGAATGGTTTAACTGTTGTTGACATTATTATTATGAGCAATTGTTACTAATTACGAGAGATACCAAGAGATAGACGGAGTGGAACAAAAAAATTTACAATTTTCCAATTAACATAACATAACAATAAGTTGCAACAATTAGTCTGTATTGAATACATTCTGGTTTACAATCGTTTTAATGGTTTAGCAACATTTGAATTAAATTGAAAAATCATTAGAATTATAAAAGAATTTGGTCGTAAATACTTGTACAAAAGTGGCTTTAATTACATTACATTGAAGTGTAAAATTGTGAAAATATTTGTAAAACTTATCGAAATGATTTGAGTACCCAACGCTTGTTATGCTTGTTTATTCTGTGGAATTTTCTTTGATTGCTGTACACTGCAATACTGTCATTCTAGCAATTATTCAAATTTAATATCACTCCACAATGAATATGAACAGGTTCAAATCAATCCAATTTTATTGAACGTTTAAATAATTATTGAAGCATTTTATTAACAGAGACAGCGTTGGATTTAAATTGTTTACGAAGAAATTATGAATACATCGATGAAACATTGTTACAAATTTGTTCTGAATTCGTGAAATAAAATGAAAAGATAAATTATAAAAAAAAGAAGTATAAAATTCTAGTTTATTTCTGCTTCTCATGTATGCGAAAGAATAACGAGCTAGACAGTAAACATAGCAAGGGGCAGGGTAAGCAATTAACTCTAGTTTGAGTCTTGAAAGGACAATCAAAATTTTAACTTTATGCAGGGTAGTATACATTTCTCCACTTACATCAAATCTTATTGAGAGTAAAGTAATTTTTAGGCAAGCAAGGCAGCTACGATAAGAACTCGTGGAATCATCGCCCAGTATCCTCTAGTTTTAAGCCAAGATAAAGTGTTTTCCAGACTCAGGTTTACGCTATTGATGAGGACACGAAGTGTATTCGAGAATTAAATTTCCAGGCTCATTAAGTTACATCTACGTGAACAGAATTTCACCAATCAATGGCTCAATGGCTCATTTTATTTTTTATTTTTATTTATTTATTTATTTAACGTCAATAGATACAATATATCCTTACTGACTAAATGAGACATATCCAAAACAGTTTATATTAATTCAACTACAACTTTAAATTAACAGTTCAAAAATATTGTTAGGGTTTTCTTTAAAATATCTTTGCGCACAGAGAAATCAACTACTTGGTAGCATTCATTGAATGTTTTACAGGCACGTCTGAAGGAATGGCATTATTTTCGTAGTCTGATCTGTAGTAAGTCAGTGAAAGCAATTCAAAATTACGTGTAGGTCGCACAGGAATATTGAATTTCAATCGACTGAGCGACTCCACGTATTAAACCCAGAATAAAAAGACTACTCATCATGGAACGACGACTTTTAAGAGTTGGCAGTTTAATCAAAGCAAGTCTACTCTGATATGGCGGTAATTCATAGGAGTTCCAACCAAGACCTCGTAAACAGAAAATTAAAAACTGTTTTTGCACTGACTCAATGCTATTTATATGGACTGCATAACAAGGGTCCCATATGATAGAACCATACTCCAGGATAGGCCGGACAAGAGATGTAAATAACGTTTTAGTTAAATAAGGATCAACAAATTCCTTAGACCAGCGTTTCAAGTAACCAAGTATGCCATAAGCTTTATTCACGATCATTGATATGTTATCCCGAAAGTTGAGTCAATGATCCAATAGAATACCAAGGTCTAAAATACTTTTAACTTTATCCAACACAGCGTTATCAATGCAATAGAAGGTATCAATCTGTGAATGTCTAAAAAATGTCATGTGCTTACACTTTTTAATATTTAATTCCAACAAATTCAATTTGCACCACTTATAAAAACAGCAAAAATCAGTACTAAGTAGATCAAATCCATAAACATTATTAAAAGTGTTAAATATTTTAACGTCGTCAGCGTACCTTAGAATTTCAAAACAACTGAGGAAAGGTCATTAATAAACAAAGTGAATAAGATTGGGCCCAAATGATTGCCCTGAGGTACTCCAGATTGCACATTAATAATTTTAGATGTGACATTTCTAAATTTGATTTGTTGACAGATACGATGTTAACCATTTTAGAGCAGAATCACTAAAGCCCATAAGTGATAATTTGTGCAATAAAAGCTTATGATTCACTTTATCAAAAGCTTTACTGAAATCAGTGTATATCACATCATTTTGACAATTATCGACCTGTTTCATACAGACTTTGTAAAAAAAAACGTATTATTTGTTTACCATTCTATGTGAGAACAATGAATTTAAATAACTGCCGCTAGTGGTGTCGAGCAAATTTGCAACGCATCACTAGAACCAAAAGGATTGCGCTATAGCCATCATCCACTTACAGATAAATCCCCAATTTGTTGATTTTATTCAATAAAAATGGTTTATGAAAGACGAAGACTACATACATAAAAATATTGTTACGAAAATGGAAATGGTGTTATTAAAATAATAAACAAAAGCTCCAAAAACAACACAATGGACTTGATCATGTATAAAATGATAAACAAAAGCTCCAAAAACAAAACAATGGACTTGATCACGTGATCAACGAATAAGTAAACATATAGCAACAAAAACAACGGGCTTGTTTACAAGATCGATGAATAAACAAAAATATAGCAACAACGTCCGTGTATAAAAAAATATAGCGGAAAGACAAATAAACAAAACAACAACAATTCTGCCTGGACGAAAGTAAACAAGATACACGAACAACAATGATGACGAGATGTTTAGGTTTTTGGATTGTTCCCGAAGGCCGTCATCATCCTTCAAGGGCATTCATCACACTGTTGATCCAGTGATATAAAAGGCAAGATAAAGCGAGCAACGAGGATTCAGTTAGAATTCAGTCAGTCGTGTATGAAGACACGTGATTCTCGGAGTTCGAGTTAAGTTAGTCGTGTGACGACGTCGCGTTGAATTGAGTGAGAACTCAACCAGTGGTGTGTGAAGATACGAGATCGAGTTATAATTCAGTCAGACTTGTGTGCAGACAAGTTGCGTGAAGAAAACAGTTGTTAGTGTTGTGCTTACAAAAAAGGTTGTGAGCAAAGAAGAATAACTAACAAGTGTTGTTGTTGCTTACAAAAGAGGTTGTAAGCAGAGAAATATCACGAATAAGCACATATTGTGAAAGTTATCATTGTATACGTGGAATAAGTTCGAACAGTGGCCAAAAAGTTGTGCAGATAATAAAGAATTGATTCAAAATTAAACACCATATTTATTTTATTTGCAATCTACGTACTCATATTTTTAACGTTTTTAAAAGGTAAAAACGTAACAATATGTTAGAAATACGAAAAACAGGTCTTCTCATTTCATTAAGCCGCAATGCGTTGTTGAAACAATAGAACAGTGATGTACAAGACCAATGAATCAATAGACGAGGTCGAATCTCCATTAATAGAATATTTTCAGCACCGCTACTGTAATGAGTGTTTTCTAATGGTTTGTAAAATGTACTGTAGTTCGGACAAATATCAAATTATTCTGCTGCTGAACTTGTCTTCAATTTCGGCAAGTTATGTGATCACACTCTCCATTGTATATAAAGAAAAAGTAATTCACCAATCAGCTTTTTGTGTCCTCTTGCCACATTTTTTATATTCAAATTTCTAATCAGTTGAATATCTTTATTTATCCTATCCTTATGCCAAAAACATGATTTTTTCCAAAAAGAAAAACATCAGATTATTATTATAAAGTTATCGTAGTATTTACTAAAAATATATGAGATAAAATGATTATGTGCGATAGAAAGCATTTGATCATTAGCATTTTAATTAAATCAACATGAAAGTGCCACATAATTTTTGTTTTTGTCATCTCTCTACACAAACAGAAGACATTTCATGCTTACTCATGCTGAAAGTGATTACAGTAGAAGCGTACCGAAACAGACAGCCATGTGTATAGGTATTAAAATGACTTTTTTAAAATGCAAAAAAAAAATTATTCTTAAAATTTGTGTCTGCGAAAAAGTTAAGCGAAAATTTCAATTGAATTATCATAATAACAAAACTCTTCTACAAACATAGTACATACATACATACATACGTTTATCACAATATTTATATTTTTGTGTAATCTATTTACCCCTCGATGTTTTTCTAAAAGTGTTCAAGATGAAAATTTATGAAAATTTATTGAAATGAAATACACATTTTGCACAATTTTCCTTTTGAAATCCCAAAATTTGAGGGATTAAAAAAATAAAACAAGAAAAAAGATTTTATTTTTTTTATCGAACGAATAATTCGAGGGCTGTTTAATAAAGCTTAAAACGATATTAAAAGAATTTCATTCGAATTTTATGTGGCTGAAATATCAAGTTTTAAAAGCTTTTCCTAACTTGTACTGCTAGTAATATAGGGTCCGCCATCTAACTAGTGCTTATTTCGTGAATGGTAACACTTAGCTCAGGTCTGATTTGACAGATAATTAGTTTTATCCTGCCGCTGAACGAATATGGTTGTGTCCAATGCGTTTTCGCTTGACTAAGTGGGCCTGCGATCGACTTACAGAAAATGCCGATTTTGGCAAAAAAAATCATCTTTACAGATGAAGCTCATTTTGATCTTGGCGGGTATGAAACAAGCAAAATTGTCGCATTTGGGGCACAGTAAACCCGCACGCATACATTGAAAAGCCGACGCACCCAAAACGAGTCACTGTTTGGTGCGGATTTTGGTCCAGAGGCGTAATTGGGCCATTTTTCTTCGAAAATGAGCATAGAGTGGCCGTTACGGTCAATGGCGATCGTTATCGGGAGAGGAGGATATTGGCAACATTTGGTTTCAACAGGACGGCGCTACGTGCCACACAGCCGAAGCTACACTCGATGTTTTGCGCCCTGTTTTTGAAGATCGCATTAACAGCCGCAGAGCTGATGTCGTTTGGCCAACTCGGAGCTGCGATTTGACACCGTTGGACTATTATTTGTGGGCCTGCCGTTAAAGATAAGTGTTACGCCGCCAAGCCAGAGACAATTGATGCTTTAAAGGACAATATTCGTGAAGCCATTGGTGAAATACAGCTGCACACAATCGATAATGTGCTTAAAAATTGGACCGATCGTGTAGGCTACTGCATGGCCAGCCGAGGCAGCCATTTGAATGAAATTATTTTCCATTATTAACCGGAAGGATTGTACTTTCAAATAAAAAAAAAGAAATTTGAGAAAATATTCAGTAGTTTTTTTAAAGCATTTTCAAAAAAAAAAAGTTATTTGGCGGACCCTATAGCAGTAGTTTTCCTAGTACTTCAATGTGAGTGCTTCGATATAATGTTCCTTTTACCTCTGAGAAGTGATCAAAGCAAAGATCGTAACTACCCCAAATAGGGGCACAAAGGAGAACAGAGACCTCTTGGTAAATTAAAGGCTATTTCCCAAACCTGTTTCTTTTTATGCTTGTATTAGAGATGGAATCGTATTCATTCAACTTTATTTAAAGCCTAATTATCTAACTTCAACACCAGATAATAATTTGGTCTGTGCTTGAGTTATTTGGGTCGTAGGCTTTCATTGGGAGCGGAGGTCCTAAAATATTTCATAGCATTTCATAATTATAATACTAAGACGCATAGGGCCTTATGCGGTTTCAGTTATCAATTTGTATCAGATGAGCAACTGATTATTTTACAGCATCTTAGCCTGATAATGGGGCTTGCATTTCAACGATCAGATTCGCTGTTGAATTCACACTTTTATGTATGTATATAGGGATCAGCTTAACCTGAGTACAGAAGCAATCGCTCTCAATGTAGCTCCAAATGGAAGAACAACTTGAAACTTAACTGCTTAACCAAAAACTTTGACTAGAGGCCGCAACAAGAAAGTTTGTAAGTGTAATAAATAAGGATCACTAAGTTGAACCAATCAAATGTTATCCTTACAGTTACTGACGCCAACCACAATAGTGGGCATAGGCAATTAATAAACTTTACTTTTCGTAACGTCTTTCGGCGATTGGATTTAATTTCCTAGTTTTTAAAATTTTTCTTTTTTGTCAGTTTGGATCGTCACACGGTTCAAATGTAGTAATGTGATCCGGGAAGAATTATATCCACACCTTATCCATCTACCCTCGCATTAATAATACATGATACAAACTTTCAGCACGTTGATCATATGATACATACATATGTATGTACATATGTATGTATCATGTTGTTGGTGAACAACAAAAATAACATTCATCTGGGTAAATATCTTTGTGGTTAAAATTTTAATCATTATTTTGCATGTTCCTATACAGAGCTGGTATGCCGAGAACGAATGTGAAAAAATGTGTATAGAAATGTAAAGAAAAAGTAAAGCCAAGTACTTGTTCATGTTTGTTTTTGCGGTTTTGTTAACCAGACACTTGTTTAGGAAATTTAAACCCATTAAGAGTTACAAACATCTCAAATTAAAGCTGATATGTTGTAGATACAACGCGTGTTTGTGTGTTAACGTGTTCAAGTGAGTAATTGTAAACAGAAATTGTTATATTAACAGCTTTTTAAATGTGGCCAAAAGAAAGATGTGCTCTACACAGATTAGATTCTTAACAATTGCGTTGTTTACTTTAACAATTTGGCTTAAAGTATTTATTTAACCAATTTGATAAAATTATCAACAGATTTCAAATTAAAAACAAACTCTTTTTATTAATTATTATTACAGAATATCGATTAATAAAGTGTCTACAACCATCATGTACTCAAAGTTTAACTTGTGAAAAATCGAGTTGACTAAGCATTGGCCTAGTGTGATATACATATGTACATATGTATGTAATATTATATGTAACCTGTTTAACTGAACTGTTAACACACAGATTCTTATTCAATACCAATTATAAATGGCACTAACTGTAGACAAATAAATCTTACATCGAAACTAGCGCCCGTTAAATTCGTAAAATTATTGAAGAATTCTGGAGAACTCATCGGCTTTGCGATGACGTATAGGAAAAGATCATTATTAATACACTAAACAAAAGGAGATTTGGCTGTATATGTAAATAGAAGACTTAGGCAGTCAAAACACGACTATATTTTGTATCTTCTGTTAAACACTTAAAAGTTAACTGTTAACTTTAATATTTGCTCTGTTAAAATTTGCTAGTTAAATTTGATTTTACCTTCACACACATCGCAAGTAGCCTGGGTCCCTGGACACAGTGAAATTCCGGGAAACTGTAAGGCCGACGAGCTCGCCAGAGCTGGTGCGCTCCTTCCGGAATCCTCTTCTGTTGAATTGGGTATGCCACTTGCCTCGGTCAAGCTGACCATTGTGCGGAAGTTCTTTCGGGACGCCAACCTATCCTGGGTCAATGTGGAGTCTTGCTCCACCGCTAGACTCACCTAGCCCAAGATGGATAGAAGGCGAACCAACCAATTGCTTGGTCTCGGTCGTGATGTCATCTCGACTACAGTGGCCGTGCTTACAGGTCATTGCGTCATGGGTAGACACGCGGAAAGAATGAGGCTCTCTTTCAACGACTTCTGCCGTGGATGCAGGTCCGCTGAGGAAGAGGAGACTGTTGTTCACTTTCTTTGTCAGTGCCCGTCTCTTGTTAGGTGTAGATATAGGTTATTTGGCTCCCCATTCCTTGTCAGCTTAACGGAGCTATCTTCTATTGACATCAAGGATATAGCTTCGTTCATCAAACTTTCTGGCTGGTTTTCCAGTGCGGGGTAGTCGTGCTTTTGTTCTGCAGCCCTTGCGCTGACCAACTTCTTCCTTTTCCTTGATTTTGGTGGAACTTGGTTAGTACAGGGACTGCGTTCACCCGTGGCATCACAGCGGGCCGCTATGCGTGCTCAAGTGAGCTTTGTGATATCAAAGCTACCACTCCGACCTAATCCTAAACCTAGCCTAATAAACATAAACCTTGAGATGATTAACCTTTCGCCGTAATTTCTCTGGGTCATTAGGCAAACCATTTATATGGCCATGTTACCCACCTTTCAGAAAAGTTACCAGCTTTATAAGAGACTCTAAAGAGGTCAACGAATGAGGAAAATAGCACTCCTATTGATCCGGTACTGATTTAACAGTATTAACTTTAATGTTTAAGGATTAAACACAAGCTCTTCTTTCAACAGAGAGCAAATCAGTTTAACAATGTTGGTTGTTCTGTTGGGTCCTGAATGTATGCTTTCTGGATCTGACTTAAGCTTTTTTCCGACTGACCTTATTGTGTAATATACATATGTAGGTCGGATGCCAGACTTTATAATTTGTAGAAAATCTTAAAATAGGATTCTTAACAAAGATCCGGAAATCTTCTATTCTTTAATGACGAATGAATTATAAAAATTAAAAACCTACAGAAATATTCCATTCGCAGTAAAACTGTATTTCTAAAAGTTTAGATGGTTTCTAAATTCTGTAAAGTAACACAACTTTATTTCATTCGATAACAAATTATAGGAAAATATTAGAAAAACTTAATGACTATTTAATTCAAAGGTACTTTAGTAGCACGTCTTAAGATGAAAAATAAATAAATGGCTCTTGATTTTTTTTAAGTGTAACGAAAAAAAAAAAAACTCACAAAGTACCCTTTTTAATTAAATCGACTGCGAACTTGTACGCACAGCGCGTACAATTTTGAAAGTTTTGACTTTTAACTCGGCATGTAAAAAAACGCAAATGCAGTGTCACACAAAATCGTAAAACTGTTAAAAATCAATAATTGAACTAGAAAGAGAAGATTGAATTGGAAATTATTTCAAATTGATTAAGAAAATAAAACTTTAAATCCATTTCAAGTTGTAATAAAGACTGGAATTAAACAAACGCATAGAAGGTTTCTATAGACAATAGTGGCAGGTTGTACAAGGATCAGGTTTAAAAGATCGTACTAAGGGGTGATTTTTTAAGAGCTATAGGAAAATTTTTCAAAAAAAAAAACACATAAAATTCAGAAAAATGCATGAAATCTTTATTTGAGTCGATAGTACGGTCCATATAATTTAATGTTTGAAGATTATTTCATGCAAATGTTGACCGCGACTGCGCCTCAAATGGTCCATCCGCTTAGTCCAATTTTGGCATACTCTTTCCAACATTTCGGCCGGTAGCTCACGAATAAATGCTTCAATGTTGTCTTTCAATGCGTCAATTGAAGCGGGCTTGTCTGTATAGACATGAGCTTTAACATAGCCCCACAAACAATAGCCCCACAAACAATAGCCCCACAATGAGAGGCGAACTCGCCTCTCAATAAGTCCATTGTTACGCGTGCTGTGTGGCATGTGGCTTGTTGAAACCACATGTCATGCAAGTCAAGCTCTTGCATTTTGGGCAAAAAAAAGTTGAATATCATCTCACGGTAGCGCTCACCATTTACAGTCACGTTACGATTCGCAGCATCTTTGAAGAAGTAAGGTCCAATGATGCCAAATTCAATGATTTGCAAGCGTTGTTCGTTTGTAAGATGATTCATGGTTAAATTATAGATCAAACTGAAGATGTTTGACAGTGAAACAAAACACGAAACGTGAGTGAGCCGTTTAAACCAGTGTTGCCAAAAAGATAATAGCTAAAAAATCACCCTTTAGTATGATAATTAAGCACATTTTGACAAATTCGCCAGGAAGCAACCTGTGAAATTCTTTTGCAATTGTGGTCCCTTCTTTTCCATATCTATTTCCCAATTTAGTTTAGGTAAGGTTAGATGTGTAGTCTATCACAAGCAGTTTCATTCTAACGAATGCAAACACATCGCCATATCTCTTTAATAATCACAACTATTATCTTGTTTAGCTGATTTCTCTTTACTAGGCTAGTCCCTGAATGCTCGAATGGTTCACCGATTGTCAGATAATAATGCTATGCCTCATCTTCTATACTCCTTATCCAAGTTGAATTGAACACAAACAACTCTCGATGGCGTAAAATGTAAGATACCCGCGACTTTCTCCATGAGTATCGAATATTTTAGTTAGAGCCAAGACAACATTGCACATGTACCGCTACCTGTCTTTGACTAGTCAGATTATATTTCTCTCCAGCGGAGAATTAAGGATGGTTCTTTTAGACATTCAATTTGTCAGGTCACTATGCATACTGATGATGTTAAACTAGTCCTTCATGATCCTAACCATATTCTTCATGACTCTGTATCTCAGTACCTTATGGACGGGCCTTAAATGCAACAAAGCCGCCACAACGCCGCTGTAGAACCGAATTCAGTCTATAGCCGGCCAACAAACTAATGGTGTTTTCTTTTCTACCAAAAAATGTGCATTTTATTAACGCAAAATGCAATTTTGCGTTTGTTTCTTAAAAATGTTTCGCCCTCTAAAAGGGTGGTATGTTTTATTCTAAATAATTCGCACTTGCCAATGGTGGAGGGCATTGCATTTTATGCCCTGTATAAATTGAGAGTGCTGCTAATGCCCTGTAAAGCAGATGACTTTTGTTTATTTATAGGGCTACCAGATGAAATTTAAAAAAAGTCGCCTGGTATTGTTATCCAATTTGAAGTTAAGTTTTTCATTGTGTTGTGGAGTAATCTTAAGGAAATATTACATTATTAAAGCTACATGGTCAGCAATATAAAAAATTGCATTCAATGTTAGAACAGTGTTAAAATATTTTTTTTTTGTTATAAAAAAGCGTGCAAAAAATTAAGTCGAAAAATTAGCGATCTGGCAACACCTTTGAACAAATTGGCATTTCCTTCTTCATTTTCTTAATAAGTGGTAAACATAGGGCATACCCTTTTTTAATATTTGTATTATGTTCTTCTCAAATAAAAAATGACATTACAACAGGGTTGGTCAAAAATTTTTTAATGTACCTTGTAAGAGAGTGACATTTTCTTTGTAGAAAAGAAAACACCATAAATATCCATAAATCTAATAAGCATATTACATTCTTGTTGATCATCTAAAACTAAGAATTAAGCGCAAAATTTCGGGACACTTACAATGGGAACAATTTGCACAGAAAGATTTTTTCGTTACAAAACTTTCTTCATACTTTTGTCACCCACTGTAGGTATTTATGTATGTATGTGCTGCGCAACTAAATGAAAACAGAGAAAAAGACAAAAAAAAAAAAAAGAACACTTATAATGCTTTTGAGTATGATTAAGTGCAGATTACTTGACATTTGACACTTGAGGCTTTTTCATTTACCACATCATTGATGTTGTTGTAATTTCAACATTTTTAACATTTCTTTTCTTTTTTTTTTGCTGTCGCTCTTCTATTTTTTCTGTTTGTGTCGTGTTCTATAGTTATTGCTATTGCTGTTGCTGTTGTTGTTGCTGCTGTTGCTTAATCTGTTTAAGTTGTTGAGAATACACTCTTTACATGATTTTCATTTAATCGTTTAGCGTTAAAGTCACAATCATATAAAAAAAAGAGGAAGAGGTATGTAATTACGAGTGTAATGCAACAGCCAATATACAATACCACACCACACCACACAGACAACGAAACAATGAAGAAAAAGAATACAGGAATTGCTGCTAAAGCTGAAACTACAACCAGCCAATTGCTGTATTACAACACACCAGTGTGGGATCACAATTTCTTTATTATTTTCTTGTTCTTTTTTGTTTTATTGTCATTGTTGTGACTGTTGTTTGGATTACTTTGGATTTTTTTTTTTTTTTTTTGAAAATATGAACTCCCTGACTGGTAAACACTAGTCTTGTTAACTCATTAAAATCAATCAAAAGGCGATTGTTAGTGCCCGCCCAGAATATTGGAAACCTCGACTCGTGGAGCCATTTAAGACTTGAAGAATTTCAAAAGCCATTTACATTGATCAGACATATCAAATGTTCAAAAAAAAAAAAAAAAAAACATGCAAAATTACAAAGATTATGTGGACAGATATGTAAAGGAATTATTTCATGCTGGAGAATTATTTAAATTCTGTGTTGCAATCCCTAAGGGTTGTGTAACCAATGTTTAATTGTTTAATAGTTTTGTTAAACTATTTTACTTCAGGTAAGTAAATAATTCATTGACCATAACAGTTTCTAAGATGATGATAGGTTTGCCGTAAGAGACAGTATGGGGATATCTTAAAAAGTTTGAGGGGACTACAATAGATCATATGATTGCTGTACTCTTTATGACAATAATAACACGGTGCGACAGTGAAAATACACCCGAGTAACTACATAGTCCACGTTGTTCAGTTAGTTGAGTAGAACTCAAAAATACCTTTTTTATATTTCTCGAACCCTCCAAACTTTTTTTATTTGACAAAATCTTTTTTTTTTTACTTTACGCACAAATTTCTGGATTACTCAAACATTTCTGACCCGATTTCCAAAATTTATTTAATTTGTCATGACTTATTTCATATTTCTTAAGTAAAGTTTGCTACTATGAACGGACAAACTTGAAAAAATATGAAAAAAATTAGCATTTTCCAAGTTTACCTCATCAATTCGCATAGCATGTTAAGTCAAATAATAGATATATGTATACCGTTTTAAAGGTCTCTAAAGATCTCTCCCCTTTCCAACAAGATTTAAATTATGGAAATCGGGTCAGAAATGTTTGAGTAATCCAGAAATTTGTGCGTAAAGTCTAAAAACACAGTTTTTGTCAAATAAAAAAAATTTTGGAGATATAAAAAAATATTTTTGAGATCTACTCAACAAAACACAAACAAAACCTACACTATGTCATTAGCCGGGTGTATTTAATTTTTTTTTATTTTGTCGCATAGTGTAATTAATTAAGAGGTGGCGCTATATGAACTTCCTATGATCGTCAATGTTGATGTTATCATCTATAGTTGAAAAGAGGCCTTCCCGAATTAATTATTTGGTGGGAAATTAAAAATATTACGTGTATCCACAACATTGACGTTTGGGACATATTTTCTGAAAATATTAACCCCACGTGTTTATACAACTCTTCTTTACCGTGTTAACAAATTCAGAAGATATTTTTAGAACCGAATACCAGTGAATAAATTTCCTTGATAAGAACGATGGCAAGATTATTTGCCGCTGAATTATTTAAAATTTTAATGTTTAGCTCTCACAGAACATTAAACTTTGCACAAAGCACACAGTAAAAGCTATGATACTTTTATAGCACTGTACGGCGCTGTCATTTTAAACGTACAACTATGGGTTATCAATAGTATTAAATGTTGAATTTATTGTTAACATTACCTTATACTCGTATTTCATAGAATTTTTGTTTTTTTCTTATATACATAGGAACTATATTTTATTGGCGTATTAATACAATTTATTGCTTTCATATGCAAAAAAATATTCTAAAAAAAAAATGTAATAAATAATCGCAAGAAATAATTGTTCGCACATTAGAATAGTCACCCGATTTAGAATAGCAAAAAAATAAAACTTAGCTGGATAGTACTTGTTATTACCAATAGTGTCAGGTACACACCTTAAAAAATAAATTGAAAAAAAAAAATTAAATTTGTTGTTCAATTATGTGAAGTATTTGTTTGGCCATTAAATAATTTAAATTAATTGTTAATAGTTAGAGTTTATTACTCTTAAAGCAACAATAAAACAATAAAAATTATAAAAAAAAAAACACAAACAAACTGTTGAATCCAATACAGAATTTAATTATAAAATTATAACATATTTTGCATATTTAAATTGTGTGAATTTTTAAATTAATGTTCTGCCACAGGTGCAATTTAAACTATTTTGGAAAAAATAAGACGCAAATAAACAATTAATTAGTTATAAACAATTTAGAGGGCGTTTAAAAGATATTTTTCTAACGAATATTCAACGATGTGGGAAGGATATAAACAACTTAGAATCCAATAAATATGTAACTGGGCATAATGACTGATGGTCAATATAAAGTTCGATAGACAAATGGACAATACATTAAAAGTTTAATATTTAATACCTTACGCGCATATCTTATCACTTAAGTACAAAGTAAGTGAATGTCACTGATTGTGGGAAGGAATCCTGAAATATAAAAAACTTGGGAACAGGAGAAAAAGGAATAAAATCCGAAATTCTTCTAGTGAAAGAAACCCAGTAGGTCCTACGTTGAACTATAAACACAGATGAATGAAGAAAATAATTGCGAAGATAGGACAACAGTATTCATAGTAGTTGGATCCTAAAAACTAACGCTAGATATTATCTCCTTATCAGCACGGTTTCAGAGAGAAGTGTTCTACAAAACAAACCTCCTTCATCTTTCAACAGTTGTTTATCGAGGATTTTTTCATCAACAACAAACAGACGTTATCTACACGGATTTCAGCAAGGCTTTTGATAAAGTCAATCATGTACTTTTGAGGAGGAAACTTTATTTAATGGGTTTTACTGATTTTAGTTTAAAATGGATTTACTCATAAACAAACCGTACTTTTCAAAAACTGCAGCTCCAGAAGTATTGAAGTCCTTTCTGGTGTACCACAGGGTAGTCATCTTGGACCGCTTCTGTTTTCATTGTTTATTAACGACTTACCTGATATTATTTACTATTCCAACATCCTAATGTACACATACATACATAATTGGTCATTGCAACCCTTCAGTCAGGATTATTGACCTAGTTTCTCACACCACTTATGTTGTGTGTGTTAATTTTATACATAAGTGGCGGGACCTACAGTTTAAAGTCGACTCCGAACGACAGATTTTTTTTGAGAAACTTTTCATGGCAATTTTATTTACTCTCAGAGTTTTTGCCAGAAATCTGCTGAGAGGAAATCGTCGTAAAAATACTTTTTGTATTTTGTTTTGATGTCTGGCCTGGGGCTCGAACCCTGGCTTTACGTCTAATAAGCCAACACACTACCCACTAGACTACGGCGACTACAATGTACACTGATGACGTAAAAATTTTCCTAAGTTATCGCCAAATTTCTGATCAAAAACTTCTTCAAAAAGACCTAAATTCGTTTCATTTAAGGTGTAATTTAAATTTAATGCAGCTTAATCTCAAAAAATGTAAATACATAAGATTTGTAAGAAAGAATCCGATTCCTGCAAACTATGCATTTGATGGATATGAGCTTGAACTTGTAGATAACTTCCTGGATCTAGGAGTTCTACTTGATCCCAAACTAAATTTTATTCCGCACATAGCTATGACAGTAAATAAAGCTAGGAGTGTACTTGGTTTTATAAAACGGTGGGCAAAAGAATTTAACGATCCTTATGTTACTAAGCCGCTCTACACATCTCTTGTAAGGCCTATACTCGAATATGGATCCATAATATGGGATCCTCTATATAAAAAATATTCCGACGTCATCGAATCTGTACAAAAGCAATTTCTGTTGTTTTGTCTCCGAGGACTAAATTTTAATCCCACAAGTTACGATCTTATTCTGCCAGACTTGCATTAATCAAACTTCCGACACTTAAAAGCCGCAGAACTATGTTAAATATCTCGTTCATATTCAATATAATTACTGGTGATATTGGCTCCAGTTTTTTAATTCATAACATCTCATTTAATGTTCCTCAACGTCCGTCACGTCATTTTTCCCCATTATCAATTCAATTTTTTAGATCCAACTATGCTGGTGCTGATCCAATAAGGAGAATGTGTTATGAATTTAATAAATTGTATATGATAATTGATTTTTCATTATCAAATATTGTTATAAAAAATAATGTAATTAAATTCTTAGTTTTTTAGTATTTTAATATTATAATGTTACTTAATTGCCTGCAAGGTGCATTTCCATAGGCAAAATAAATAAATAAATAAATATTGAGAGATGAATTAATAGATGTAACGGACTGCTCAATTGTAATCTAATACAATTGCTGTTGTGACAATATGGCTATAGAAGTTGTTGTATTGTTCAAAACGAAACTCTTTGAGTTCATATGTCAGAGCTATGAGGAGCGCGAATGTAAATAAAATTAATTTCGGTCAGATCACAACAGTTGAGATAATATAATGAAGGTGATGCTATTGTACAAAATTGGAATGCGGTATAATGGTTCATCAAATCAAACGGCAGAATCATTACGATTATACCACCCGACTGAAAAAGGCGACTACTGGTAAATCACCAGAAGTCTAACCTTATTCGAGGTAGTTCTAGGTAAGTAATTAATGACAGTTCAGCGGTTTGTAATGATATCCTAGAGACGGAGATGGCGGCAACAATATTTCATCAAGTTTCCGTCAATGATCCGATGAAGACGAAATGTTGTTTTTAATTGCCCTAAATTTGATGAATACCGAGTGGAAATGAAATCCCTGATTGATAAAATTAAAGACAAGATGTTAGAGAAGAATGAAATCAGCATTAAGGTAACTCAGTCCGTGTGAGAATGATCGACTAACGGAATAGCAAACCAGACACTAATAAACTCTCGAAGTAATACTGTATAACAGATAAAAGGGTTGTAAAGGTGGCAATCAATGTGGTGCTAGTCAACAAGAATGCAATATACCTAACGACTTCTAGAAGGTTTCCCCCCCCCCCCCATTTACACAGAAAAAAAGTAAAAACAAGTCTTAGGGCCATTATTACAACTTGCCGTTAAACTTCGGTTTAGTTAAAGGTACCTTTAGCTAAAGGGAACTGTAAAGTTACCTTTAACTGATTTTCGTTATTACAACTTACAGATAAAATAAAATTAAAATATGGCAGTGCCGGAGCAAAGTCGATAAAACTGCTCAATTAAACAAGTTTTTTTAACGCAGTGGCAACAGCGGTCTTCGTTTTTTTGTTGTATATGCTCATTTTGTTTAAATTTGAAGTTGCCATATCGAAAATAGTATATGATATGGCAAGTTCAAACATAAAGTGATCTTTAAATGTTAAAGGTAGGATGATCTTCCCTTTAGCTTAACAATCACACCTATCTTATTGGGTACTCATAATAATGAAAAACAATTTATCTGCCCGTTAAAATCCTCCCTTTAGTTAACGGAAATTTGTAATAATGGCCCTTAAAATGTATGCAAACACGATCGATACGATGACAAAGTAAAGACGACTATGTAGAGATTGTTAAATTTTCGTCGCATACTTTCGAAGTAGTTGTCCTCAGCTATGAACGCATCGCCACAAAAAAATTTTAAAAGCATAAAATTCAACTTAATATACAATTAAGAATATTTAAAATTATAGTTTTTGAGTGGCCTAAAACTTACCAAAGATACCGGACTGTGGAATAAAATCCTGAAAAAAGAAAACATAATTAAAATTAATTGATTAACAATTAAAGAAATATTCATTAAAGAACTTAAATGAATGGAACGATTGTCAATTAAGGTTTTTATAATGGGAGTGAAGTCGTACAAAACTAAGGAGCAAGTAGTATTGTAAACGAAAAGAAGACTGACTTTCCCGTTAATTGAAGTGAACGACAACGAATGGGTGTTTTGGCATCTTTCCCAAGACTTGACGCTGCAGCATCATTAATTGTTGATGGCTTTGGGTCGAAAAGAGTAAAATTAGTGCGAAAACGATCATTAACTGCACGAATACTGGCTCACTAAGCGGCTTCTGTTGATATTTTCATAATTTAGAAGTTTTGTTGTGGCGTTAAACTGTGTCAACACAGTTTTCTCAAAACGTAGTTATCGATTGATTGATTGTACTCATGTAGCTGAGAGAACATTCTGTAATTTGTGTGTGTAAAGCGTAGAGTAAGGTGATTTAAGCTCATATCCTTAACCCTAGACGGTTACTCTTCTATTTTGTACATTAAGGTTACTCTTCGTTGAATCGACGAACACTTTCACCCTAATTGGTTACTGTACGTCGAATCGACGAAGCTCATTTACACTTTATCATATACGGGGTTGTCGTAGAAACCATGTCGGTTTTCGTGATTGTCGTTTTTGAAAACCAATGTTGGTTTCATTTGGTGTGATGAAACCAAGTTGGTTTCGTTAATTTCGAACGTAAATTAAAACCAATGTTCGAATCAGCTGTTTGATAAAAAAAATAACAAAATACTTATAAAAAGAAAATTTTGTTAAAAATTTAAATTATTAAGTTCAGAAATAAATACAATGTCAACAGCAATAGTGATATTTCAATTATTAGAAGAAAAGCGGTCAAAAAGAGTGAAGAGAAGAATCCTGAGAGATTGTAGCAATCCACTGGAGCTGACGGAGGCAATGTAAGAAGTTTTTTAATCAGGAGGAAGATTCCTGTACTCCTATATTTAACTATATTTTACAGATTTGTTTCTAATTATCGCTTAAATAAAGAAGCATTTCGTATGGTACTTAATACTATTAAAGAACATTTGTCGCGATCTAAAATTCTTCCGATTTTACAACTTGCTGCTACGTTCCGCTTTTTAGCAGAAGGGTCATATCAAAGATCAAAGTATCAGAAATTCTGACTGTTGTAATCAAAGTCATGGAGCGGTACATTTGCCGACAGTGGGTCCAGCTGAAAATGAAAAACGTAGGTTAAGAGACTATTTCTACAACAAATATAAAATTCCTTAAATAATTTGTTGCCATAGGGAATCCACAGATTGCTTATCACGCTTTGTGAATCCCCTTCCCAAATCCGGATATTTTTCCATAAACTCGATGATTATGGTGTTTTGTGTTCTATTTTCATGTTTTCCCCTAAAAAAATAAGAAAAACACAACAAATATTTTTCCTTTTATAAAACAATCAGTAAAATATACAAAAATATATAAATTACTTACATTTTTACAAAAATCCCGCTGCTAAAAAATCTAAATCTATTAAAACTGACAACTGTCAACTGGTTGGTTTATTTCCAATAACAAAACCGATAACCTTGGTTTCTGTGACACCTAAAACCGATATTAATTCCAATTCGAACATAAAAACGATAATATCGGTTTTCATGACACCATAGCATTTTTTCTCATCGTTTTCAAAACCAATTCCGACAAGGTCGGTTTCTACGACAACCCCGATAATTCTTTTATGTTTGACCAAATTTCGCTCTTTTTATAAACAATGTTGATTCATTACGAAAGCTTGTAGTGAGTAAACGCACCCGGACCACCCATTTTTTTTTTTTTTTTTAATCCTGGATGGTCATTTTTGTACAGTAAGGTTACTCTTCGTCGAATCGACGAACAAAAGAAAATTGTTTTCGTCTACTGACTGCAAGCTTTTATTATCAAATAACGTTGTTGAAAAAAAAGAGCGAAATTTGGTCAAATTTATATGATAAAGTGTAAATGATAAAGTGTAAATGAGCTTCGTCAATTCGACGAAGAGTAACCGTCCTGGGTTAATGGCTTTTCACCGATATTTAAAACTTAGTTTTAAATGTAAAAACTGTTAAAAGTTCTAAATAGTTTCTATGAATTCGTATGTAAACATAAATATGTTTAGACAACGAATATGATTTATTCCCAAAAATAAAAATATTTTCCAATATTACACACTTCTAAAGTCTTGCATTTCAGTAAATCGGTTAATTTGAAAAATTATTTCCGAGAAATGCTGACATGTCATATACATGAATAAACAATGAATAAAGAAAATAAAAATTAATTTTAAAAACAATATTAACCGCTATTGTTAACCGTTATATTGGCAAACCATCGGGTACAATTTGAAACTCTCTATGGTGCATATCATTTGCAAAAATTTTTATTCAATTTTTGGATTTTTCACTGCAATTGTTGTGTAGTGTATTGTTGTTGTTGTTGTTGTTTTTTGTTAGTGGGTAATAATATTATCAATTTTACTCAACATCAGCACGAGTATTATTTTTATTATTTATTGTGGCTGAACTGCTGTGCTGACATTATACGAGTACTGAGTAGATACAGTATAAAATAAAAATAAGGAAAATAAAATGAAAACAATGAGTAAAAACTACTTTTCCTTTTTTATTATTTCTCTACGCTACCAAACTCAACATGAATTTTGTATGGAATTCGAAAAAAAAAAAGTAGAAAATCCTGTCTGACAACATTTTAAATGAAAAAGAAAGAAAAAATGAAAGAAAAACTGTAGGAAAATAATAAAAAAAAAATATGTATCAAATACAATATACACGATACTGTATAAAGCATCGAAATACAAACAAAAATATTGCATACAGATGCACCGATAAATAGATACACAATAGGCTACCAGTTGGTGTATACTTATGTACGTAAATGCAATCATAGATATGAAACAAAATAAATTGTATTGTATATATATCGGGTCTTCCAACAGAGACTTCCGAACTCTCACAGTTGTCAAGGGACATCTTGTTGTCAAATTAAATGACATTTATTTAGTCTGTTTTTCCAAATAACCAACACACGCAAATAATAAAATTATTTGAACAAAGTGTGTGTTCTGTATGTTCTTCACCCATTTTACCCTTAATAGTCATAATCGTTCTATCAAGAAGATTAGTCGCAACATGTCCAGTAAACGATCGTCTCGTACATCGACAAAACATAATATCTGCCGAAAACATTACCGCTGTTCGTGAGAGTGTGCAGAAGAATCTGAGGCAGTCCACAACCTGGCGAATTTTGCTTCATAACTGTAGCTTGCTGCTGATTCTGGAACTCCGGAACTAAAGGTAACGACAAAGAAGTGTGTTCGCTGAATGACTCTGCAATAAAATCGTTTCGGTAAATATGTATAAACTTTCTTTTGGTACACCCTTTAGAATCTCCTTTCTCTTCGCTCTTCCTACTACTAGTCTCTTCAGACTATTGCCTGCTTATAAATGTAAGTATGTATGTATGTATGCTGAAAAGTATTTGCGTGTGTTTTCAACGTATACTTTGTTGTTGATTCCCTGGCATTAGTGTCAGTTGTCTGCCTTAAATACGAAAATGGGCAAAAACTATAAAAACTATCTTTCTCTCCGAGAATAATCTCACGAGGATCCCAAGGGGGGTGTAAAACAAAATATATATTTTTTTTCTTTTTCCTTTTTCTTCTCCTATCCGCTGTAAAACAGCATTATTTTCCTTTCGTAATGTTGTTGTTATTGCTTCTTTTTTTTTTGTTGTTTTCCTTTTCTGCTAATTTTTTACGTAAAGTTACATTTAATGCCCATAATAATCACAAGATACGTTTACCATTGAAATGCCTACAGTGTGACAAAAGATAGGCAGCGGCAGATGTTTCATCTACAAACCAAAGGGGATGAAGTCATATGAAAAGTCTATTAAAAATTCAATTAAAATAATTTTATACACAATAAATAACAGCCGATCCTTGTGATAACATTACACATTTTCTTTTGATTAAAGACCCTTTCGAAATGGCCAATTAATTATTAATTGAACTGTTTATTCCACGGAGTATTATTATAAAATTGAGCGTTTAAAGGGGTTGATTATATGTATTATTAGTCAAAATAACAAAATAAATACCATTCAGTTGTACTGTATAGAATAGATATGATCTACAACACTACTTTTAAAATTGAATGCGTTTCTAAAGTAATACCCATGAAAAGTCATTTTTTATACTCTGCATCATAACTTGTTCTTATAAAATACACAATACCAATAGTAAAGATATTTTTTTAACCTATTACTGCATGTGTGCCAAGACCAAATATAGAACAATCCTAACCAAAATCGGAACAACAATATAAATCATACAATATTAAGTTTCCAAACTTAAAGTCTGTATGTACTTTTCACCTTTCAATACTCAAGTTCCCCACCAATACGGCTAATTTAACAACACAACATATTTTCTCAGAGAGTGCTGTTCCTAGTTGATGACAGTTGGAAACTCTATCGGAAACTTAAGTAATGAAACTGAAACAAAGCAGAGAAACAGAAAAATCAAGGGTATGCTTTGGTCAGCCTTACGTTTCTTAAGGGAACGAAAATAAATAAAAAGCAGGTGAATATTTTCAAACTATTTGGATTTTACTGCAATGGCAATATGTTTTTAAGCATATAAGATTTCTACCCATTAAACATCATTATTTGTGGAATAAAACATCGAACAAATGTCCGCCATGGCTTCTATGGGAGGAGCGCATCTAAAATGTCCAATTTTCCATAACTCTGTTGCATAATTCAGGTTGAATTCGACCGTGTTGGCTTGTGTTGGCTGCCATTAGAATAAGTCTAACCGGTCACATCAAAAAAAAGTTGGTAATCAGGGACCTACAGTGCTCACCGTTAGTAGTGATGACTTGCTCAACATCGTTCTCAAAGAAATATAGACCGATCAAGCCAGCAGCACGAAATCCATATCAAACAATGACTTTTGCGGGATGCATTGTACGCTCCTGGATCTTATGTGGATTAGTATTGTTTCAAATTTAATAATTTTGTTTGATCACGAAACCATTCATCTAAAAATTAACATTTGCTCGTGTTGTTGAATGATATAACCATCCATTGTGATTTGGCAAAGCAAACTGAAAAAAAAAGATTCAAGGCATGTAAAGGGTAGTTTTTTAGCTATTATCTTTTTGGCAACACTGGTTTAAACGGCTCACGCACGTTTCGTGTTTTGTTTCACTGTCAAACATCTTCAGTTTGATCTATAATTTAACCATGAATCATCTTACAAACGAACAACGCTTGCAAATCATTAAATTTGTCATCATTGGACCGTACTTCTTCAAAGATGCTGCGAATCGTAACGTAACTGTGAATGGTGAGCGCCACCGTGAGATGATATCCAACTTTTTTTGCCCAAAATGCAAGAGCTTGACTTGCATGACATGTGGTTTCAACAAGACGATGCCACATGCCATACAGCACGCGTAACAATGGCCTTATTGAGAGGCGAGTTCGGTGAACATTTTATTTCACGTTCGGGACCAGTCAATTGGCCGCCTAGATCGTGCGATTTAACGCCTTTAGACTATTTTTTGTGGGGCCATGTTAAAGCTCATGTCTATACAGACAAGCCCGCTTCAATTGACGCATTGGAAGACAACATTGAAGCATTTATTCGTGAGATACCGGCCGAAATGTTGGAAAGAGTATGCCAAAATTGGACTAAGCGGATGGACCATTTGAGGCGCAGTCGCGGTCAACATTTGCATTAAATAATCTTCAAACATTAAATTATATGGACCGTACTATCGATTCAAATAAAGATTTCATGCATTTTTCTGAATTTTATGTGTTTTTTTTTTTTGAAAAATTAAAAATTCACCCTTTAGTTTCTACAATGTGGCCGTTAGCAACTGTCAAGACACGGAAGTCCGTGCTGAAAGAAGCGAGGTTTCTTAATAAAATTTGATTAACATTATTAAATAGATTTAAATTTGAAATATGAAACATTTGACCTTTTGTTCAAAAGGTTAAGAGAATATTTTTATGGTAGTCTTTGCTATTGATATTAGCCCACTGTTCATAGCAGTATCGGCCTGCTATAAACACAGACAATGCCGAATTAATAGTCATATATACAATTGCATCCTTTCATCTGACAGTTTCGATTTGCTTTTTTTTTGTTCTTTTTTCTCTCTCTTCTTTTTTAAGTTTTTGGAATTTTATTCCACGTTTTGCACTGCCGGAGGTTTTCTGCTTTCAATAATAATAACATCAACAACAGCAACAACAATAACAACAAGCAAATCAAATTGCATTTAACATTTTGTAAATAAAATTGCAGTCAATTGGAGGCAACATTTCGTAAAAAGTAGAATGAGAAAAAAAAATACAAAAATCATCGAACAACTGCAAAAAAGGCGAAATGCGAAATGTGCCTGACATTGAAGGTTGAAATCAGAGGCAAATTGTGCTGTTTGTGTGTACTATATGTGTATGGATGTATGTACATACATACATATACCCGACATAAACGAATTAAAGTTGAAATAGAAAATTATATAAACTATTGTATATATGTATGTACATATGTATGTACATAGGGTATATGGTATAGCTAGCACTCTTTGCATGGAAAGAGCATAAAAGCAATTTAATAAAAAATATTCTATTTATTCTGCTTCGCAAAAGGCGTGAGACGTGTAGCGTTAAGGCCAATAAAAGCTAACAATGACATTAAATTAAAGTGTCATAAATGTGTTACAATAAGGGCTATAAATATAAATAACCGTGATATTGTAACGTGGATGTTAAAAGAAGATACGAATGTGTTGGATGACAGAAAAGATATTGTGAGTATAAATTGATAGACAAGTGTCACTAATTGAACAAGAGAATAGGAAAGATTTCAGTTTGAAAAACTTAAAGGTGGCACTAAACACAGCCCGTATAACAAGTAAAGTTTTTTTTTTTTATTTTCATTTTATAACACCGATAAAGATAAAATTCAATTACGGACCATATAAAAACACACTGCTGAGATGGAGAGCACAGCCCACAAAAACAAATGAATTCATTCATTAAATTTGTTTTTTTTTTTTATTTGAATTTACATACGTCCGTACATACGCTCTACTGATAACCAGCATTATACGAGTATTTGCCTATTTTTTTTTTTTTTTTTTTTTTTTGATGAAAACAAAAGCAATAAAATCGTACATTTTTATAAAGGCATGTTTGGCGCCATTTAATTTATACGGCAATACCGCACACATACGAAACAGTGGAACAAACGAGTGGATTTATTCAAATAGTTTGAATATTTATTTTTTTTTTCGTTGTCCATCACACATCATCAAAGACAAAAACATTTTGATTTGATTTTTTTTTAAAATAACTCGGTAGACAGAAAGTGATTATGAACACGATTTGTTTTTCTGTTTTATAGTAACAATATACAGAAATAAATTCAAATTTATTTTTAATTTAAAACAACACAAGTTGATCATTTTTTTTTTTTTTTTTTGTATAAAAAATATTTTTTCAAAAATATTTTCATATTAATTGACGAGTTTTTATGATCAATTAAGATCAAAGGTGTCACATCAATGGCACGTATAGTGATAATAAAAATGAAACATTCACAGTGGCGAAAGGGCCAAGTTTGAAATGAATTATTATTATCAAGTGATTAATATTTAAAGCACTTCTAAAGGTATACTAGCAGCGATTCCATTCCGTTCTTTCGTGAGTCTCTGTAATTTTATGTATAAAGAGCAAAACGTACAGGAAAGCCAAAACACATAAATATGTAGTTATTTTTGGTTCAATGACAAGCAACTATTTTCCCACGTTCCGTATAGCTGTTTTTGTATTACATACATACATACATAATTGGTCATTACAACCCTTCAGTCAGGATTACGGCCTAGCTTCTCACACCACTTATGTTGTGTGCGTTAATTTTATACATGAGTGGCGGGACCTACAGTTTAAAGTCGACTCCGAACGACAGTTTTTTTTTTAAGCTTTTCATGGCAATTTTATTTACTCTTAGAGTTTTTGCCAGAAATCTGCTGAGAGGAAGTCGCCGAAGAAATATTTTCATATTTTCGTTTTGATGTCTGACCTGGGATTCGAACTCGGGCCTTCAGTCTAATAAGTCAACACACTACCTACTAGACTACGGCGACTTCAAGCTGTTTTTGTATTACCTTTAGCAAATGATGTAAAGTTCACTGTGTACCCTTTGAAAAATTTCTTCTAAAATTTTTTTCACTGCTACAGCTGAAACAGAATGTCCCAACAGCACGCATAACGGGCAAGAAGGAAGCATGCAAGATAGTATCTATTAAAAACGTATATACTACGAAGCCTGATCAACAAAATCTATAACAAGAGAGAAATTTGAACTTAGACCAAACAACTAATGCTATGACAACATCAACGGACAGTTGAATGGCGCCTTATTTTTGTCACCCATGCTAGTTGGGAAGCACTAGCTTGTAAAAGAGTTCGAAAACAAAATATATCTCACTAAGCATTTTAACATACAACGGCTCATACCGGTCCATTCTTCAGGTTTACTGCACTGTCAAACCCATTAAAGGCTCCTATACATTTGCTTGAAAATTATTTAAAAAAAATACAAATAAACATCAAACGAAAAACATGCTCAATGCACACAAATTAATCACGCAACGCGCTATTTCACCTTTTAGAATGACCCATTGCAGATATCGGTAAATAGAACCACCTTTTGCAGGTTTCCTGGTCGTGTGGGAACCAGAGATCAGCAACGAGTATTCAAAACGATGAGTAGATTCGAGTCATACTTATAATTTCAGCTACTTATACGCATTCATACTTATTTTAATATCATACTCGCACTACTCATATTCAAAGTTAGGAATACTCATCGTACTCATACTTAACAATACGCACGATGTTGTTGATTTCGACTCTCCATGATTCAACATATATACGCAGCACAAAATAAGTATGATTCGAGTAGGAACACCACAATACTCGCTAGAAGGTTGTGTGTGTGCTTTGCTTGCTGTCTTTGTCTTTTCTTTTATCTTCTTTTGTAAATGCAACAATAACTACTACTGTAAATTTTGATGAATGATTCGAGTGACTCGAATCATTCGTAAGTATTATAAGTATTTTTCTAAATTTATGAATCTGAATGAGTAGGCGTATGAATCAAACAATGAATCGAATGTTGTGAGTTTGATGTCAACGTTGTACTCATACTCATTGCAACCTATACTTATAAATCAATGTTGTAGCGAGTACGAATGAATCAGAGTAGTTGAATTTTAATACCCTTGACTCACTCATACTCAAAATTTCATAAGTACCTATGAGTAGCGAAAATACGATTCATTGCTGATCTCTGGTGGGAACTCAAGAAAATTAACAGTTACATCAGCTTGGCAGGAAGAAAGCTTTCACACCGTCAATGTGACCGAAATTTTTCTCTGGAATGGGAAGAGTAGTTTGAACAAATGTCCGCAATGAAACGTAAAATAAAAGGAGGCAGAGACTCTTGTCAAACTAGATGGGGTTGAGGCAATAAACCAATTTTCACAAAATTTCAATTCGTTCACTTAATTTATATATTTTGTTTTTCTTGTTGAGTTCTACTGGCTGGAATCATTATATGTATATCTGACCTAAAACTCACATAATTAATTTAAAACATAATGTTCGATGTACCTTAAAGGGCTCTAAAGTAATTCCATAGTCTGTCTCTCATGATATGACTGTATACATAATTTTACATAAATTACAATACAAAACTAATTAATAAATTTTCTTGTAATTGTATGTATAATAAAAAAAGGTAAGTTTTAAGCGAAATACTTTACTAATATACTGAAATACTAAAACGCTTACCTCGCATGCTGGCGAACTAAAAATGTAGGATAAACCAGCGCTGAGAATCCCAGTAAACAAGAAAGTTTAAAGTTTGTAAAGATTGGAATACTTTAATGTACGAATAATATGTAAATTAGAATTGAATTCTAATAATGTTATGAAGCTAATTAGCCAAAAAAAAAATCTGTCGTTCGGAGTCGACTTTAAACTGTAGGTCCCGCCACTTATGTATAAAATTAACACACACAACATAAGTGGTGTGAGAAACTAGGTCAATAATCCTGACTGAAGGGTTGTAATGACCAATTATGTATGTGTAATTAGCCAATATACCCGGAATGATTATCGGTATGGGATTTTAGAATTTTTTTAGGGTTTAATACAAAAAGATTTGCTTGGTTATGTATTAAGAGCTTAAGCTTGTTTTCTTTCATTTGTTAGCCTGGGAGTTTTTTTTTTTAGTTTTTTCAAAAGTGTTTCTGTAAAAAATTTAGTTTTAATTGTTATTTATGACAGGTGATTATGGCAGACACAAACGCACACAAATCTAAACACCTGAAAATCGTGTTAATCTTAATTAAAAACAAAAAAACAAAAGTTAGTAGCAACTTTATAATTTACAACTGCTTACAATTAACGAACAAAACAAACTAATTTTGGAATTTTAAATGAAATCTATTTTCATTATCGCAATAAAAACTTTTGTTTTTAGTTTTTCTTTTAATTGCATTCATTATAAATGAAGGTGAATATACATAAATTCAATTCGAATACAAATTCAATTCGAATACAAATTCAATTCGAATAATAATTGGATTTTTAAATTTAACTGTCAATTAAACTGTCTTCGAATCGAAAGATTTTCTTCTTTTTTTTTTTTTTTTTGAAAAGAGTGTGAGAAAGAAATTTTTACTTGTTTCGCTCGTACACACCACTATTAAATCAAAATGACATTTGAAGTTGTAATGAAATATTGTATAGACAAGTACCTGAGACACATACGTTTAGGCATAGAACAAACAAGCAAAAAAAAAAAATCCTGTTGTATTGTACTCGTAAATGTCAGACATTTGAAATTCTTTCTGTTCATGGTACTTGAATGTGTTTTTCTTTCCACGTTTTGTTAGACATAAATAACTGACACTTTCAAGACAATGGCACGCAAACTAACATGATAATGTCTTTAGAAATGATAAAAAAAAAAATTAGAGAATAAAAATAACACAAAATTGTATCAAACAATAAAAGCTAAGGACTGAGGGAAAGAAAAGAAACAAAAACTAAAAGAAAGAAAATGAAGAAGAAAATTTGAACTCTAAAAATTGATTAGAAAATTGAAAAAGTCCTAAAATAAACGAAACGTAGAGAAAAGAAACTTATACTCACTCACTCATATATTCATTTGTTCAGGCTTTTGTGGCTGAACATGAACGTGGTCATGAAATTTATTTATAAACAAACTTATAAATAAAACCAAAAGAAAAACTTACAGTTGGCCAAAGTGTAGTAAAAAGGAATCCATTATTTTCCCAACAAATGAACATGCCTTAGTGTCCACTATATAGACATCTAAATGCTCTGCATATTTTTATAACTAAGCGAAATGAATAACTGTGCCATCACAATGGGTCTTACATATATGACCTAAGTCCTGCCTAAATTTCTTACATAAAATAACACACCAAAAGAACTTTTTTTCTATTTTTCTATTTTCGGTGTTAAATCACAGCACCAATCCACCAACTTCTGAAGAGAATGATGGCTGATGATGTAGTAAGGGGATGTCAAGAGAAAGTAATCGTGTTTTGCAATGTAATAAACTCCAGGACAGTATATACATAGATGTTACAGATATCTCAATGAGGCAGCAGAACAATATGATGTCCATATCACAGCATGCAGCTACCAAGGCAGCAAAACTAACGGGCATGTTAAGCAGACTCATGGCAAATATTGGCGGACCAACACAGGCCAAACGAAAAGTGATTATGGCGGCGATGAACTCGATAATGCTGTATGGATGCGAGATTAAATCTAAGCGGAAAGTATTAGCAGCGGTGCAGCGAGCAGCGGCCCTAAGAGTTGCCTCGGCCTACCGCACCGTATCGGGCGCCGCGGTCCTCGTGATCGTCGGTGAGATACCTATTGACCTACTGGCATTTGAGCGAAGAAGATCTTGGAAAACAAAGAGAAAATCTCGCCATTAGTAGCGCAGATCTCAGATCTCAAACACTACGGCGATGGCAAAGTATATGGAGCGAGGAAACAAGCGGAAGATGGACTTATAGACTTATTCCGTCTATAGAGACATGGATACGGAGAAATTTTGGCCCAGTTTCTTTCGGGTCATGGTTATTTCCGAAAATATCTATACCGCATTGTCAAGGTGATTGATCCTGGCTGCATTTATTGCGAGGAAATAAGTGACGACGCTGAACACACATTCTTCCATTGCATCAAATGGCAAGACGAGAAGAACATGTTGATAGAGCAAATTAGTGAATTTACACCCGACAACATTGTGGACGCAATGCTCGAATGCGAGACGAAATGGAGCGCTGTAAGAAGATACGTTGAATGTGTACTCCGCAGGAAGAAGGTCGACCTTGACACAATACAACGAAATGATACATGAGAAGACGAGCCAATAGCATGAACCTGGCTTCAAATATGGCGTACCCAGACGTGGGAGAGTAGACAACGGTCTCTAACGGGACGTCGTTCTGGGCCCTTCCCGAAGTAATGCAGATATCCGTCCCGGGAAGGGAGTATCCCCAGAAGAGGAGGAGGGATTGTTTTAGTGGAAGCACCACTCGACGCAGTTGACGACGGTCACTGTAAGTGCGAAAGCATTTTGAACCCTACCTCACACGCCAAAAAAAAAAAATAATTTATCACATGGCTTCCGGAACACAGTAACATTCCAGGTAACTGTAGAACGGAAGAAATGGCCAGGCCAACCATCAAACTCTCCAATGAATTATCGACTTTAGGAATCCCTCTAAAGGTCTGCGAGCTTATAATTGGCAATGCATTCATGTTCGGTTTCGAATACGGGCAGAACGGCGCGGAAAGTCTAGTCAAAACTGCATAGTGGGTGCACCATAAAACCCAATAAAGCACACTCAGTACGGTTGTAGCGGCCATTACGTCGCATTGCATTATGGACACGCATGCGAGCCGCATTGGTCTTGGACAGAAGCTGTGTGGATGAGCGCTTTCTACAGAAGCTGTATTGATGAGCGCAAAGAGGAGGCTGTTCTATACCTATTGGATACGTACTCAGCGCTATGTCAGATGATAGCGGAAATATGTGGTATCACTATGGGTCATTATGTGGCCTAACTGTTTCCAAGTGTGCACAGACACCTCAAGTGGTATGAGAAGCTAGGTAGTTATCCTGACTAAAGGGTTACAGGGACCAATTAAGTTAAGTAACTATAGGCACTGGATGCGATACGTAAAGGTATGAAAGTGTTTTAACCACTTCCAGTTGAATTACCCAAGGGAAGAATAATGCTATTTTGATTACTTTCAAATACCTTTAAAGTAGCACCATCTAAAAACTTTTGATATTTCAGCACAGTGTAACGCATATAAACTCATGTGTTCAATGTACATTCAAGCAAATACATGGTATGATTGTATATCTGTTTATATGACAGCCTGGAGAATAATAGCTGAGAATATCATAGAAAATATAATGCAGAGCATATTTAATAAATAATGACGTTCAGGGAATAGTTAAGCAAAGTAACGTTCGTTATTGGAACGGAAAAAGTGGGGGGGGTTGATATTTAAAATTCAATGTGCTTTTCTTTTCTGACCACACAATACAAATTCAGTTCATTTCATGGCACTTTTCTTTTGTTTATTGTACTGCTTTTGTGTATTTTTCTTTTCTTGCTTTTTTTTTTTTTTTTTTTTTTGGGTAAACGTTATAAATATGTTCAGAATAAAAACATAGAAAAAGTAAAAAACGAATATGTAAAATCCAGCAGCTGTCAAAATTAATTGACATTTTATGTTTTAACTTTTAATATCAAACGTAGACAAGGATGCATGTTAAGTATGAATGTAATCATCATCGCCATCGTCATCAACATTCATTCAAAGAACATGCAAAAGTGAAAAATGAGTTCAAAATAATTTACACAAATGTATGTAAAGAGTGTGCTATATGGTGGTTTCTTTTTTTTTTTTTTGGCAATATAAATAAATATGAATTGCGAAAAGGACATGTTGATTTACGTAAAGGATTGGCAAATTTCAAAATAAGATTAACCACATAAGTATAACTACTATCAAAGAATATGGATATAAAGAATGCGCATCATGTAGAAGTAAAATTTCTTATGGCGGGATGTACCAGTAAAACCCGCTCTCACCAAAATCTCTTTTAAAAATCATTTCTTGATGAGGGAGGGAAGACAGAAGAAAAATAAACACAAACAAAGAGCGTAACAATGTGTTGCTCTCATCGTACGTATGTATATGTGTATGTACGATTATGTATGTATGATCGTTTTTATTGTTTGACCAAAGACTATAAATATGTAAAGATGTTGCACACAGTGTATTTAAAATTGACAAAATTTTGTGCTTCTTTATGATGAGGGGGTAGGTAACAGGGAAAGCTAAATTGTCGTTCTCACTCTCATGTTAACTGAGAGAAAGAAAACAAAAAAGACTCAGTACACTTATTGTACTCAGAGAACTTATTATACTTAGAGAACGTATTGTTTTTTTCTCTAAGCAATTTATTCTCATATGCGTGTATACGTGTGTGTATACATACATTGCCAAATAAAATAATAAACAAACTGAAAGAATTTTTGTTTTCACAAAATATATGTGAAAATAGCCTGTGGAAAAAATATTACCGTTTGTTTTATTGTAGGGTAAGAATATGTGTTTTATTGTTGTAGAAATGAAATTATATCGATTCGCACCGAATTATAATGTTATTTTTTAGACTATTCAATTATGTATGTACATATTTACCATATGTGTCTATTTTTGTATAGAATGAAGTTGTAATAAAACGAATGCTTTTTTTGTTTAGTATTTATTAAATTTATTTATCATTTTAATGGTTCAAAATTTTACCTTTTTCCATACTGGATAATTTGAATTTGTATGTTTCCCATGTGGAATGCTTCCGTAGAAAAACAACAATTAGTTGTTGAGATTAGCATCTCCATTCTGTGTTTATAACATTCGTTATTTTCATCAAACCAAAAGGAATAAATAGTATTTTTTGTGCAACTTACGCATTGGCCAACTACAAATGTTTTTATGTTTTTTATAGATTTATTTTCTAAAAAAATTTTTTCGAAGACTTATATGAATTTTGCAAACTTCAAAAAATAAATCAGATGGAGCGATGGATTTGCATGAACGAACATTTCTGAAGGATATGACAAAATTTGCGCTGGTTTATTATATCCACACGACATTTAACGCATGATATTCGTTGAGCTATGTAACCAACAAAATATCGACTTGATGTTAATTCAATTGGCACATTGTTGGACGTAAAACAATCGGTGCCTTCATTAAAATATTCTTTATTTTCATCGTATACATATATCTGCGACATCTATATCAGGGGTATGGGTACTTTCTGATATATTTCCAATCCTATCAATATCTTCTAAAAATATGATTTATGATTTTAATTATATATTATATTTATTAAACGTTTTGTTTGATCATGCACTACAATTTTTAAATTCACACTTTTTATAAAACAATTTTTCAGTTTTTCAGTTTCAAATGTCAACACAAAATATTGATTTTTTATTTCGGTGCGAATCGATATAGTTTCATTTCTACAACAATAAAACACATATTCTTACCCTACAATAAAACAAACGGTAATATTTCTTTTCCACAGGTTATTTGCACATACATTTTGTGAAAACAAGACATCTTTCAGTTTGTTTATTATTTTATTTGGCAATGTACAAGCACACAGTATACACGCATATGAGAATAAATTAGAGAAGAGAACAATACGTTCTCTGAGTATAATAAAGTACAATAAGTGGCAGTAGCCGTACTGCCATCGACAAATTCTTCATATATTTATACTATAAATTTTATAGTCTTTGATCTCATCGCGATGAGAGCAAAGAATGAGAGCAACGCATTGTTACGCTCTTCGTTTCTGTTTACTTCCCTCCTATCTTTTTCCCCCCGCGTCATGAAATATTTTTGAAAAATATTCCAAAATATGTTAAGATGCACATTCTTTATACTTTATTTTCTTTGCTACTATAGTGAACGATTAATGCCGTGTCAGTTGCGTATGTAGATAAAATACGTTGATGTGAATTCTGCCAAGACTTTTTTTGCAAGAAGTTAGAATGGCCCTTGCTACTCAGCAACAGAACTCAATGGGATGGAGCTACTGGCTGTGGATGAGGTGATAATCTCACGCAACATTAACCGACGAGAATGTTCAAAACTACTAGGGTCCTGTATACCTATGTAAGAAAAATGGCTTTAACTTAAGGCCTTAAAAATAAGCTTTTGTCTCCTTAGTTCAATTGTTTAACGCTTGCTATTGTATGTTGGATTTCTCTTAATTGGACTGCAGGACTAGCTTTTAAAACTGCTCCTTCTAATAATTTTAGTGACACTGAATTTTGTGTGAGATCTGTCAAAATGGTTTCTACATAAAGGGCTTAGTATCTGCTGTTCATAAAAGTAACGAGCTCAAAAGCCTTGGAAATAGCCTCCACAATATTCAACTTGTTTAAGTGCTATTTATAAAAATCCTGTATTAATTTTCAAAAAGCTAGTTTGTGATTGATGTTTAGTTTCTTACTTGTTTTTGTTAGTTAAACTGTTTTCATTTCCAGACTGAAATTCTAGAATTACGCATCAGTTTTTAACTGAGGAAAAAATATTTTTTCGGCGACTTAAAATTGCCATGAAAAGTTACTCGAATATCTGTCGTTCGGATAAGATGGCATGGGATAGTCAATAAAGATCGCGACTATAAATCGTGCCACTGAGAGCCTATGTAGTCTAGTGGGTTTGGGCATGTTGGCAGGTCTTTGGCTCATGATAAAAAACCGGTTTAGGAAGCCATGTCAATAAATTCCATAGGCTTAAATAATAAAAAACAAGATACAACAATCATATAGCCTGAGCCTTAAGATTTTATAGTAAATATAACCCCTAGATCGACCACCCTGTGATACATGTACCACTTAAGTGTTTACTTTAGTAGACTGTCTTACAAAACATAGGCTGATTTGGCAAATGCTATACTGACAGGCCTTCTTAGAATTTAATATTTTTAATAGTAAAGGAAATACAAAAAAAAGCAGCATACACACGCACAACAAAAAAAGAGTAAATGTTCACTCCAGTTTAACTAATAAATTCAAATGACAATACGAGTAATGGCGTAGCGCAAATACGTTACGTTTTTTATACAACCGCTGTACAAACACATAAAAGCGAACTGTTAATGTTTTGTTTTAGTCAAATAAAAAATAAAGCAAAATGAAATAAAACCGTTAACAAATATTGTCACAAGCTGTCGTAATGAGAATAACCGTAAAATACCGTCTTACTAACATACATACATACGTACATAAATGCATACTTTATACATAAAAAAAATATTCTTTTATTACCCCATATTCAAGTCGAAATTAAACTCTTCTTCTTTTTAAACAAATTACTTACGTTAGAGTTTACTTTACCTGTATTTGCATAAATTAAGCAAAAAAAAAAACTGAAATAAAAATAGAACTTTTCTAATATTGGCTCTGCTTAAATATCGCATAAACGGTATCAAAGAAATGTTATAAATACACGTACTACAATGCAAACTGAAATGTGGAACAAAATATCTTAAAGTTTACGCCTGACAGTGCCAATTAAATGGACTGAATAGAACGTAATTGCTAGCATTTTCATTTCTTTCGTGATTAACTAAAGAGACGAAAAAAAAATTTTTTAAATTGGTAACAGATTTGAAAATCTAAATTAAAGCAATGAGCCAATATAGCCAATATCATGCTATGTTGGTTGTCTAACTGCTGGAGTTTTATATACTCATGTGTAAAGTAATAGGTTATGCTAGGATGACGTCATCAGATGTAATCAGGAGATGTGTGGCAAGTTGCATCATCCTGTTGAAACCAAACATCGTTCACATCAATACAGGTATTCCCCGACTTACGACCGAGATAGGTTCCTGGTCATCGGTCGTAAGTCAAATTTCATATAAAAAAATTTAAGAAAAAAATTACATACTGTACTACTAACTTTGAGGGTCAGGAGAAATGAAACTACCCAAAATTTATATTTATATTTACTTATATACATAAAATATATATTTTAGGAATTCCCCGCAACTACATATTTCCCTTCTTTAAGTATTTTCTAAGAAAAAAATTGGAAAAAAAATGGTCATAAGTGCGAATAGTCATAAGTCGAACGGTCGTAAGTCGGGGACTACCTATACCATGAAGAGCGAGTATAGAAAACTCTGTGATCATGGTGCGATAGGTGTCTGCATTGACCGTAATGGTTGCGTCGTAATCATTTTCAAAGAAATATGGGCCAATGATGCCTTCGCTCTACAAGCCGCACAAAACTGTCACTCCTTATGGGTGCATTGGCTTCTGTAAAACCACGTCTGGGTTTTCTAAGCTCCCAAATAAAGCAAGCAATAAACTTGCGTATACCGGGCACTGTTGGTCCTTCTCTGCAATCAAATTTTGTACGATATTTTCGTACAATATCCGACCAATTGTCTTTGTTTTGAAAATAAATTTCCAATAAATCCCAACGTTTCTCAAGCGTAACTCAATTCACAATTCAGTGGATATAATACACTGAATTTTGTTGCAGAATAGAATGACATATGTAAGTATTGCCAGATTCGAAATAACCGATGGTTGAAATTTAAACCAATAGATGACCCACTCTATATTTATGCAGACCTGGTACATAGGCGAGTGTTTTAATGTTTAGAAAATTGATTCGTAAGGTAGGAAAACTCTTTATTACAGCCAAACAAACCATATCTGAATACCTAAAAAGTAGCTTTCAGCTTTAAAAGTTCAAATTCTGAAAGAATTAAAACTTCGTTTATAATTTCCCTCTATTCCCTTCAATAAGACTGCATTACGTAATTTATTTGCTACAGATAACTGAAATGGGATACACTGTGTATCGAAGCCCAGTTGCTTAAACAGCACAACGGTTAGCAATGTTTGGAACGATAGTGTTAAAGATTTATTACTTTTACGCTTCTGTTTATTAAAAATTAAATTCCCACTCTTTGTGAATGTTTTCACATTAAAGTACCTTTTAAGTGTTTAATTGGTCACATTAAATACATTCTTCTACTCTAGATATTCGCATCTCAAGGCCATTTAATAACAATGAAGCCAACATTCATCCTTCTATTGTGGATATACGCAGTGGTAATGGTGGTGGTGGCAGTGTGTCAAGAGAGAACAATGCATATAATGGGTATTATACCTATTCATACATATACTATATATATACATATGCATATAGCTCTGTGTGTATGTGTAGTCAGCAGTTTAAACATTGCAGTATATTTTAATTCACATAAATCGGGTAGTTCATTATGGCTGTATGGCTAGCTGGTATTAATTTTATTTAAACATTTGAAATGCATTCCATATACAGCATAATTTGTTGTTGTTGTTGTTTTTTTTCATAAATTCTTCTCTCTTTTATAAACCCACAAACGCATACAATCAGAAATTACATAATATTGTAATCGGTTTATAAAAACTTATGTATGTATGCCGCATTTGACAGCAGTACAAACACATGCTCAACTACTTATTATAATTATTATTATTGTATGGCAACAGCTGTTTTTAGTTAATTAGTAATGGTTGAAGGAGTTTTATTGCCTATAAAGGTAGGTACTCTGTTCATATTTGCGAAAAATTATGGTTTTTTCATGCGAAAATTTTGATGTGCAACAAATGTAGTCTATCTCGCGATTTTGGAAAATTTGTCGGTTTTATTGCGTTGCGGTTACTGTGCAGCTTATGGCACTT
Organism: Sarcophaga caerulescens; assembly: GCA_927399465.1. Taxonomy (NCBI): domain Eukaryota; kingdom Metazoa; phylum Arthropoda; class Insecta; order Diptera; family Sarcophagidae; genus Sarcophaga; species Sarcophaga caerulescens. The sequence goes on along the minus strand of OV656872.1, from coordinate 134,923,524 downwards.
ATCCCAAATAAGTTTTTGTTTTTTTACTGCTACTATCAGTAACCGCTTATCTGTGCCGTTAAATTTTTCATTTTTTCTATTTTTCTGGCTCAACAAATAATAATTTATGAATTTATGAAAAACAAATGACATGTGATCAGCTGTTTGTATTAATTTCGTGCGAAAGAAGAGCAGCTTATGTTATTTCGTAAGTTGGAAAAGAAGTTCCCAGATAAATTTCACAGCGTTTTTCACAATAAGAACAGAGTACTGCTTTTGCGAAATTATTTCGCAAATATTTCATACGATATATTTTATATGTAGTTTGACAGCATTTCGCACGAAATTTTGAATAGAGTACCTAGCTTAAGCGCTTGAAAATTATATTAAGAAGAAATATAAAAAATAAATTGGGTATTATAAGGGGTATTAAAAACTTATAATTTATTTTTGCACGCAATTCATTACATTATTTAGCTTATGAATTCAGGTCTAAACAGCATTCGATTTCTAATAATATTGTATGTGTTCCTGGTTCATTTCGGTTGCTGTCGAGAGACTTGTTGGAGCAGATAAACTTCTACCGAATACCAATCCACTTACAAAAATTTTTATATCGATTAGCTTCGTTAAACTCTTCGTCTACGCTAAAGACATATCTTTCAAGTCTCACCTAGCCATCAAGGTATACCAATGAACATCTTTCCTATAGTCATGGGTTATTCGGTAATTGATAGGCATGTATAAGCATTGACTTCTGCAGAGGTTGTAGATCGGTCGAAAAAAAAAAATTATTGTCCACTTCATTTGCCAATGTTAATCTCTTCTCGGTAGCCTAATGTAGCTATCGGTAGCTTTATTAAACTTTCAGGCTAGTTTTCAGGTTGATTTCAAGCAAGTCATGCTTTTATGCGAAACTGCGATGCTGATTATCGGGACTACCAATCAGGATTAATCAATTGGATCTAGGGCATCGCTTAACTTCGTATCACAGCTGGTCAGATTTGATTTAGTACCACTTACTTTAGAAACTCTATGCTAAGAATGTCAAATAGTCACAGTTTTGCTTGAAAACTTCTTGTCATTTATCATGACTTATTCTTCTTATTTACAAATAACTGAGACGAATCTCTTTTTACAAAATTTCCGAGGACAATCAAAAGTCCAGAATCTAGAAGAGGAATTAATTGACTCCTATACATTGGAATCAGAAACTGCTGTTTTAGAAATTTCTAAAACACGCTGTTTTAGAAATAGGGATGAGGATTTCTACGAGAAGTTATGAAAGTTATGGAACAAAATAGTGTTAATTTGAAGTGAATGAAATCATTCTAGCATTGTCATAAATAGTAAAAATAACTTGAAACTATTTTTAATTCTAAAGACTGGCTAAAATCAATTTACCGGGCCGCTCAATGGATCCTCGTCAACGATGCTCCCTTCACTCGCGTCTCGGTCTTTTCTGATAGTCAGGCCGCGATAAGATCTCTATCGGGCTTCGTGAATAACTCTAGGATCGTTAGGGAATGTCGCCGCTGTCTCGACCTTCTTTCGGGGCGCTTCTCTCTCTGGTGTGGGTCCCTGGCCACAGTGATATTCCGGGAAACTGTAGGGCCGACGAGCTAGCCAGAGCTGGTGCGCTCCTTCCGGAATCCTCTTCTGTTGAATTGGGAATGCCACTTGCCTCGGTCAAGCTGACCATTGTGCGGAAGTTCTTTCGGGACGCCAACCTATCCTGGGTCAATGAGGAGTCCTGCTCCACCGCTAGACTCACCTGGCCCAAGATGGATAGAAGGCGTACCAACCGATTACTTGGTCTCGGTCGTGATGTCATCTCGACTACGGTGGCCATGCTTACAGGTCATTGCGTCATGGGTAGACACGCGGAAAAAATGAGGCTCCCTTTCAACGACTTCTGCCGTGGTTGCAGGTCCGCTGAGGAAGAGGAGACTGTTGTTCACTTTCTTTGTCAGTGCCCGTCTCTTGCTAGGTGTAGATATAGGTTATTTGGCGCCCTATTCCTTGTTAGCTTAACGGAGCTATCATCTATTGACATCAAGGATATAGCTTCTTTCATCAAACTTTCTGGCTGGTTTTCTAGTGCGGGGTAGTCGTGCTTTTGTTGTGCAGCCCTTGCGCTGACCAACTTCTTCCTTTTCCTTGATTTTGGTGGAACTTGGTTAGTACAGGGACTGCGTTCACCCGTGGCATCACAACGGGCCGCTATGCGTGCTCAAGTGAGCTTTGTGATATTCAGAGCTACCACTCCGACCTAACCTAACTGGCTAAAATTGAAAAGTTCTAACGAAACATACTACTTTTCTATATTCTTAACAACAAACCTAGTAATTACATTACCAAAGTGAAGATCCTGAAATCACTCTTTCTAAGTAGCTAATAACAGCTGTAAAGAAAAAATATGATCTTTGCACATGAGAGTGTATATGATTTCATGCACTTAACCCCTACACACCCTAAACAAAACAACAACAACAAAAACATTGCTGTTATCAACAGCAAAAATTCAAATTTATATTGTCACCAACAGACATTAAGTATAAAACAACGAAATTTTTTTTTTTTTTTTTTTTTCAAAACATAAATTGGTTTTAACGCCCATTTATACTTCATGATGATGATGATGACAGTGACTGTTAAGCCCACTACAAAAACTACCACATAAAAGAAGCATCGTATTGCACATTTTGTCTCAAATTACCGAGTGGCACAATTTTGTAGGTTTTAGGTTTGTTACATTTTTGTTGGTGTTTTTATTCGAATTTTATTTTAATTTTCTTTTTTTATTTTTATTATCGAAAATCTAACCAAGATACAAACAATCAACCACATATACATACATGTTCGTTTTGCATACACTCTGGTTGTCTGTCCGTTCGTACGTCTGCCCGGCCCATAAATCCCAAGTATGTACATCCGCCTAAAAAATAAAACTCAAAGTAATAAAAGAAACAATTCGAATATAAAAAAGTGAGGGTTTGGTGGGAATGATGGTATAATCCTATAGAAATGACAAATTTTCTATGAGATTATATAACATTATGATACTGGGAGGTCCTTTCCTTGCATGAGGAAATTACGACAGAACAAAGGAAAAAAAAAAACAAAGTGAAAAAAAAAGAAAAGAATGAAAAGTACACCATCCGAAATGCGTTTGGCGTTGTAAATGCTCAGTTTGTTCAGTGTGATGGCGGGGAAGCAGCATTTGAAAAAATGCAGTTAAAAACTACTCTCTTATGGTAGGTTGTAAGTCGGCAGAAATGTTAAGGAATGAATTCATAAATGAAACAAAAAATGAAGTAAAATTATTTCAATGTTAGCCTTACATTATTGGCCTTAAAAGGAGTTGGTACAGAACTCTGACATCTATTAGATCGTTCTCTGTCCAACAATGATTTTAACAAGGAGTACAGTAAAGAATATAATCCGCGAATTTCGATCAATATCCACTCGAATGCTTTCAAAACTTCTGCTGTTACTTTTGCCATACATTTATGCTCCCCATTCCGCTCACACAATACCGATTTTAACCACTTAAATCTTTTGAAAGTAGCATCAAATCTCATCTTAAATCTTTGTACCTTAAAATAATGATAATGAAGTAAAACTCTTTCTACAAAGATACGTCAGCCAAGGATACGTCAGCGACCAATGCATACCTATACCTTATGCACATATGTATATGTATGTATATCACTGCTCTAGAGTATCCCTGTTCTACATATTACATCAGCTATACAACTACCTGAGATGCCTCTGTGACAAGTTGTTTCAGAAGCAAGATTCTACCTCAGCTAAATATTCGTCTGCAGTCAAGAAATACCCTGCTTAACAAATAGCCTAAAGGATCAAGCCCCATACATTGTCGTACCTAATTATAGTGCCATTTTAGCTTCCTTCTTCCACAGGCTTCAAATGGCCTCTCAAAAACCATATACTATAACCTTTAAAATATGGATTCCAGCATCAACAATTAAAGTCAACAATTTGAAACTTTAAGCAAATCTTCCAAAAAGGAGAAAGAATATCGACACAATCAAAGCAAGCACTTGCTTTCTTTCCTCTTTAAAGTCACTTAAAATTTGTAGTTTTTATTTAATTAAAGGCCTGCTTTTAATAGTAAATCTTGTCAAGAGTATAATCAAAAAAAAAAAGAAAGAAAAAACTACGAAATTAACTCTTATAAGAGTATACAATTGCATGAATTGATGTCATCATTTCCTTTCTCTTTTATACACAGTAACAGAATTTATAGTGGCACTGAAGCCTTAAAAGCATTAATTTGTAACACTTCAGGTAAAGTCATCAAGGAGACACAAAATCTTTTCCTCTTCTTCGGCCAAGAGTAAGAGCCATAACATGCTATATACTATACATACTTTCTTCCCAACAACAATCACTACCAAACTACAACACATTATGTACACACAACACACGTTGTCAGTGTACAATGTCAAATAAGGAAAGAAATTTCCTTAGTGCATCCCTGCAGCTTTCGTTCTGCGTTAGAGTATAGGTAGGTGGTAGTGATACAACTGAGACAAGAGTTGCATTTTTATAGTATTTTTTGTGAATATTTCCTCATTAGACAGAGACTTTTGAGCAATTACAACTGACATTAAGTGCGTAAATATGCAATTTATGGACCATAATGATTATGGCTATAGTATATACGAGAGTAGAAGTAAGATGGCAAGTGGTAGTAGTTATGAAAATGGCTGGTGGTACCAATGGTAGCTAACATGCTGTGTCAGTAGAAAGTTGAATGCCAGTGATTTATATGTTTTTTTTTTTTTTAATTTAATTTACAATTCAACAGCCCCTTTAAAGAAAATAACATTCTCGTTTGTCCTCTAAACCCCTCAGCTACTGTGGGATGATGAATTTTTATTAATTTTTTTTTTGTTATGAGAAAAATTGTTATAAAATTATACAAATACTAGCTGACCCGGCGAACTTCGTCCCGCCCAAAATTGATTTTTTTTATTGCCCAAAAGAGGTCACATTATATATTTATTGTAATACGCTGCATAAAAAAATCTATCTATCTAGTTCAAAATTTAATCGAAGTCGGTACGTTATTTAGGTGAAGCATACAAAGAATAACAATAAGAGGTCCGAATCCAAAACAAAAACTAACAGACATACATGTTATATATGTACATATGTAGTTATAAACCATCGAATTAGCCGACTTATAGGTATCTTTTAAAGGGGGAGGTTTGTCACGCCCATTTTTGGTGAGTTTGTCGATATCGACTCTACGAACTTACCCACCAAATTTTATTCGTCTACGATCAATATGTACCTAAATATTCAATTTTAACGATTTGCCACGCCCTCTTAACATTTAGGGATATGAAAAATAGATGTTGTCCGATTCTCAGACCTCATACACACAAAATTTCATGAAAATCGGTCGATCCATTTCGGAGGAGTTTAACCACTAACACCGTTACACGAGAATTTTATATATTAGATTAAACAGTATTTTAAATAATCGCGAACATATAGATAAATTGGAGATAAAACAAAAAACTATGAAAATAACAATTTGCATATTGGAGAAAAAAAAGTTGAAACAATCAAGTACATACGTAATTGGTCATTACAATCCTTCAGTCAGGATTACGACATATGCAGCTTCTCACACCACCTATGTTGTGTGCGTTAATTTTATATATGAGTGGCGGGAACTACAGTTTAAAGTCGACTCCGAACGACAGATTTTTGAGAAGCTTTTCCTGGAAATTTTATTTACTTTTAGAGTTTTTGCCAGAAATCTGCTGAGAGGAAGTCGCCGAAGAAATATTTTCATATTTTCATTTTGATGTCTGACCTGGGGTTTGAACTCGGGCCTTTCGTCGAATAAGCCAACACACTACCTACTAGACTACGGCAAATATTTTTACCAAATAAGGCCTCCATTAATCGCCAAAATTCGATGAAAAGGAGCGGTGGGTTGGATAGCTATTGGTTCAAGGATTCCAAAACAGTTTTCGTTACGGTCGGGTATCCTTTGGGACGAAGCTAACTTTTTATAGTTAAGCAAAATAAGTGCTCAATATACATACGAATGCTTTTTATAAGACCCAATGTAATTTCAAATTTAAAATTTCACTGGGTTAATGTATTTAACCCCTTCTTAATATTCATTTGATTTTCGTTCCACTATTTTCTTAATATTTTTTGAATACTTGTAGTAAAACAAGCATCATTCAAATCATTTTAATAATACAAAGGATATGACTTCCCTTTTACAGATTTGTTTTTTTTTTTTTTTGTCGATCGGCGCAAATTTATATGTATGTAGATTTCGTTATCATTGATATGCCGATAAGATATTTCCTTTTCAAAATTCAACAGACTCTATACAGAAAAATGAATGAATAAATGACCGAATTTGTTAAAATTAAATTAAAAATATTATTGTAATACGAAAATAGCTGATAGTTTAAGGTTGGGCAACATAAATCACTTTTATATTTAATAGATATTTTTTAAATCTTGCGATTAGCTTATTAGCAATATTGGTTCTACTTTTCTATCCACTAAATGAGTGTCCTTAATTCAACTTGATTGTGAAAGTACTTATATACAGTGAGCGTCAAAAGTGAGTAAATAATTCATTTTCTTAGGATATCGAGAAAAGTAAATGAGAATAGTCGAATAAATTTCCATAAATTAAAAACGTTTATTTATTACTTATAAAATGCTAAAACCAAAAAATCGCAAAAATTATCGTTGTGCTACAAGTATATTTTTTATAATAGAAAATTTAAAATTATAGTGGGTGTTGACTCACTTATGGCGCTCTGTGTATGTATTTAGCGCGTCCTCACTCTATCAGATGATGCCCTAATTTTTCAAATGGCAGTAAACGTCAGTCCCTTCATCGCTATACGCCACGAGAACACATATTAATTATTTAGACGTTGTGTTCGTCAAAAAATTTGCAAACATCAAAACATTTAAATTCTCGTTGAAAAGAGTATGGAATAACAAACGATGCTGTCGGGTCTGACAGGTCTTTTTTCCGCTAAAAATAAAGCAACTGTGGCTGAAATTGTCGCAAAGGACTGGGACATAGTATCCACCGGTTCTGCATTAGTCGGCGATATTTATAGAGAATTTTTGGTGAAGGACTTGAAGATCATTCACTCACTTCTGGCCACCGAAAAGCCAACATTTTATCGAAAGTCATTACGAGCGACGAGGCTTATCCGTCTTTATGGATACGTGCTGTGGCTGAGAATGTCGCAGAGGACCGGACTAGAGTATCGACCGATTAGGCATCACTCGGTAGTCTTTATAGAGAATTTGGTAAAAGACCTGCAAATATTCCCTTACAAAATGCAAATCTACGTTTAAACCATCCTGAATCTATTGTGGATGCGTGGATAACCACTATTGCCGTTTCTGGGGCACTGAAAATCAGCATATAGCTGAAGAAACGCCATTTAACCCGCCAATAGCTACGGTTTAGTGTGTGGTTTACACTGGTGTCGTAAACCACTACTGTCCACAGCAAGCGCTGCAGAGCCATGCTCAACAACAACTTTCTCTTACTGCAGCTGGACAAATGTATACTGAAGGACTTAGGGTTCCAAATGGAGAGAGCAACAGCACATGCTGCACGAGCTAAAATTAAAATCCTGAGTTCCTAATCGATCGTTTTGGTCATTTCCAAGTGAAGTTTTCAACAAAACAATACAAGTCTTTATACATTATGACGAAACATTTTTTAAATTCTGGACAAGTTTATGAAGGACAAAATAATACTATGCGAATAATGTTATCTATTGATCCTGTGTCGCCGGATCTAGTAGGTAGTGTGTTGGCTTATTAGACTGAAGGACCGAGTTCGAATCCCAGGTCAGACATCAAAACGAAAATATGAAAATATTTCTTCGGTGACTTCCTCTCAGCAGATTTCTGGTAAAAACTCTGAGAGTAAATAAAATTGCCATGAAAAGCTTCTCAAAAAACTGTCGTTCGGAGTCGACTTTAAACTGTAGGTCCCGCCACTCATGTATAAAATTAACGCACACAACATAAGTGGTGTGAGAAGCTGGGTAGTAATCCTGACTGAAGGGTTGTAATGACCAATTATGTATTGATCCTGTGTCTAAGGCTGTCATACTCTTAACTCCTTAACCTCTAACTTCTTTTTGGAGCATGGTACTGCGACACTTCTGTTTATAAACAATGAAAATGTGTTTTTTTTTTTTGAAGGCTACTGGATCGAAATTGATCTAAGCTTTATTTGAACCTAAGTTGCCTTTTAGCAGATTATCTTAATGCGTTAATTGTAAATTAGAATAAATTAGAAAAATTGTTATTTTCAAAAGCTTACCGAATTTATTTCAATAAAATCCTTGATGATGTTTTCTTTCTTTAAGTTGTTGTTTTTTCCAGCGTTAAATTAAAGTGATGGTTGTTTAATATCTAAACACTTCAATTAATTAAATTTCATTTAAATTTTAAATTTATTTTAATTTAAAACTTTATTTATACAATACTAATAGCAATGTTGACATGTTGCTGATGATGTTGGTGATTTCATTCAACACTTCAATTATTTAATTTTTTATTTTCTTTTTTATTTGTTTTATTAAACGTTATTCATATTTATATATGTACACTTGCGTATTGTTTAAACAAATTACCACTTTGCATTTAAATTTATATATTTTTTTTTTTTTTTAAATAAACTTTTGCACTTGTTGTCTTTCTTTTTTTCAAGTGATTTGCAACGTTTTTCTCTAGAAATTTTTGCTTCTAAAGAAGTTTTTCATTTTTTTTGTTTAATTTACACAAATTTAATAAAAAAAAAAAAATTATAATAAATAAATAGACATTAATGAGTGGAAATAATTTATGTATTTTTATTTTTTTTTTTTATTTTAATTTATTTGTTTTTATTTCTTTTATTTTGTGTTATCAGTTGAAAGTGTTGTAACATCTGCGTATTAAAAAAAGAGTTGATTTTAAAATTTATTTTTTGTTACTTTTTTATTTTATTATTGATAAGATTTGTTGTTTTTATTCATATTTTTTCACATGAATTTACATAATTTCATTTCTGTTTTATTTGTTTTAATTAGCAAAATTTAAGACCTGAAATGATAAATGGCAATAATAAAATGCGATTAAAATTTAATAATTTACAAATTTGTTGTGAAAAAAAACAACAGATAACAGATTTTAAATCCTATTATTATTGGCCTATGTATTCCTATTTCTATATTTAGAACCCAAACGTGCCTATACAAAGCGTAGATCTATCGCAACTACGCTACATTCAAAAGGTATTGAAAATTTCCTGCTTATCAAGTTGCGTTTCTTAATATAGAGAGAGAGAGAAAAATAATACTACACCGGCATTAATTATTACGTCATAGAACAACTGAATAAGAATTCTGCGATCACTATAAGTTCTTGCGATCACTATAAGCTCTTACTTGCGCAGAGAACAGCAGCTTTACGGGGTACATCCTCGTATCGCACGGTATCAACACAAGCCGCCTTAATAATAGCTGGAATGGTTCCCATAGACCTTCAATCAATTGAGCGCCAGATGATTTTCAACGCTAGACAGAGCACGACTCAGTCGCAGAGCCTAGAAACGATACAGCACGAAGTCGTCTTAAAATGGCAACATCGCTGGGAAAATGAACGGTACGGTAGGTGGACACACAAACTGATTCCAGAATTGCAAGTGTGGAAAAACAGGAAAAACGGCGAAGTAGACTACTACATAACCCAGATGCTAACCGGTCATGGATACTTCAGAGAATACCTGCATCGCATGGGGAAATGTCGCTCGCCATTCTGCATCTACGAGGAAGAGGAAATCTTAGACGACGCCGAACACACTTTCTTCGGCTGCAGACGCTGGGCCGAAAGACGTCAGGTTCTCGAGGCTGAAATCGGCATTATTAATGCCACAAACGTTGTGCTGAAAATGATAAACAGTAGAGAAAACTGGAACGCAGTTAAACAATTTGTGCACTATGTCCTGCGAAAGAAAAAACATGATCTAGACGCAGTAGAATAACAGAAGAGCGGAGCCTGGACGCAGGCTGACAATGATGGAACTGCCACAGGTGCCAAAAGGGGTCCACCTCGAAGTAATGCAACCGTGGTTCCGAGGTGGAATGATACCCCGGTGAGGAGACAAGGCGGGTTTTTAGTCGGTATACCCAGTGGGAGAGTCCGACATACCATGTATGGTGACGACCTTCATGAATGCATAAAGCATTCCCGCAAAAAAAAAAAAAAAAAAAAAAAAAAAAAAAAAAAAAAAGTTCTTGGTCCTGCGTTGAAACTTGAACCTAAACTATCTACCATGGAGAAAACATAACGATTATACAGACGGCATCTACTGACACTTCCTTAAATTCTGGAGCTTGCTCTACAAAGCTTAACTAAATGGTGCAACAAATGTAGGTTGGGTGCAAATGAAACGAAAAAGAAAAGCAAACACTGACTGTATGAGGCTGTAATCAATCAACGATGTGAACTGGCCGATTACGGTGGCCTAGATGGCGTTAGAATAAATATTCGCAAAAAAATACGTCTTTGAAAACGTGTTATTATATAAAAGTGTATTCTGTCTTTATTCTTTGGTAATGGTGAGGCCTAAGAAAAGGGAATGCAAATTTAAATAGTATTTAGGCTTTAGACGTTGTAAGAGACAATTAACCTTAACAAGCCTTGTAAAATATTTCAGAGGAGCGTGGCACTTTAATATTATAAACTGGGAATATCTAATCTTGTTCATTTCTTAGAATCAGTTAATTGCCAGTATTTCTTTAGAGTCTTAAGATTTATGATGCATTCTATGAATACATACATACATACATAACCACAAAGTTATACAAATAGTAGTATGTATGAGTAATACTTTTTATGTTATAAATAATTCTTTGGAAAAGAAAATACTATAAAATAATGTTCTGTTGACGACATGCTGTCTAAATTAATCATATTTTCCAAAAAAAAAAAGAAAAAAAAAGAGAAATGAATACCCGTACAAACTCAAATAGAATAAAAAATTAATCTGACCATGAATTGCATTCATTGCAATGATAAAAAAAAAACAACAACAATATTATAAAATTAACTTAAAAATAAATAAACAAAGTGTGACAAGCATACTACACAGTGAAACTAGAAGCAAAAACTAAGTACAGTCAAAGCTCGGTATAACGAACGATATATTGTCAGGCCCTTTCGTTATAGTGAAAAATTCGTTATATCGCAAAGTTTTTTTTTTATCAAAATTTTATTAAAAAAAAAGAAAAGTACATTTAATTCATTCTATTAAAAATATATAGATACTCGTATGTCCTTAAAATAACGTTTGATAATCAATAAGTGAGTAAAAGTGTTAAAAATTATTTAAGTTGGTGGAAAAAAATCATTTATAGACGGTTGTTTACAAGTAACTTGAAGACTCATTTGAAGAGCTTTTTCCTGTATTTCTCGAAGTACTAATTGTTTTTGGATTTAAATTTGCTTACATTTGGAAAAATTTTACTTCATAGTCTGACTCCACGTCTTATACACTGTACTTCATCCCCTTGAAAAAGTCTAGAAAGGGGGATCTCGTCCTCATCATCAGACTCAAAATTTTCCAAAAATAGAATTTTTTCCAATATTTAGATAATGCGTCCTCCTTAACAGTGTTCCAGGCGAGACCAATCATACAGGATGGATCATAAAGAGAAAGACTTTTTAAAAAATTTATGATGTCATCTGTTTCTGATGCCACTATTTTTGAAAGGAGGCTATTTCTGTAGTGTAATTTGAGTAAGCGAATGGCGTTTTGGTCCATTGGCTGGATAAGAGGAGTCACGTTTTTGAAATCATTCGTTATACTGAGCTTGAAAATTATAAAACATTCGTTATATAAGGTAGTCAATGTAAGAAATTTACTCATTCGTTATATCCCGAATTCGTTAAAGTGAGTATTTGTTATATCGGGCTTTGTCTGTAGTAAAGTTGCGTATAAGAATAGTTAGATTTAATAATAACAATAAATCAGATAACAACAATACCATAAGTATGTATGAATGAATAAAAATAAACAAAATGTTCTTACAGTGGTCTGTCCAACGAACAGTTTGGATTTTATTTTTTAACTTGAAACACATAGCACAGTGCGCATTATATGGGTACCTAGTCGTCAGTAAGTAAAAAACTGTCGTTCGGAGTCGACTTTAAACTGTAGGTCCCACCACTCATGTATAAAATTAATGCACACAACATAAGTGGTGTGAGAAGGAAGCTAGGTCGTAATCCTGACTGAAGGGTTGTAATGACCAATTATGTATGTAGTCGTCAGTAAGTGATCGAATAACATTGCTTAAAAAGCTAGGGAATTACAGAACATATACCTGGATAACCGAATACGTTTTACCATATTGAAAACCAATTTACAAACAATGACAGAGAAGATAAAAATTGTAGAGATATTCTGGGGCGATCTTGATGAGAGGTAAACAATTAAGACTATATAAAACCTTCTTACGATATTCTCCGCCTTACATGTAAACCTATGATGGATGCAGGGCATGTAGTAAAGATATCGAAACGGTGGATACGTAAGCTAAAGATTCCCATATTTTGGGGAAGACACTATAACGTAGTGTCAGAGCTATGATCTGAAAGAAGATAGAAAAGTTATACAGGGTTCCTAAAGGGAATATGATTAATACCCCTTAATGGTAAGTGCATAACAAGGCGACTTATGGTTTGTCTCCTCTCTTTCAACCTACTTAACAACATTTTTTTTTTTTTTGTGAAACCAGCACTCAGGGGATGGCCCCTACTCATGCAGTGCATTGTGCAGGCTTTTTAGGAAAATGGGTTATAGGAAGGTGGAAGAGAGGGAGTAGTGTTTGTGGACATCTCAAGATGCGAACGGCAAGGAAACGAGTTGCTGCTAGGTGACTATCAAATGGCCAGTGCTATACCTTCACCATTAGGCAGTCTACAGCAATCGTCCCCAAGAAGCCCTCACCCTTCAGTCCTAGCTTCTCACACTACTCATGTTGTGTGTGTTAATTTTATACATGAGAATAAATAAATAATAAATAAATAAACAAATAAATCAATTCCATTTGATTAGATCCTTGCATTTGAATACAAAGTACACTAAGAAGAGTGAAGCAAGTTATTTTAATTAAAACGACCTGAATTGATCAACATGAAAGATGTGGTATTCCATCATCACACGCCATATATGTACATCCATCTCAGAGACTATACAATCCTCATTTGTTGCATTAAATTTGATCAATTTACGAGAATGTTTTTTTTTTATTTATTTGCGTCAAAAGTAGGGCAATATTTATGAAATTAATAAGAACCACAAGTTTCTCTAAGTGTAATAATTAATTTTGAGGGCCATTCTCCACTAAATCGATATCGTTCAGGTTTTTAGTTTGTAAAGTGCGATTTTTTACCTATTATCTTTTTGGCAACACTGGTTTAAACAGCTCATGCACGTTTCGTGATTTGTTTCACTGTCAAACATCTTCAGTTTGGTCTATAATTTAACCATGAATCGTCTTACAAACGAACAACGCTTGCAAATCATTGAATTTGTCATCATTGGACCGTACTTCTTCAAAGATGCTGCGAATCGTAACGTAACTGTGAATGGTGAGCGCTACCGTGAAATGATATCCAACTTTTTTTGCCCAAAATGCAAGAGCTTGACTTGCATGACATGTGGTTTCAACAAGATGGTGCCACATGCCACACAGCACGCGTAACAATGGACTTATTGAGAGACGAGTTCGGTGCACATTTTATTACACGTTCGGGACCGGTCAATTGGCCGCCTAGATCGTGCGATTTAAAGCCTTTAGACTATTTTTTGTGGGGCTATGTTAAAGCTCATGCCTATACAGACAAGCCCGCTTCAATTGACGCATTGGAAGACAACATTGAAGCATTTATTCGTGAGATACCGGCCGAAATGTTGGAAAGAGTATGCCAAAATTGGACTAAGCGGATGGACCATTAAAGGCGTAGTCGCGGTCAACATTTGCATGAAATAATCTTCAAACATTAAATTATATGGACCGTACTATCGATTCAAATAAAGATCTCATGCATTTTTCTGAATTTTGTTTTTTTTTTTTTTTGTTTGAAAAATTTTCCTATAGCTCTTAAAAAATCACCCCTTATTTAGTTCCACTGTCATTTAGTATGACAAACAACTCTCGAAATTAAATTAAATTAACAGCATTTTTATAATTTTCTTTAATTTTTCAACACACTTCCTTCCATTTAATTGTTTCAGTTTATCAATACAAATCGTTAGATTATCATTCAGTTTACATAAATTATGAGTTTTTTTAATTAGACAAACAAATAAACAACAAAAATTTTATAATAATCTGGAAAATATTGGAAAAAAATGCCCACAATAAAATAATAAAAATAAACCCCACAAAATAAATGATAGAAAATAAATAAAAACAACTGAGTTAAATTAATGAATAGGCACCAGAGAAATTAATAACTGACCCGTCACTATTTCTAATGACAGGGAGAAATGTTTATGGATTTGTTATTGTTATCATTTGTGTTGTCCCGCCAAATGATCTCTTTTCACATGTAAACAATAATAAACAAAACATTTTCAAAAGTCTTAAAAAACTCACAGTCATCTAGCAATCACGCATTTATTTAGTCTCTTAAAAAATAAATAACAAAAAAGACGCACACACGCTCGCACACAACACTTGCATGAAAACACCAACAACAATGCATTGATATAAAATGTAAAAGGTGCAAAAAAGAAACCATTAAATTGATATACAAAGCAAGAGATAAACTTGAAAACAACAACAAACTTAACACAACAAAAAATTTTTGGGGTTTATAAAATACCGGTTCTAGAGGTAAAAACAAAAACAATAACAACAGCAAACAAATTATTTTATTGACATAGACTTTATGATTGACTGACCAACTCCGGTGAGATCGTTTAACATACATACATATATGTATGTATGGTGATGTATCAAGAAGAAAGGCATAAAACAAAAATGAAATAAAAACAAACAAATCAGTGGGAAAAAAAACAAAAAACAAAAAACAAACTAACCAAAACAAATACTACAACGTGTTTCCGCACTACATACATATATTTCTGCTGCTTCTGTTTCAGTTATAGTTCGTTGGTAGGCTCTTATTTTAAAACTGCTCCAAAAACATCATTTTTGCCAAAATTCTCTTCTTCACGTTTCTTATTCTTTTCCTTTTTTACTTTTATTTCTTTTACCGACACTTCAAACCTGCACTTCAAACATTACCACGGACAATATAAAATCTATTGTTGCTGTTTTATTAGTAATCTTACGTACGCATAACAAATTTTTGTTATGCAAAAATATTTTTATTTATTTTGGCCAATTTACTTAAAGTAAATACAAAAAACATTGTTTTTATTTTTCACAGTTAAATTTCACTTGAACACTAAAATTTCCCACCGGTATTTTACGTCTATTCCACGCAAAGAACTCGAAGAAACTGACTTCTGCTATTGGTTTGTCACCAGTGTTGCCTTTTTGATTATTTCTAACCAAAACTAGTTATTTGGTTCTGGCAACACTGGTGGTTGGAAAAATTCGTTCGTTCATTTAAAAAAAGCAAACGTTTGTAATCGTAAGAATTCACACATTCTTTTTTCTAACCAAAACTAGCTATTTCTTCCTGGCAACACTGGTGAAAAAATTCGTTTTTGTTCGTTAAAAAACCTTTACAATTTAACTTAATAATTCGCACATTCTTTTTCCGTTTCCGGTTTATATAAGTAAAAATTAAGCCCGTTTGTTTTTTGAGTTGTTTTTTTTTGTTGGTTTGCTGCTGCTGGGTTTGTGTGAGAAAGAGAGAGAGAGGGGGAAGGGGAGAAGAATGAAGAATGGGGGAAGAGAATGAATGAATGAAATGCAGAAGGGAAAAAGGAATGGGAAGGAAAGGGGGGTGTTGTTGTTGTACTTGAATTGTGTTGCCGCTGCATCCGCTCTTCGTTGTTGTTCCAGCTAGGTTGGGTCCCTCCCAATACGACGGACGGAAGAGGAAAAGAGAAAAATACAAAAAAAAAATTTATTTGTTTTTTGAATTGTAGTGAATTTTGTTGTTGTGGTCAGTTTCCAGTGTGGTGAGTTTTTACAAAATGTGGTGAATTTAATCCGGTGTGGTGAATAAAATCGAAACTCACCAAAGTGCCGTTATTCGAAATGGTACTGTATTACCATATACCCATGTACTATATATCGTGATTTGGACGGTGCGTGTCTAGAATAATTAATTTCCACCTCTGTTAGCGGAGGCACTCACCGACATGTCTGGTTACCATATGAACTGCATTACCAACTGTGTGGTTTGTGTTTGGATTAAGGATAATTAATCTCGATTAGTGAAACACTGAAAAAAAAAGGAAGTAGACTCAACGAACGAGTGTAGTAGTGTAGTGAACGTAGTGTTGCCATTGTGTCATTCTATTTAAAATTCTAAAAAATTAAAATTAGAAAACTGCATACAAATAACTAAATTTAAATTATTTTGTAAATGAATTTTTGAATAATTTCTTTCTTTTATATTTTATCCAAAATGCTTGCAAAAAAGGCTAGAAATTGGAAATTCTTTGTCGAAATATTTTATAAATTTGTGTGCTTTTTCGAAAGGTATACATATCGGAATCTTAGTTGAACATCAGCAAAAATGATTAAAGAGAACATTAGATTCAATGTTAAGCATCAGTGTTAAAAAATTCAGTACCAAAATTCCATTTCAAAACTACATTTTCAGTACGTTTTTATTATTACAGATTTTATGGTTTGCGCTTCAGTTATAGTTCAGTACTATTTCAAAATTTCAATTTGGCAACACTGATTTAAATTATTTAATAGTAAATAGTCTTTCTGCCACAGGCTAACCTTTCTGCCTTTAAATGCGCCAATGAAAATCTCGAGGCACGCCGTTAGGAATAGTATTGTAGCGGCTTATTAAGTGTTAAAAAACAAACGCAGCACTAAATCGGTTTCATTCTTTTACACCACATCCCAGACATGCACCACTCTTTATTTTTATTCTGTCTTTGTGGTAGGAGTTTCCTTTAAAGGGAAAATAAATACCCCTCCGATCATTGTTAGAATTTCAACCTATGACCTCTCAACTAGCTTAGTCCTTATAAAACTGAGAAGAGCCCCAAATAAGCTTTTTCTACATACTACTAAAGGCTGAACAGAACTGTAGCATTTTGGAAAACTCTTTTGAAAATTATTCTTAATTATCGAAAGCATTTAACCGTTGCTCAAACTCAAAATTACCATATACGGTAACAGTTGTTGTATCGATAGAACAGAATACACTCTAATAAATAATTTAAAAATATTGTTATTGCTATTCATTCGTTCCTTTAACAACGAATGAGACAAAGTCAGGGGTTGAAGTGTCTTAATATTTTTAAAATGCAAAATCATAGGGCCTGTTCGTAAATGCATCACTGCGCTGCATAATATGATTATTTTGCGCTCACACTGCTAATCACATGTTGCTGATGCTTCTTTTTGCTGATTCATTTGTTTGCATTTACGAACGAACAAACACCGCAGAAATGGAAAAATTATTAATAAATTTGATTTTTGAACCGGACGATAAAACAAATGTCAAAAGGCGAAAAAATAGTAAAATAAATAAATAAAAATAAATAAAAAAAAATATAAAATGTTTGTACTTACTCATTCAATGCATCAGCCATTTTTATGATTAGTGTTTTCTGTTTATTTGCGCACAATATGCTTGAATGTTGCATTTACGAACATTTGACAGCTGCAGTCCTGCCAAGGTTTGCATTTATGAACATAATGCACATAATATGCAGCGCAGTGATGCATTTACGAACAGGCCCATATTCACCAGTGTTTGGACCGTGTTATAGTCGAGGCCTTTATATTTAGTTATAAACAATATTTTTAATAATATATGCAAGTATTTCTGCATAGTCGTTAGATAAATAAATTTTTATCATAATTTTATTAATGAAAGTTTATTAATTGGATTTAACAACATTATCGTTCTTAATATAAATAAAATATAAGTATGTATATTTATTTAGCATTTGGGCAGTGATAGAATTCATTAACAATTTGTTTTACAATTTTGCTTGGAATAGTTTTTCCAAATGTGATTGTACAACACTACTAATCGGCTCTTGATTTAATTCACTATTACGTGATTCTTCCATTAAACGCTCATACGCGCGACCATCATAACAGCCCAGAGTTGAACCCAAAACACGATCATGAAACTCGAAACCATCAACCAATGCAACGGCGTTTGGTCTTAAAGCCATAAGCTGTTGCTCATAAAGTCTTTCCACTTCTTCGACTTCCTTAAAGGTTATCGAACGATTAAAACGTAACACATCGTCCAAGCTTGTGAGAAACATTTCCAATATGAAAATGTTTAACAATTGATATAACACTGTTTTAAGGCTATCATTAACATTTCCTTGTTTTGTTTGTTTTTCAATTTCTTCATAGGCCATGCGAGCCATAAACGCTTTACCATGTATTATAGCTGTTTGGGTTAGTATAAGACCAGCACGATTTGCAGCCTTTTGGGTTGAGTTCTCTGAAAATTCTTTTGCAAAGGATCTTTGCTTAAGGAAAACATACTTGACACGCTCTAAGGAAGTTGTCTCTAGAACTTTTACTATGGTTTCCAAATTTAAGGACCATTTTGCTTGTCCGGAGCCTCGTAGATAGACAACAGATTTTGGTAAATATTTACGTTTTACACCATCGACAAAATATTTGATTAAAGCTTTTGTAGTTTGCAACAATAGCACAGTATTCTCTCCTTCGTAGGTGCAAGCAGCAGTCGCTGAACCATATATGGCACCAAAATTCGCAGAGCTTAAATAACCATGACCTCCACAAGATTTACGTAATATTTCTACGCCCTTGGCAGCTTCATGAGAACAGACGGCTTTTAAACAACATGATAATGCATGCAATTCGGGCAAATGTCGCTTATTTCCCATTTCAAGTTCTTTATGAACATTACGATAAAGCTGCCAAGCATAATCGGCTGCCAAGCGATAGAATATGCCTTTGGCAATTTGCGGAAATATTTTTGCTTGTTGAGTAAGCAGATCGAGAACTTGAATTTCCATATTTCCTGTAGACTCAATACCTTGGCGACGTATAGCTGAGTATCTGAAATATAAATGCTGTGTTACGCAAAGCAATTAAAGCATAAATTATGTAATTCACCTTGTAGCTATGGTAGCAGCCTGTAGCAGATTAAATGAAACATCTTTTACTATCATTACACGAACATATGACATAGTACTGTATAATAGCAGAGGCTCGGAGCCCTTAACGAAGGTGCCATCAGCCAACAATTGATTGTTCTTTGCTAACATTTGTTTTAAAGGTATGCGCACATTTTTTAAGCCAAGAAAACCATTATTAACACCGTTGACACCTATCTTCGGACCTATTTCGCCTATATCTACTCCTGGTTCGGGCTGGTGAGTCTTCTCGTTACGTATACGTACCAGAAACGGCTGTAAACCATAATTTTTGCCTTTGACATAAAGCTGAGCCATTAAAATGACCATATTGGCTGTATGGCCCAAACCTCCTGGCCACCATTTGTAGGAGGATAGGGTCGGTGTATTTAAAATAAATTCCTGCTGTTCAATATCGTAATCAGCTCTAGTCTCCAGACGTTTGATATAAGTGCCATGTCCTAGTTCCGTTTGGGCATAGGTACCAACAATACCATCCATATTCCAAGATTTTTCCAGCCATTCCCTGCGTTGTTCCTCATTGGCCTGGCCCAAAAGAGCTGTTAGAAACATGGAGAAATGCAAACGTAGAGGAAAATTCTGCTGGAACAAGCCAGTACCCAAGGGACCACTTAATAGTGATCTAAATATGTACATATCATTTATGGTTGTCTCGGTAACACCCAGTTGCTTCTGTTGTTCACCATACCATTCTCGCAATTTCAATATAACTTTTACAGATTTTGCTATGACATGTTCATACAGTTCTTTGTGTGACAAATGTATGATATTTTGCTGATCGTCAAATTGTTTGTCATCGAAGAAAAGCTTCTCCATTGCACGACGCTGAAGAAGTTCATCTTTACCACCTGACCACCATATTGCAAACTCTTCGCTATTTAATGTGGCATTTTGTCGTTCTCTAAGAAGATCTTCATTTACCGACATTATAAGAGAAATTATTTATAATACGTTGTGGGTTTATGTGTTTTGTGTGCAAATAAAAATTGCCTATTAATTGTGTATTTTAGCGTTTAAAGAACTTTGGTCTTTTGCTTTCAGTAAACAACTGCGAACTGATACAAACACATACTGATTGTTTTAGTTTCTTCTTAACACACACTTGACTGCATTATGCACATTTCCTATCATCGAGATAGACAGACTATGTGTAAGTTATTGCCTGTAGAATGTATTTGTTAATGGTTTCGTTATTTTTAACGCTGAGCATAAACCTGCTCTTTGCAGGTTTACCAGCAGCATTACTCTTTTTATGCAAAATTTAACAGACGCAGTGGTGCTTGGTTGGTACAGATTAATTTTAAAATATTTAAATTCAATTTGTATTGTTGCAACAAATATAAATCGATTCCAAGTTGCGTTTGTTCTTAGCTATTAGTGACTGTATATTGACCCTAACAACTCTTGCTTTTTTTTTACAGAAGATGTATTCTGCTTAGGTAAAGAAAACTAAAAAATCTACATTCGAATGGTTTTTTCGACAACAGAAAGTAGTCCGAAATACTATAATCAAGAAAGGATGACTGATCTGGTTACTATGATACCTAAATCTGGCAAGAACCATCTGAAATCTGTGCCTTACAGGCTTTTAAGTATATGACAAACAGTAATTGTTGTGAATTAACAAAACTGTCTTTGGGTAACATTTATCTAAATAAGGAAAACGTACCCCAGCGTTCGAATAAATAAAAAAAAAAAACACCTGACTTCGAAATTGCCAAATTAGCTCTAACCAAAGTGGAATTCTTCGTATTATAATTTCTTGGATAATTGATAGAAACTCAAAAACCCGATGTGATGTGTTGTCAATTATTATATAGAAGAAATTCAAAAGTGTCAAAACAAGATCTTACCTAGGATCCTAATGTGCCAGCGGTCAAAACACAAGATTGGTAAATAACTCTGCAAAATATGTACTTCACAAGTGTCCAGCTGCTACTAAAGTCGAATTTATTCCTGGTGTTGATCAGACATAGATTTCTTTAGATTTAAGCCTTGATTACATATTGATTACATATTGTCATTTCAATTTTAATTTAATGATACAATAAATAATTTGTTTAAATTTGTTTCCCTAAAATTCACACCACACGCAGGTATATAGAACAATTTTTTTTATTCATGCCATGTTTCTGGGTCAGCAAACCACCAATATTAAATTTTGAGTGCATTAAAACAGACCCAGAATAATAATAATAGCAAAAAAACAAATTATGTAACGACTTATTTAACTACATAGACGGAGTAAAGTTACGTTGTTTGATTTTTTTATACTTGGTAAAGCCTTTTGTTGAAACTTAAGTATCCCATTAAAATTTGTTTGCTTTACTATTTCGTTTTTTTTTTTTTTTTGGTTTTGCTTAATTATGCTTTATTTTATTTGATTAAATTAAATTTTAAGAGAAAAATATATGATATATGAGATTAATAGTTATCGTTTGTAATACTATAGCTAAAGTTTAATAATATATTAAGAAAAAAAAAACAAAATACAGAATATATTATGATTTTAAGCATTTTAAAGACATACCGACAACATCCAGAAAGAAGTATTGATTGAGTTTAAGAGGTCATTTTGAGGTTTGTGTGTGTATTATTAACGTTGTCCTAAAAACAGGGCAGACTGAGGTCATTAGAATTATAAACAAATCCTGAATGGCAGCGGACTATATGAAGTGGAAATGAAATCCAATTTTTCGTTTGGAAATTTTGAGGAGTTTCCATTGATTTTGTATACATTTTATACAAAGGTTGACTAAATAATTGTTTAATCCAAATTGATAAAGATCATATTTTCATATATTGTATTACATATATGTATGTATATACATAGAAGAAGAATTGAGATCCAAACTTGCAAATATGAGAAGAATCCAGTTGAAAATCCTCCCACGTTGTCCTAATACTCAGAATAGAATGTCCGTAAAGAAAATCCTAAATAAACTTACAATGAATGTGAACAAATATCCTTAAGAAGGTAAATCCTAAAATCCTGCTGATCATCCAGTCATGAAAATTATTTCATACATAAATTCCTTGAGGTTTGAATATTAAATTATTGAATTCCACATTTCTCTTGAAATAAAATCCATATCGCCATTTTCAAATCCATTATTTTTCTTTTCTATCAAATCCTTTCATTCAGTGAACATCTCCAATTCTTATTACTTTCATCAATTCCTTTCGTTAACAATCAAATTTTTATATTCCACATTCATATATATTCTATTAATCCTCCTTTACTCCTTCCCTCCAATTCCAAATAACATTTCCATCCATTTGAAGAGGAAAGAGAAGAAAAATTAAGAAAAAAAAAAATATTATTAATATCATGTTATACAATAATTAGGTGAATGAAGATTTATTTCTTATATTAAAAAGAGATGTTAAATGGCATTTTTACTCTACTTTGTTTACTTTTTTTTTCATTATCTTACTAATGGGAAAAGTCATGCACAAAAACAAGGTGAATCTTTGAAATAATGGTGAATATTTTTTTTTTTTTGCTTTTGATTACTAGTAGTTATGAGAAGCAAATCAAGATAAAATGATATTCGATTTTGTTTATAACTCAAAAAAAGAACTTTAGTGGTTTCATCATATTTATAAAAAGAAAAATAATTCGAGGAATGTAATAAATGTGATATTTTAGTAGAGATATAATTAATAAGAAATATTATATTGTCCACCTTGATATCTATTTTAAACCATTTATTCTGGATTGTGGTATAGAAAATGAAAACTGTTTTTGTAATAAACTTTGCAAATTGAAAATTCTTTTAAAATACATTCTATAGTTTTTAGAGCCAAATTACTAAGAACGAAATACGTAAAAACCTTAACATATTGGAATATCTAAAAAACTTTGTTCATTTGCTGTCAAAAGCAAAATTGTAAGAATGTTAATATACGGAAATTTAAAATTAATATTATACTTGTTTTGCCTTTTTTGTTTTACTTTGCGTGATTTCACGGATGTCCAAATATTTGAAAATATAAACTTGTTTATTTCTCTTCCAAATATTTTTCAGTTGTTCATTCTATGTTTTGTATTTTTTAGTATTTAATTTGTCGCAAAATAAATTTTTGTGTAATTTAAAAATTTGAACGAGATCGTGACCTTGAAAATGTTTGCCGGCGTACTGGGGAATATGTTGGTGAGCCACGTCTACGTGGACGTGGTGAAAACGAACGAGAACGAGATCTAAAAAGAAAAATACATGAAATATAGTTATTTCAACAACATAGCTTAGACAAAACAATTTACCTTAGTCCTCCTCCCATGCCACCACCACGGCCGAAATCCATTCGTCCGCCCATACCGCGGTCACCATCGCCGCAATCTTCTCTTACTCGAATATATGATACTTCACCCTAAATAATGATTAAATTATAGTTTTTCGTTAATAAAGTTCAGAGTTCATTTACTTAATACGTGTTTTATAAAATATTCAGCCTTATTGCGGTTGTTGAAAATTGTACAATCAACCAGAATGAGCCTGATTACATTTAATACTTAGTAGAAACTTAAATACTGTTACAACATTGAACACACTCATTATTAATATTATAAAAATTGAACACACCACGTCATTGGCACATGGGTTATGGAATATAATCTGTAAAGCATCATTCCGTACTGGGAATTATTTGAGTTTTTACCATAGAGTGGCCAGATAACGAGAACCGTATCACTGTTGTAGCGATATTTAAGTGTGTTACTGGAAAAGGTGAAATTTCTCATCCGCTCGGGATTAGTCGTCTAGCAGCGCTTAAAACTGTTTCAGGAAACTGAAAAGACAAACTGAAAGACAACCGCCGTATGAGTGTAGAGTGTATGTACGTCCATCAAAACAGGTACATGAACTAATTCCTCGAGTCGAAGAATGGCTTGGTGGGATATCTCTCACAAAGGAGTCACTGATTTGCATTCCTGCGAATAACGGCCAAAGTTTGCCAAGAAACTGTCTTTAAAGAAAGGATATATTCTATATCCTTGTACTTTCCACCAAAGTTCTGCATCAACTCATAAAGCTAAAACGACTAAAACCTAGCATTGAAACAATTGCCAGCATTTATATACTTTTAAGAATGTTCTCAGGCAGCCCTAATTTAAACCCACTGAACTACAAATCGTGTACAGGGAAGAGTACATGATTAAAAAAAAAAAAAAAGATACCTCAACATTGATTCTATTAAGACAGCCTTTAATCGTACTGCTAGGGGGTATTGCTGAATGGCCACTCCAACTTAAGACATGCGTAAAACCGAAAGGTTTTGTACCTTCAAATAAATATATGCTTTTGGTATGCAACTCCCTTACTTTTATTGGATTTTATGTTTAAAGACAAACCATTATAAAGGATCAACAGCAAAGGGTGGTTCTTGTATGTATTACAAGAGAAAATAATATTATCAAATGTATCCCTTTGAAGAAAAACCAATACCTATGAGCATGAAAATACCAAAGTAACTTTGTTTAAAATAGATTTAACTAACAATAGTTATTCATACAATAACTATAATTGCAATTATGCTTATTTTGGCTCCACTTACCTCGTGTGATCTAAAGCGAGAATCGTCAAGCTTTTTAATAGCATATTTCATATCCTCATGACGCAGAAATTCAACAACACCCGTACCGTCTTTATAGGTATCAGCGAAGCATACATCACCAGCCTCTCGCATATGATCTTTTAAATCTTGCCATGAACCAGAGGGTGGCAAACCCGTAACCATAACGCGATATTGAGAACGTTTTGTTGGTGGACCTCTGCCACCACGGCCACCGCCGCCGTCTCTACCACCACGACCACCACCACCGCCGCCACCGCCACCACCACCACCGCCACCATCATTGCGGTTGCCACGATAACTGCCTGGACCACCGCCACGAGGAAATTCTACTCTTAATCTATAACCATCGTAGTCATATCCGTCTCTAGCCTTAACTGCGTCATCGGCATCTCTGTATAGCGAAAAAGCAATAAAAACAAGCATAACAATCGTTAGTGAACTTATATTCACAACACAAAGGAAAAATCAATAACGCAATTATTTTAATGGAATTACAGACAGTATCTGCAATTGCCCAGACTTTTGCTTACCTTGCATCTTCGAATTCTACAAATGCAAATGGCGGACCACGCCGGTTCTTTAGATCGACAAAAGTTACTTTACCAAATTTGTGAAACAAATCCTGAATATCTTTGGTACGTATATCTGGTGGTAAATTACCGACATAAATGCGTGATTCCGTACGGGATCCCATATCAATAAAATTGTTATAGCGTTTTTAGTTTTTTATAAGTACTGAAAACACAAAACAAAAAACTATTAACGTTTTCCACTTTTCTCTAATTTATAATTTCCAGAAGCCCTTTTGCACGCAGTTTTGTCTACACTTTTTTCTTGACTAAACGACGATAGCAGAGGCGGCTACGGCGAAGTTACACATCAATTCGCCATTTTTATTTTTTTATCAGCAGTGTTGCATTACTTGGTATGTAAACAACACTACTATTTTACCTATTTTTTAGTGATGCCATAACTTTTTTGGCGCTTTTACACTATGGAAAATTTTTATTTAAAAATACTAAATTATTTATGTTACTGAAAAATATTATATACAAATTAAAACATAATGCAGATAAAAATATATTCCAGACACCAAATGCAGCGCAGCAACCTATCAAAAATAAAATACATGCTTATATATTTAGAATAATTATTTTAATGGCAGCAAGGTAGCAAGAGTCGAAGCGGCTGCCGCATTTTTTAGAATGCAATGTATACAATATAACTAGTAACCATTCATAATTATATATCGTTTCTCAAGGAACGCATCACGTGTTTCTTTTTAATTATTATTAAAATAATTAGAGAACATGCTGTTTGACTAAAGCAACAATTGCAAGACAGTTGCGCAGCACTTGGAACCTCGAATGCGTTTGTCGGCATCATACGCTGAAAGTAATTCCCGTTATTCTTAGAATTACCAGTGATCTGAATATTTTCTTAAATTTTAAGTTATTTTATTACATATCCCACCCCCCATCTTGAATTTCAAAACTGCAGAAAACAAACATCAACATTTTTTGCAGAACTTGATGAATATTAGGTTTTATTGATCAAAATATTGATTGAACATGGTAATAATGTATATGTATGCTTTTTACATAAGCGAACAATAATCAAAAAGTTACAACAAAAGTAATGCTACTGTTATTACATAGTGTTTAAAAATGTTTGTGTTCAGGAATTTTCTACTATAATTGGTTTACTTGGGTTGTATTCAAATATGAAATATGGTATATACTTAATTCATCTTATTCTGTGTTTTCAGTATCAGGTTTTTCTTCAGTAATGTCCTCCTTTCCTTCAGTCGGAGTTTCACCTGATTTTTTATCGTCGTCAGATTTTTTGTTTGTTACGTTTGCTTTATCTTTCTCATTCTCTTGTTTCTTTTCAGCTGTATTCTTTTTTTGGCCAACTTTTTTTGGAGATTTGCTATCTGTTTTACCACCGCCTTTCTTTTTATCTGCCCCGCCAGATAAGAAACGAGTAAATTTGGTTTTAGTCAATGGAAGTTTTCTCTCCTTTTCGTAATTGTGTACTCTGGTTAAGCATGCGCGTAGAGCAGTTTTAATTCTACTGCTTAAATTTTCAACCTTATATTTTTCATACGATCTCAAATAGTTGACGTCATTGCGATAGGATTTACTTTTAGGATTTCTAGTCCTCTTGCCAGCTGAGAAGGTTTCTTGCTTCTTTTTTAGAGCAGCTTCATAGTCGGCTTTCATGTCCATAAGAGTTCTAAGCTCTTTAATTGGATGAACCGCTAAAGCTTTTGCTTCAATTTCTGGAAAACTAGCTTCGGCCATTAAAATTCTCATCCTCTTCCTAAAGGCTCCAGATTGGCTCTTATCAGTGCGCATTTTTCTACCAGCAACAAGCAATTGCTGTTTCTTCTTTTTGAATGCCACAAGCAATTGAGTGTAAGATTTTCCTTCCGCCGCTGAAGTGGTAGTATTTTTCCTTTCGCGTTCTCTACCAGATGACTTTTGGAAGCTTTCATAGTCATTTACGATCTGTGTATGATATTTTTTAGATAGTCTATCATTCGCGTCTCTGGAACCTCTACCTCGGAGTCGCTTCAAAATACTCAACGATTTAAGATACTGTTGCTTTGAAACTGCATTGCGTGGCTGTATATAAAATATATAAGTGTATTATAAAAAATATGTATGTATAATAACAAATTAATCCGTAAAATTCCACTATTAAAGGCCCTACACCTTAGTATTATTTTGGTATACGCAGTTTTTTGTGCAATTAGCTAAATAAGGACTGATGATCGATTGTTATTCAAAAATGGGCTTATCTGCACCAGATTTGAGTTGAAAAGTAGTAGTATTACTTTGATTAATAACGAACTACAAATTTGTAGAAATAGTAATTAAAAGCCGTTTCCCGTAATGATGATTAAATGGTGGGCAACTTAAACAATTAAGTCTCAATTAATTGTAAACGCAAGATTTACGTGAAAGAAATATGATCGTATATTTTTCTTTCCGATTACCGTAGCCTTGTCGAACTGTATTGCACTCTATATCTATTCTCTCACTTTTTCATTTAAGCGATTAGAGTTAGGCATAACAGTTCATAAAGATGAGTATTCATTGAATTTAAAGAGGTTACTTTTAAAGTTCACCATTTTAATTTGCTTTTAAGAGCTTTTTTTTAATTATTTGGGTTTTTCAACGCCTATGTGGATATTGATAATATTGACAAAAAACAGCTCACCGTTGTCCATTTCATTTAACATGAACAAAATAGTTTTTTTTAATGTCATCACTATTAAACGATGGGCTGTGATATAAAATACATTATTTTATGTTTATAATACTGAAGAGAATGTGTTCTTCTCCAGCACATATTATGTATGCAAACGGGTATGCTACTAAACTAAATTTGACTTCATTACCTAACTCTTTATAACAGAGTCAGTCCATTAGAAGGCACTTTATTGTAAACTTAAAAGTAGTTCTTTTTTAGAGCTATTAGCACAAACCTAATATACCTTTTCCCCACCCATTAATTAAGTCCTTGCTGCTACATACCTCTCCTCTGCCTCCAGTATTCGATGAACTTGGGCCGGGCATATCGCCTCCCCAGTTTGAATAAGATGACATCATCTGATTTCCACTGTTAAAGTTATCAACAGGATTGTTGGACAGCAATGACATGATTGTGGTACCAATACTTTCCAACGCTGCATTTGTAGGATTATTGACCACTGCATTATTTTTGGCTTCACCTCTTATGTAAGGAACAGTTCTACGTTCCAAAGCTTTTTCACGTGCCCTTTGCGGAGTATATCCGTCTTTGATATAGCGATTAAACCATTTACGACCGGCACCACTTAAGCCGTGCGTATAGTTATCTTCAAAGCCAACATTGGCATAAGGATTATTGTTAGGATTGTAAACATAATCATTGCCACCACCATATGATCCACTACCAAAATCATTATCATTACCCCAATTGCTATTATTGGAATAATTCACCATATTGGACTGGTTTTGATTAGGGAAATTCATATTTTGTTGGGGCATGTTATTGGAACGGTTTGAAGAATAATTCATATTCTGTTGGGGCATACTGATAGAGCGATTTGAAGGATAATTCATATTTTGCTGAGACATATTTGAACGATTAGAGTTCGAATATTGTTGGGACATGTTTGAACGACCGCTTGAGGAAGGGTGTGACATATTCGAGCGATTGTTTGAGGGATAATCCAACATGTTTTGCTGTCCCATATTCATGCGATTATTATTAGAGGAATATTGGGACATATTGGAACGAGCACTAATGTTATTATTGAAATTATCAAAACTGGCCCACTGACTTGATTGGTATGAAGAGGACGCCGAGGGGTTGGAATAGTTTTGTCCCATTCTATTATTATTATTATTGAAATTATCATAATCATTGCCAAAACCACCTCTACTACTTTGCATACCATAATCATTGAAAGATGGCGGTGGTGGCGGTGAAGCGTCTCGGCGTTTTCTAACCTCATTTTCAACCAATCTAAGTTGCAGTGTGTATCCCTCATAGTTGTAACCATGTCTTGTTTTTACCGCCATAAAGGCATTACTTTAAAAAATTAGAAATAATACAATAATTCAGTTTAATAATAATGAACAACAATTTAACAAATTAGTGTAAATATTTTTCTCATTTCTTACCGTGGACTCTCAAATTGTACAAGTGCATATACTGGATTGGCACGGTGGTTTATATCAATGTATACAAGATTGCCGAAAGGTCGGAAAAAGTCATCGATATCCTTAATACGAATATCTGGAGGCAAATTTCCAACATAAACGCTATCCATTTTAAAATATTGTAGACAGTATATAAAGGTTCACTTATTCCAAACAAATTTCACGAAGATAATGCGGAGAAAAAAACGCTACTACTAATCAATCGTTAAATACAGTGCTGCCATTATATACATAAATATGGGCTTGGATTTTATGAGGGATATTTCTTAGAACGGAATTGGCAACGCGGCCGCCATTTTAATTAAATAATTATTTTATTTAATGCTGCCAGATAGTTCGAAATTCGATAATAAGCCTTTAAAGGATACTCGTTGAGATTTGTTATACAACTTGATCAAGTCGTACTACAAATTGTAACGTTGGACCAAAAAATTAATTAAAGTGGAAAAGTAAACGTTTCAATGTTGATTCCACAAGAAAAATGTATAAATAAAGTTGGATAAACATTTGGTTGAAAAATCGCAACTTGTGTAAAAAACGACTAATTTGTTTATTCAACTTGCTGTGCAACATATCTCAACTTGTATAATGATTATACATTTTTTTCTATCCAAATCGATTGCTAGTTTTTGAAAGCATTCCTTAGTTTTGTTAATTTCTATTATAAATTTAATATTAAAATGTTTGCTCCAATTTAATCTGTACGTTAACATATGTTAATCCTTTTTTGAGTGCGTTTTTTTTACAACCATTATAGCGTCTGTCGTTTGTCTGTCAAAAATCACTTTAATAAGATTAAATTGTTGTTATTTCTATGTGAATTTTTGTTGTGCGTCGAGAGTTTATTTTATTATTTACATTGCATAAGTTATTTTAATAAATTGTTTATAAACAAAATACCCAACAAGCCCCACCAATTCTAAATGCAACAATGATATGAACGTAAGATGATAAAAAGAACTAACAGCAGACAATTGCGAGTACACTTGGCAGATATGGGGAAATTACGAGCAGACAGTGCAAAAAAATAATATACAATTTAAGAAAATTAATAATTTTTTATTTTAAATAAAAGTAAAAACCGAAATAATACATTATTGTTCTTATCATATAATTGTAAATATGGCGAATGTAAAAAGCGTGGACTTTTACGATTTATGTCGAATATGCACAGCCACTACGGAGCATAAAATTGATATTTTTTCACCGGAAGGCAAAACAAAAAACTTGAGTGCTAAAATTGTCGAATGTCTACCATTAAATGTAAGATATCTATTAAATTAATATTGATAGTAAATTTTAATTGAAAACCTCATTTAATAGATTGAAGAAACAGATCGTTTGCCAAAAGTTTTGTGTCAGCAATGTGTGCAACACTTGGATACCTATACGGAATTTCGCAATATTTGTCGAAATTCACAAATCATGTTGACATCATGCCTAAATACAGCATCGTCCCAGAATGGCGGCAAAGTGCTGATAAAGGATGTTTTGTCGTCTACGGGAAAAAGTTTAAGTGTCGTAAATAATGCCTCTAGTTCCATGACTTCAAACACATGCAATAATAACAACAATACTAATCTAACTAGTAGTCCTGGACAATTACATAGTATTGAGAATCAATCATTAAATCAAACATTCTCCACACAATTGCAGTCGCAGCAGCAGCAACAACAGCAGCAGCATCAGCAGCAAATATTTACTATTCAAGGTTCAAATGTTGTAACACAATCCGCAATAAATCCGCTGACAATATCAACAGCGGGTGCTTTACAGAACCAAGACTTTCTGAACTCCATAATGCAGGCAGTTGGCGTTCAGGTATGATTATTCACAATGTAAATGGACGTTCACCAAGACGCCCATCTAAAACAAAAAACTTATTACTTTTCAAAAATACTTATGATAAAACATATTTGCATGAGGAAACAACAAATTTAAGTAGTAGTACAAAAAAGAAATATTTTTATTCGATACATTATTAGAGACATTCGAGTGTAAAGTGAAACGATCACAAATTTTCTTATTTGGATATTTCAATAGCATATTTTATTTTGATAAAAGCTCTTAAAGAAAAACTTTGACAGTTAATTTTTTGCAGTCTAAAGTCTTCCTGAGGTCAGAAAAAGACAAAAAGGAATACAAAAGATGCTGTGCGATTACGAATTACTGTAATTTTGTGCTTAACATTACAGCATATTGCAATGTCCCGTCATGGGACATTCTAAAATACAAATGCAATATTAATTTCATTATTGAAGATAACCCCAATACATGAATATTTTACGTGCTACTTTCAGAGTGAACAAATGAAAAATGAAAAGTTTAATGCTATACCACAGTATACGATAACTGTCGATAGTTCATCTCAGCAGCAACACCACACTCAAAATAACTCGCAACCTACAACACCAAATAAGGAGAAGGATGCAAAAAATAAGTAAATAATCTTAGACGTGTAAATACATTCATGTGAAAGATAATAAGGACATCAATGTGGTACATAAAGATGTGATGGGAAACTAAGCAAAATGAGAAAATTTTTAAAAAGTAACGGCATTTAATCTCAGTTTATGTATAAGAAATATAATCGAAAATAATTCAGACTACGTGGTATGATATACCGAATTCAATATGCCAAAATCTTGTCCACCATACGCGTGGACGATATCTAGCAATTTTAAACAACAACGGATTGTTGACAAAATATGAACCACTTTATAACAATCCTTCCCTTCTTACTATTTTTAAAATAACATAGAGATTCCTTATATTTTCACTCGGTGAATTTCTATTAAAAAAAAAAAAAAAAAACTTAAATTAAAAACAATAATTTTATGATACCACAATGAATTTTGTTTTTGTGATGTATAAACTGAGAATAAGTGCAGTTACTTATCAACAATATTCTTACATATTTTACTTACTTCCCCATCAAACCTTTATGTCCTACATTGGTGTCCATGTTATTCTTCACACCAGTGCAAATCTTTATAATTTCAATGAATTTAATTAACATTTCAGTGCATTAGAAGAATTTTTAAAAATGAAGCCAAACATTAAAGTGACTCCTATAAATAAAAAACAACAAAATCAACAACAAAACCAACAACTACAAAATCAACAACAGCAACAAAATCAACAAAACCAGCAACAAGAATTACAACAGCAAATACAACAACAGCAAGAATTGCAACAGCAGCAGCAGTTACAACAACAGCAGCAAGAACAACAGCAGCAACAACAGTTAGTACAATATCAATTACAACAATTACTGCAACAACAATTACAGCAGCAACAACTACAACAACAATTACAATTATTGACATCGCAGTTACAGCCACAGCAAATAACAATAACTGCACCCTCTCTGCAACAACAATCATCGCTTCCAACAGCACAACTAATTCAATCAACAGGTGTAACAACTGACAATATCTCCAATGACAACATTGATGATTTATGTCCGTCTAAAAATAAAAAACCCAAACTCAGTTTTGTCTTAACACCACCTACACAAACAAGTCAAACATTATCTGCAACATTGCCTCAGTTAACAACAGCTACAACAAATAGTACTACTCAACAGCCGCCTCAAATACAATTGCAATTCCAGCCAACATTAGCACCTTCAACAATGCAATTACAACAAACACAACAGCAAAATCAAAATGCTGCGACAGCTGCTTTACTTTCAAATTTGGCTCCACTTCTTCGACCGCAGAATCAACTAAACGCTGCTTTACAACCCCAAACATTAGCTAATGTTGCCCAAAATACAGGAACTAATATGTTATCTCCAAATAAATGTTATTTGCCAATCACAATCAAGGATGAAAGTACTGATCAACAATTTGTTGCACACATTGACGCTAAAAATTTCCTTCTACCTACCACATATCAGTTACAAATGAAGGTAATTTCATTAACAATACAATTTTTAATAATATGTTGTAGTACTATTCTCTACAATTTCAATGAACATTTCTATCATAAAGAAGTCTTTACAATGTAAATTAATAACGCTATTCTTTGTTTTTTTTTAGTTACAACCTCAAATAGCTACCGCAGATGGTCAGCCTATTATGCAACTGGCGCCAACATCCATACCGGCTACATTGCAGTTGGCTCCACAAGCTTTAAGCTCAAATCAAACATTCCAAACTGCGGCCGGTGTTGCAACCTTTAACAATAATACAGTATTGCCCACCCAGATAATACAACAGCAAGCAACACAGCAACAACCCAGCCAACAATTGCAAACACAACAACCACAGCAGCAGGTACTGCAACAAATACCAAATACTCAAGTACAACCACATCAACATCAACAGCAAAATCAAAATCAAATACAACCACAAGTGCAATCTCAAACCTCACAAATATTACAGTTACCCAAAAATGTGCAAATAACATCCCAGCAAGTCCTAACTACCGGAAATACAAAACTTCCAACAACGGCGCAAACAAGTACAGTAGATCCCGCTTCGAAAGATACAGAAAAACAATTACCAAAGGCCGCACCAACAGTTACACGTGGAAATGTAAATAATAACAAACTAATTAAGCAACAAAAATATACGATTTCACAACAGCCGGGCAGTAATACAATTGAAATAACCCCAACAACAAGCTTTACACAACAAATCATGCAACAGGTTCAGCAACAACAGAAGCAAAAAAGCAATCAACAACAATGTTCTGTACCAACAACCACTGGAACTGTTACCACACAACACGGTGGAATTACAGTGCAACGTATAACAACAAAAGTGAATCCAGCAACAACAAGTGTTAATAAAACATCTTTAGCGAATGGTAGTGCAGATAATGCAAGCCATTCCAGCAGACAGGCTATCATAACACCCTTGAATCAGCCACAACAGCAGCAGCAGCAAAACTCCACGTTACCAAAACTACCCATTTTAAACAAACAAAATATAACAATAAGCCGTATAACGCCACAAAATCAACAACAACAACAAACGAAAATGCAGCAGCAACAGCACTTGCCAAAAACACAGTCAATAGGAAATACGACTTTAAAAATTGTACAACAACAAATAAAACCGCAAGTTTCAACAACTCCGATTCAAACATCTTCAAACCAAGTTCAAAAACAAACTTTACAAAAGAAACCCGAACATCAAAACCAATCAGTGAAACAAACTACTCAACAAACACACCAACCGCCACAGGTTATTTCTAATATTCCCAACACAACGCTTAGAATCTCACCAGTGAAAAAAACTGTTAAAAAACTACCACAAAAACCAGTAGAATCCAACCAAGCAAACATGACAACTAATACAACTCAACTGACTAGAACGACTGCTTCAACTCAAGACACTACAAAGTCAAAAGTTTCTAACACGCAAGTTCACTATATAGCTGACATTAATACAATTCTACCAACGTCAAATGAGAATACAGCTCCAATTGTTGCTGATAACAAGTCGACTAAAACATCGTCACTCTCCACTAATACATCTAATTCTACTCAGGCAAAAAGCAGTTTAGAATGTACACAATGCGGTCGCATTTTTAAGAAGAAGGAACATCTAACACAGCACGTAAAATTGCATTCGGGTGTGAGACCCTTCAAATGCAATGAAAAAGGTTGTACGAAAGCATTTCATCGTAAAGAACACTTATTGCGCCATATAGTTTCGCATTCGGGCCAGAAAATGTTTAGTTGTGATATTTGCCAGAAACCATTTTCCCGAAAAGATAATTTGAGTAAGCACAGAAAGTAAGTATTAGTATTATCTAAATCTTGGATATCACTACCCAATAGTTGTACAAGCTTCTGAGTAATTTTATATATATTTATGGATATATTAATACTTAAAATATTTTTATTTCTTTACAGAATTCATACGGAGCCTAATACTAATTATGCTTGTGAATTTTGTAGCAAGTCATTTACAGTAAAAACCTACTACGAACAGCATAAGTTATTGCATCAATCCAAGGCAGCATCTGTAGAGGTAAATACTAAAATAATTTCTTTAAAATATTATATTACATTAGATGGAGGTCATTAAATAAAAATAAATTTCCAATTGAGATAATCACGCCTGGAATTGGCGAAGAATAAGACAAAATTATCGCTGATAAAATAGCCCGAAATCCAATTGTGTATAGAGGGCAGAATATTCGGTTTCATTAAGTTCCTCACTTCACGCCATTTTTA
The DNA here is from genome assembly GCA_927399465.1 of Sarcophaga caerulescens. Classification (NCBI taxonomy): domain Eukaryota; kingdom Metazoa; phylum Arthropoda; class Insecta; order Diptera; family Sarcophagidae; genus Sarcophaga; species Sarcophaga caerulescens. The sequence goes on along the minus strand of OV656872.1, from coordinate 134,887,688 downwards.
TCAGAAATAGTTTTACACATGTATTCTACACAAGTGTAGACACACCGCTTCCTCTGAAAATTACCTGATTCGCCATAGAGTCTCTGTCGTCTTTGTACAGGAATTTTATATTTTTCTATTTCATTATTCCTAGACTTTAGACGTTTTCGTATTGTCGACACTATTAGATTTATTAAAACCCTTTAAGTAAATGATATTGACACATGATACGGAGTACAACGTCGTACGGATATGTTATTTTCTTTCATGCTCTTATTGTTTAAAGCTATGTTTTATTTATTATTTGTTTTAAGGATAAAAAACGAACTACTCCTGAGTCAACATCAAAAGAAACAAATCCAAATCAAAAAAATAACAACAACAATAATAATGTAAGTTCGCAAAAAACATCAACCCAAATGCAACCAATTACACAACAACAAGGTCAAAGTCAACAATCGCAACAAGCGCAACAACATCAACAAACTCAGCAATTGCAATCAGTACAACAACAATTGAATCAATTACAACAACAGAATCAAACACAAATTCAGCAAATAATGCATTTACAACTGCCTACCTCTATTGTAACACAAGATATTGCCGGCAATACAATAACCATAACACAGTCAAATGATCCTCAAGTGAATGGTTTAAAAACGCTAACGCTTAGTGCTAACCCCGGTAATGGAGGTAATCATCACGATGCAACCGTATTAAATTTACCCACATCTTTAGCTAATTTCGTTCAACTTTCACAAGGACAATTTGTTAATGCAACGACTGGTCAAATAATGAGTCACCTTAAGATAGACAAATAATAGGCATTCATGCATAAGGAAAGTGTTTCGGAAAAACAACACAGATCCATATCATTTGTATTATAAATCATTAATTGGATTCTGTACGTGTTTCAAAGTGTGAGTAAAATTTTTATTTTCATTTACGACGAAATACGACTGTATTTCCAATCAGGTACTGGAATTTATTGTTAATATTTTTTTTTTCCAAAAATCTATTTTATTAGATTATAAATTAGGTTATACATTACAATCGTTGTAAGCTTATTGTTTATATTTTTTAATCCTATATTTTATTTTATTTTATTTATTGTAAATATGTTTGCAATATGGTATCACAAGTTTACATCAGTGTTTTTTTATTCTATGACACTGAAAACACGCTTATTTATTTATTTATAATTTATTGAACAAATTTATTTTAAATGTATACATTTTTAAATGATATATGCGTGTGTTTCTTAAAATTTAATCGGAAATCAATATACTACAGTTAAAAAAGCGCATACGTTCGATTTGAGTAAGAACTTTGGTTAATAGAATACAAAAAAATGACGATTCGACAGAAGATATTATACAATTATGTATTATTGAAATAGCACATTGAAATGCATCCCCATGCACCATCGCGATTCACTTTTAGGCTTAAAAATAATTCACTGGACCTTTCTCCACTGCACTTCTCCAGCAATCAACCGTTTGATCTCAATCAATTCTTCCCTTCTCATACAGGCTAAGAGCAAATCATCTACGTATACAGTTATTAATCGAATTGTCATTGTGTCTTATATATACATAAGGCATTCTGCCATGGAAACCAATCGTCGTCAAAATGTTGTCTAGTTTTATATTCTATTTTCGTCCTGACTGCGGTAAACAATAACGCGCCTTATTCAATTTCAAGACCAAATGCGGATTATTTTTGTTGCAGAAACGTATTTATTCTTTTCAATCAAGAATATCAAAAATATATAAACAGAATAGTAAATATTCGTATTGTAAAACAGAACGCATCATACGTACATAATACACTTCAATAATTTTTATCCTCAAACTCCTTAAAGTGGGTCATATAAACACAAAGGATCACAAAGGCTAGGGTTAACTATTGAGTAGTTTTCATTAAATTATTATGTGGGGTAATTCCCCTGTGAGACCTGACACTGAACATTTTTCTGGTTAAGCGTTTGTATCACATTTACGTCCATAGATTCCACAAGCGGTTGGCATTGGAAATTGTTGCATCGGTGTTGTATATTTGAAAATCTATAGCTATTCTTGTTTGGTTGAAAGGTCTCGTATCTGCCGCTTCTGTACTTAGACGGAGATTGAAAGGGACATTAATTTTACCTTGATAGAGTTTCCTGTTGTTTTGTCATCTTGCCTCAAAAGGGCTACTTGAGCTTTCTGAGTAAGCATACCCGAACTGGAATAGTATTTCCATTGCTTCCTATAGGCTGTTTCCATTTCTACAAATTAATATTGTTTTCATGGCTTTGGCATTTTTTTTTAAATGCTCCGATATGTCCTCATGTCATTTTCGGGCGTTCATTGGTCGCTGGACTAGACCCAACAGTCATTATTGTCTTAGAATTAAGATTCTCTATAAGATTGTCAACGTTAGTGCGTTAATCACCAAGCATACATGTAGGGTCGGAACAAATTGTCTGAATTAAAACACTATTTCTTGTGGAAATAAAATATTACTAATTCAGTTTATTTTTTATTATTATTTGGTTCTTATAGCTAATTAGTAGTTAAATCAAATATTCTTCACACTTAAGGTTTCACACTTCTAAAACACAACTTCTTTTTCTCGTGGTCACACAACAACTGTACCTATTTCGTTTCTACTATGCTTGTTGATGCTTGCTTAGTCTGTTCGGTCCGCTATTTGAGTGCAATTTTCTAGAGTCCGTTATTCCCTTTCATTGTCGGTATGTGAGAATTGGGAAGGTACCCCACATTCGGCCCTCCTGACGGCTATTCGGCTCGGATTGCCATCTTTTCATATATTCGGCTGCGGTCGTTGTCCTCATAGGACCTTCATGGTGGCCGAATTTCTCTACCTCATATCTTCAACTTGTTCATTATCTTGTAAGGGCCAAGGTATTTACCTTTTAACTTAAGCCCGGTTCCAAACTGAGTGCGCTTGATGGCCACCAACTCGTTCACAGCATATTCCGCTTCTGGCTTCCGTTTGTTATTGTAAGTTTAACAGTTCTCTTGTTGAATTCGAGTTATATACTCCTTAGCTTCAAGTCTCATATCGTTCCTCTCATCTTCGAATTCACGAACAATTTCAGCATCTAATATTTCCCGTAGATCAGGGTAATCTGGTAATTTCATTTCAACGCCTGTTAACAGCTTGAAGGGAGATAAACGCGTGCTTCTCGGAGGAGTAAAATTAATAAGCATTTGAACCCGTCGTACATTATTGTACCAGTTATGTGGCGTTTCAGCACACAGCTTCGCTAGCATTGGTATGACTATCCTGTGAACTCGTTCCACCTGGCCGTTCCCACGTGGAACACCAGTAGTTATCAACAAATGCTGAATGTTCTCGACACAGTAATTCTTGAAATCATTCGAAGTGAACGCCGTCCCGCGATCGGTTATAATTCTTCGGGTATTACCAAAAATAGCAGACTGTTTTTCCAAGCATTCAATTACAGTTTTCGTATCGGTAGACTGAGTTGGATGGAGTCAAAAAAATTTCGTAAATCCGTCAACGACAACGAGCAGATGGTTATAGTATGCCTTCTTAGTGACTTCCATAGGACCAACATGATCAATATGATAAGTAGTCAGAGGTTGATCGTCCTTGTCTATAGGACTTAGATAACCTTTTTGTTTGCCAACCTTTGCTTCGGTGATGATGATTTTTGCAATGCTTGGTACTTTTGTTGCCAACTTCATTATATAGTACTGTTTCTCGATCAATTCACTGGTCTTGGAAACACCAAAGTGACCCTGGTTGTGCGCCAAACGGATAATCTCTTCCTCCATCTGGGCCGGTACTACAATAAGTTCCTTCGCTGGATCCTTGTACAGCACACCATTTTGCATATAGTAATGCGCATTCCTGCGCACACCGGATTCTGTGAGTAAGGCTGCTTTCAAGCACCAAACACGCCATTCGGCTTAATGCATCTACGTGTTTCATTCGCGTACCCGGTCTATGTTCTATCTCATAAGTGAATTCCTGCAGGAACATAGCCCATCTGGATATTCTCGCTGGTACGTTATCTTTGTTCATTGTCATCTTGAATGCGTTACAATCCCTGACGATCTTAAACGATATGCCAAGTCTCTATTTCTTCAGGGATTCAACTATTGCCTGCACTTCCAACTCGTAGGAATGGTTCTTCTCTTCGTATGGCTTCGATCGGCGATTCATATACTGCACCGGATAAAAATCTTGTTCGTCCAGGCTCTTCTGCAAGAGCACTGCCCCGTAATCATACTTACTGGCGTCTGCATGCACCTCCGTGATAGCATCTGGGTCATACAACTTTAAAACTGGAGCATTCACAAGGGCTTCTTTAAGCTGTTGACAAGCGAGTAACTCTTCCTCGGTAATCACGAAATTACTATTCTTTCTGAGCAGATCTGTCAAAGGTTTCGCCATTGTGGCATACTGTTCAATAAACTTCTTAAAGTAAGAAGTTAGCCCTAAAAATCTCTGAAGCATTTTCCGATCGGTGGGTGTTGTAACCGTTGTATTTATACTAAGCCAAAAATAAAAGACGTTGAATAGATCTAGTATGTATAAAATTTATTCTTTTAATGTAAAATATAACAACCGGCTTTAAATAAAGAAGAATCTAGAATAATCTAAAAACGTGGTCATCCACATTTGACAGCTGTAATAACTGTGATGTCAGATTGGGTTTAATCAATCTACACTGTATATAATTTAGATACTACAGTGGTGATCGGGAAATTTTCAACCGCTTTCACCTTCTCTTTCGCTGGCTTCATCGAATCGTTCTGAATAATGTAGCCGAGGAAATTAACAGTACTTCGCAAAATCTGGCATTTCTCCCATTTTATGCGCAAACCATTTGAGGCAGCTATCCCCAACACCTTCACAAACTTCCCAAGTCCCTCTATCAAATCCTTCTCGGGAATAATGATGTCGTCCATGTACACTATCACAATACCCTCACGTCCTTAAACACCACCGATATACAAAATCGGGTAAACACAGCAGGTGAGTTGCTTATTCCAAACGGCGCGAACATAAATTTGAATTGCCCGTTATGTGTCACGAACGCAGTATACTTTCTTGAAGATTGTTCTAAGGGCACATGGAAAAATCCATTTCGCAGATCCAATGTTGTATAGATATTAGCATTCTGTAGTTTATCTATCACCTCATCCATTAACGGCATAGGGAAATTGTCCCGAACGATCTCCTGATTTAATTTTCTATAGTCACAACATAGTCTCTTCGTACCATCTCTCTTCGAGACCAGAACAATAGCTGATGCGTATTCCGAAGTACTGGGCTGCACTATTTTCTCTGCAAGCCATTCTGTGATCTGCTTATCGACGATGGCTTGATCGGTAATTGGTAAACGTCTGGGGCGATGACAAACGAGTACGTCATCCTTCAATACTATATTCATCTTCACAGGGCTATCTATAATTCGCTTTGGACGGTATTCGGTAATTGCCGCTACTACTTGGCTCTTAATGGAGTTATTCAAATGCTCGATGTCGACTAGGATATCTGATTTGTACACGCCCATATTCAAACAAATTCCAGAAAATTCCTCTAGCAGTAAATTCTTTTCGACCGGCATCCTAAAAATTACTTCACCGTTTGTTATAGTGATGTCAGCCCTTTGTATGAGGCTGTTACCCAACATGATAGAGTGATTAATGTCAAGCTCTCCCACTACATAAAAAGTAACCTCGAACTCCAAATCGTCAACTCGAATAATTTCGTCGAAACGACCCATTGTGACAATTGCGCTGTCACTTATTCCAAATAACTTGACCCTTTCCGGTACAAAGTTGACTTCACCCAAGATGAACAACATGTCAAATCGTACATATATCGCAACCCGTGTCCACTAACGCCGATAAAGTTCTACCTCGTATTATAATATCCTTGAATATCAGTCCCGGACCTTTACGAACCATGTTCACCTAATCGCCTTCCACCTTAACCTTTTTTCCGTTTTGATGTACATTCGAAGGAACGGTGACCAATTTTTTGACAACGAAAACATTTATGCTGCTTTTCGGGACAATCTTTGGCGATGTGCGATTTTTCACCACATTTGAAGCATCTTATTTCCTTTACGCTGGTCTCCGCCTTTGGCAAACTGATATTCTTCACGCTGGTTACGGACTCTTTCCCCCTGTATGATGACTGGGTGACGAGACGCGTTTTCTCATATACTTTAATTTGCTTCTTCAACTCTTGATATAATACTTCAGCTTGATATAATACTGCTTTATTCATTCTAGACTTCTGGATGCCTCCTATGAAGTACTCGATCACACTTCTCTGGTCCAAATCGATCTGAGCTCCAATCTCCATGATACTGTATAAATATTCTAAAAGAGTTTCACTTCTGTTATAACGTCGATTCCGAATCTGACGAATAACTTCTGCTGCCGAAAACCGCATGCCGAACTCATCTTCAAGTGCTGTTTTCAATGAACGCCAATCTCGTATTTCCCTTTGACTTCTTATAAACATTCTTGCAGCACCAACTAGTAACTGTTTTCCATATACGTAAAATTGTAGTGGCGACCATTTCAAAATGGTACCCATTTCCTCGAATTCGCCTAGTCACTGAATAATGTCAGGTTTACTAGTGCCAGAGAACTGTGACAAACTGTCCTCCACGTCCTTAAGAGTATACATGCTCTTTTGAGGAGCGAAAGCATAGGCCGCTTCACCATCTTCCGTTTCAGGAGGGTCGTCTGCATTGTCACCTCCCACTGCTCCCTCAATCACTTCGTCCTCGTCAGATTTCGTAGAATTTAGTCCATACTTCTCTAAAAGTCTATTTTGTAAGTCTTCTTTCAAACCCTGTGTATTCAGTCCTAAGTCACTCAATTTAGCCCTAAGGGCGCTAACACCCAAACCTAAAATCTCCTCACGAATTATGTTCAACTACACCAAACCGTATCAATCAAATCAAACGTATAAGCTGAAACCGTAAGTGTTTACAAAAGTATGGATAACAATACAATAATATAGGTTACAAAATACAATATTAGAAAAAATCTCAAAAAAAAAAAACTCACACAAATTCGATGATGTATTCTCGAAATTAATTCAATACACATTATCCAAAATTACTCCAATTTAACAAATCTCAATTATAAAAATTTCATAGAGTATTATATATTCAATTAAGCAGCCATCCGTTATCTCATCTTATCCGTTTCTCATCTAAATCATCGTTCATCTTATTTTAATCATCGTTCATCTAATTTTAATCTTCGTTCATCTAATTTTAATCATCGTTCATCTAATTTCATCTCAACATTATTCATCGTTCATCTCTAAGTTAACTTCTCTAAACAATATTAAATTCTTAATGGAATAAAAAATGCTTATCTAAATTTTCAACATTCGCCCCACTGTATTCTGCTTTGTTATACTTCTTATTGCGCCACTGCAATTAATACCAGCATCTCATAAACAGCATAGGAAAAAAAACTCCACTTCACTCAAATATTCTACCAGCTTTGTAGCAGCAATCCTCTCACAATATACTCCTCCCACTGCAACGCAATTAACTTCAAAACACAACACTATTAATCACTAGGCAACTCAAGAGAAGATTTGTATCGATCAATGTTTTTGTTGTACTCAAATTCTTTATAACCAGTCGTCGGCACAAAGAGAACATATGAACATATAAAGCCGAAGAAAATCTTCCCCTGAGGGACATTGGTGCCGATGTCTGTTTATAACTCAAAGTCACTCAAAAATGTCTCTTTTTTTAACTTGTGTCTCCATATAAAGAAATACTTTTTTGGTGGTGGGTTTTTGTTTTTTCCCGTTCACTATATTGTTGTATGTGTATGAACTTTTTTACATTCGCGATTTTTCATTCTGTTCTATCACGATGTTGTTGTTTTTTCTTTTGGTTTTGTTCTTTACTTTCAACTTTAATACGGTCGTTTTTTCCACTTTGATCTTTATTCAATGTGGTTGTTGTCCTTTCCAGTACATGTACACTTGTTCAACAATCCGACATTGGGTTTTTACTTATCGTAATATTCTATTGTGGAAAATTAATATTATTATAAGTTTATTTTTATAATAATAATGAATTTAATATACAATGCAATAGTAAAGCGTTGACGTACCGCTGAAATACGCTGGGAGAATTGGATAGACCAAATGGAACCTTCAGAAATTGATATTGACCGCTATGGTTCACAAATGATGTGTATTTTCTGCTGAACTTCTCTACGGGCACATGGAAGAATCCGTTTTTGAGATCTATTGCTGTAAAAATTTTAGCCCCTTATAGGCGATCTCGTTGGTCTATTAAAGGTAAAGGAAACCGATCCTTAACAATAACTCGATTTATTTTGCGGTAGTCTATACAAAGTCTTGGTGTACCATCTTGTTTCTTTACTAAAACGATGGGGCTGCAAAATTCAGACTCGGAGTGTTCGACTATACCGTCCTTTAGCCATTGCTCAACTTGCTGATCAACCACTGTACGTTCCTGAATAGGTAATCGACGAGGTGTACAGAATATTGGAGAATTATCTTTCAAAATTATCTTCATTTCGACGTTGGTTGTCTTTATGTTTAGCGGTTTGTAGTTATTAATCATTTCAGCAACAGACTTTTTCACTTGGACTTGCAGTTTCATCAATATCAAAATTATAGTCGCCAACAACATTTATCTTCAACATAGGGACCGATTCATCAAACTTTCTTATTTCGACGCCCATAGGAGTAATTCTAATATCAGCTGATAAACAAAACCGTTTGCCCAATACAAAATCAACATCTATACTATCGTTAGGTACAACATTAAATGTTAAATTGAATGACACACCCTCTACGTTCACCAAGTAGTTAAAGTTTCCAATTGGTTTTACCTTATTTTCATACCTATTTTTACCAAAACCAATCATGTCAAATTTAGATTCTGACAGATCGGGTTTGTTCGGAAGAATAGAGTAAATTTTTTCAGTTACGACGTTGACAGCACATCCAGTATCGAGAAAAGATAATGTGTTCGTACCAGCAATATTTATTTTCAATTCCATCATATCATTTTCTTTTTTAAATAGGCATCTAACATTAGATTCATTTTTCTTAAGGGACAGTCCTTTGCTATGTGGCCAAATTTATCACATTGAAAACATTTAGTACCTCTTGACTTATCTTTACAATTAGCCGACTTGTGTCCATTAGTTGTTTTTTCAGCCTTATGTGTAACCTTTTCGTTTCTTTTAAATTCAGTTTTTCTTTTGTTATTCTTGGCCATCGTTTCATAGTATTTTAATTTCTCTTTAAATTGCTTTAAATTTCTAGAACCGTATAACATCATTTTATGTATATCCAAATCATTTATTCCATCAATTATGTACTGAATTAAAGAAGCTTCGTCAATATTACCTCGAGCAGGTAATTCTTTCATTTTAAGATAGTACTCTTGAACGCTGTCGTCCTTACCCATTTTACAACCGGATAACAATTTATGAAGCTGTGCGCTACTTGTTGCTGAGTCAAACTCTTCTATTAAGACTTGTTTCAATTTTTTATAATTTGTTATGCCCTTTTCACTGGCTATAAACAGTTTAGCTAAGCCTTTTAACGATTTCTTTGCGAAGACAAATTTCTGAAAATCATCCCAGTACAACACTGCGGCTGTTTCTTGAAATTCGTTAACCCATGCTCGTCGTTGTTTATACCGAAACCTCTTGCAGCAGGTACCTCACACACACTCTGTTGATTATTTGGCTCCTCTTCGTCTTTTGTAGAATAAAGTTCACCATCATCGTCGACGTCTTGTTGGCTTGTTTTTTTTCCTTTTTTATTTGACTATACTTTTTAATCTTATACAAAAAAAAAAAAATTACCAATGTATGGTAATACGTTCTGGCCCCATATAAATATGAAATAGCATTGCTATTGTCAGGTATGCCATCAATCACTATATCAGGGATGCCCAAAGCTAAAACTGTAGTAGTATTGGTGAGCGAGAGAGAACTGCACTGAAAGAAAAGTTGTGTAAACTGAAATAAAATGTACAGAAAAAATCCAAAGCACTTTTAAAGCTATATAGTTGTTACATTTTTACAAAATTTTGTTTAATCAGTGACTATGGAAAAAGACTAGAAAAACAAACAAAAAATAGATACAGGGTTATTTCTATGATAAGAACAATAGTGCCTTCTAAAAGCATATTCTCTACATTCTTTCAATATTTTATAACATAAAATGCATTGAGCATCACCAAACGCATTTTTTTTTATCATAAAATATGTTTCGTAAGTCATAGTAAATTTTTCTCAGTGCTTTAAGCAAAAAAATTACAAAAAAATCGTACACCCGCTACGCGTGTGCATTCGTCGCTGTCTGAGTGACGACTAACCAAAGAGAATAAGAATATGTGTGTTTTTAGTTTGCGCAAAAGCACTATGAAATGGGCATCATTGCACTATATCCACTAGTTCTTCCTCCGAAATATCTGCACGTGAGGCAATTGACTGCATGGAGACTAAATAGCTCAAACACGTTTCGTTCGGGCTTAAAGTACGTGAACGTAATTGACGGTAAATTTCTTGTCGCGATACCGTACGTTTAAACATATTTATAAGCTTAGCTTTAAGCTCGTCGTACTCCAACAATCCTAAATTATTTGTGTACCTCTTAGCAGTTCCCTCAAGGCGGCGACGAACACCAACACATTTCTCCTTAGGTGTATAGTTACAAGCGTTAACATAGTCTTCGTACTGCATAAACCATTTTATATTAACGTAATGAAAATGGTGGCACAGCTAAATCTATCTCTATTAAGTCCATAGGATGGGCGTATGAAGCGGGTTGGGTATTTGCTTCTAGTTCTCGGATTTGTTGTTGTAGTTTCAAAATCTCTAGTCGGACTTGTAAGGCTTTTAACTCTTTTTCGGCAGCACACCGTTCTGAAATCCATAAATTTTCGTCGTCAGAGTGTTATTTTGCGGTAGCAGCAGAATGTTGTTTTGCGGCAGCAGCAGAATGTTGTTCTTCGACAGCAGCACTTTCAGAAAAAATTTCGGCATCGGGAACGGCGGTAAAATTGTCACTTGTTTTATTGACTGCGGATATTTCGTACAAGGCTGCAGCTTCAGATACATTAACTTCAGGCACTTGGGCAGCAGGTTTAATGGCTTCAGGTGGGTTTACATCTTGGGCACTGACTTCAATTAGATTGAACATTTGATCAACCATTGTGTTGGATATCCCTTCTATGGCCGAGGGGGTCTTAGCCACTGTATTGGCTTCTGTAACGCCGGACACGTGCGAGGTTATATTCAGCAAATTGTCACCGAATCTACCTTTAGTTACATTTATCATGTTGGATGTGTGACCATTGTTTGTCACATCATCTATACTTTCCGTATTTTAACCAGGATTTTCTTCTGCCTTTCATATCTCGGAATATAATATTCTAAGTTGGCTTAAGGTGGCTGACTCTGGGAATTCAATGCCGGCGTCAGCCAATGCAGCCATTAAAGTTTGGCGATTTGGACGCAAATCCATGATTATCTGGAAATAATGCAGTAATCCTTGAGTATCCCTTACTGCACACAAATACTATGGAACTTCTGTTGCACCCCACACCTGATTTTATAATAATACTTTTCTTTATTTTAAGTTTGTTTTAGTTATTTTTTATTTTACACGTTTTTATTTTGTTCTTTTTATCTATCCTTGCGGAAATTCTAAAAACAAGTGAAGATGGTTGCAATTTTCAAAACTTACGTTAGTTGCAGTTCATATGCAATTACAAATTATGTTACCATATCTTACATTACTACAACTAGTGTTGCCATATCTTATATTACTACACCTGAAACCTTTAATTTGGTCGGTGAAATAAAACAAGTGTTCTGTTTAAAGTAACGAAGAGAAGTAAAAAAAACTTTATATTTTATTTAAAGAGTTGCCACAACAATAGATATAAAATATAGTGTTGCTAATATAGCGAGTAAATAAATTTTCTGATTTTCAACATTAGATATACCCTGTAACAGCTGTCTCTCGTCATAGGATAATCTGCGAGACGCACAACTAAAAGGTTTTGTATTTTCAACAAACAACTTCATATTATTTCTTACTTTAGGTTAAATATTCTATAAACATCTCAGCTGGTTCAATCGGCGGCAAAATGTCCCATGGAATTGCAGCATTAGCATCTATATTTGGTGGCATTTTTTGTTGTCCTTGATAACGCTGGCGCTGGTAACTGAATCGTGGAGAATGCCTGCAATAGTTGTGCATTATTCTTGTAGCATTGTTATGTAGCATAAGAAGTTATGTATTCTTCATCAATTCGGAATTTACTGCCCAACAGTAATTTCTTAATAACTCACAGAGCTCGCATTGTACTGTCATTTGCATGCCTCGAATTTACGTCACATTACTAATTTGCTTTCCTTTGAGCTGATCACGTTCAAGATTTCTGCAGACAAGTCATTGAGTTCTTCATTCTTCGACTTTGAATTTGAGCTTTTTCTTTAACTTTACTCATCAACAAAGCTTTTAAAGTATTGTCATCAACAGGATATTATTCTGTGATGTTCTTAAATTGTACAATCCATACTCCTGGGCAAACTGCACCATCGTATTCCGGTAAAAATTCTTTAAATAAACCCAAAGTAACAAAGTTGCTATTATCGTGTACTTATCGAAACTTCATTCACTCTATTTGTGTTGTTGTTAAAACTTACATTGTACACATTCTTACAGTTATTTGTACGTCATGAACTAAATGTTCAAATGATGTTTCATTAAGAAGTGAGAAGAAGTGCATTGTTTTTTTGTAGTGCTTTATTTCTTCTTTCATAGCTTTCAACTAATATTTACTGTCCGATCCACACAAAACATCTTCATAACTTACTGGATCTGCTTTACCGCAATTTTTGTAAGCATACTTTTTAAGAGGTACGCCTTTGTTGCTTCTCGAAGACATTCTGGGAGACATTATTAGACATTAGATGGGACATTATCCCATCTTACTTTTGCCAATGAATGCTGCAAAATAAAATAAGGTGAAGTCGTGTATTACATACTGCGACAACTATCGCCCCGAAAGAAATTGAGGATGATGATTCAGCTTAAGTATTCTTTAATTACAGAGCAGAATCAATAAATTCGAAAACTCTAGCTTGTATGTGTTGTTCTAATTTCTTTATCTATTATGAGGTCGATTTCAGCTTTATCAGAATTTATATAAACTTTTACTCCGTTTTTAGTTGAAATTAATATTCTATTAGTTTTATAGTCCTAAATACAGTAGTCCCCCCAATATAACACGGTAGATTAGTTCCGCGTTGTGGATGTATTCTCGTATAACGCGTTTCTATGACCACTTATAACGCTTTATATACATACATTGTTAATCAAAATTGATGGATTTGAATGAATGAATATGTATACTCAAATATACGGCCATCACAGTATATAGAATACACCATATATTTGATAAATGATTTGTGATCCTTTATTTGCGTTTTAAGTTAAATTTTCAAACAGTATCAGCAACGAGCAAAAAGTCAATTATTCTATTTCTTAATATTGATAATCAAATCTTTATGTTAGATTATAGTGTAAATGGCTTTATAAAATTTGTTTTACGTGTAAAAAAGAGTATTTGAAAGATCACGCCATATTTTTATCGTACTTATATACATACATACATATGTATATATTAATAAAATTATTAAATTATGGAAACTCATGTTATTATTACTTTTATTTAATTGAGAATTACAAATCTAAATCCATCAAGTAAAAATTAATTTCACAAAAATTAGTGCAATTTATAAAAATGTATAAATAATCTTTTGGACTGTGGTGTATGGATGGCACTTTGTAATTTTAAAAGACACAAATAAGATTGTAATTTTGTTTTATTATTATTTTCGTTATTAACGTACTTATTTTATGTTTATTTGAAATCATTTTGGTTTTTTTTATAAAGAAATCATATAGATAAATATGTATGTATGTTTATTAAAAGTATTTAATACTTTCAGATTTTACAATTGAATATTGTAAATGTAAATTATGTACAACATTAAAAAGCATTAGAATGACATTTTCATAAAAAAAATAAAAAATTTATTAAATAAAAACTTAAATCATTTAGATTTAATTCGTTTTACAACTTGCAATGCAATTTTTAATAATTTTTTATTTATTTAATTTTATATCTAATATAAATACTTTTATATCAGTTGTGAAATGATAATTTTAAATCTTACATTACTTAATTTGTTTCTCGTTTCTATTTCATGACATTGTATGTAAATCTGTAAAAAATAAGAAAAAAATTCTATTAAATACTTGCCATTTTCTATTAGAGATAAATAAAATTATTCATAAATATATGCTAAGTAAATATTAGCAAATAGATGCGTAAGTTTCAAAATACTACATATATTATTAAATAATATAAAAAAAATATTTTGTAAATATTTATTTTTAAATATGAAAACAAAAAAGAATGATAAATAAAGTCTACTTTATATGCAAAAAAAAAATGGTTTAATGAACCAGTCTAAATGTTAAAGGAGCAGAGGTATGTATTCACAATTTAAATCCAACCGTATCACTCGCCATTTATTTAAAATTTAGGTCAATTCTCGCTTAAGATATTTTTAAAATTTTTGTTCCTTAAATTTTAAGGATTGATTATAAGCAACGTGAAAAGCAATTATTTTATGTGACAATAAAACTCTTATTGGTTAAGAATATAAGAATATTCAACGAAAAAAATTTACAAAAATAGAAACTAATATAGTACTTCTGAGTACTGGAACACTTGCTGATGGTTCACTATAGAGATGAGCGATCCAGTGATTTTTGAAAAACGTTGTTCTCAGTGAACGTGATTTGTTAATCACTGTTCTTTAAAACAGTGATTGTGATCACAGTATTCCAATAATACAATAATGACAATAACGTATTTTATTAAGTCGTAAGAAAGAGACAACTAGATACATACTACGAAAAGACTACTAAACAAAATCAAAGTGGTGTCCAGTGTTGCCGTTTTTGGTTATTTTTTTGTTTAATGTGTAGATGTGTAGATTTTTCCGGTTTTGGTTATTTATTTTTCTTATAAAAAGAGCTTTTGTTTTGTTTGTAGAAATGTACTAATTAGTAAGACTAAAATTTTATTTTGTTATTTTTTGTTTATTTTCTTACTCTGTTGTATTAATTGTAATTTAAATTTGAAAAAAAATAAAATAAAAAAACTGCGAATTTAGTTTTGGTTATATTTTTTCTTATTTGGTGATTTTTTTCACAAATGTTGGTTACAATATTTTTTTTTTCGTGGTGGTGTCATCAATGTTATTATTTTTAATGTAATTTTTTTTTTATATGAAGTTTGACAATTAAGTTTCACAGAAAGTTCATGTATAAAAGACAAAATTTAATAATCAAAAGAAAATGAAATAAATTTGAGTATGTAACAATTTTGAAAGAACGACATTATTAGTACCTCTTATTTGGCAATTTCAATCACTGTAGCTACCAGTGAATTATCAATCACCGTGATTAAATCACAGGTTTGAAAATATCGCTCATCTCTAGTTCACTATGAATCGATTCGAATTATTATAGCCCATTATATTTTTCTATCGAATTTTTTAAACTCTATTTTCCTTATTAATCGATTTCGTGATTTAAAAAATGTGGTAAAAAGATCAAAATTGAAAAACAAACAGTAATTCAGTGGTAAAAGACAATTTTGCTGAAGAATACCTGGGACTGTAAATATTTCTCACATTACTGTGCGAACTATTTGAAATTTATGTGATGTTTTTGTAACACAGGCTATTTCACTTGCTTGTCTGTTTATATGGGAAACACAAACAAAATTGAGTGTTTTTGTTTGTGTTTTCCATGCAAACAGGCAAGCAAGTGAAATAGCCTGTGTTACAAAAACATCACATAAGTTGTACATTTAGTTGAGTACATCTCAAAAATTCTTGTTTTATTTGACAAAATCTGTTTTTTTTTCCTGAAGTTTTCATACAAAATTATTGATTGCTCAAATATTTTTCAGCCGTTCTTTTATGAAAAATTATTTGCTTTCCTCCGATATGAAGTGAACTTTTAATTTTTGTTTCTAATTTTGATTTTATATTTCAATTACCACATGTATTAAATGCGATCACTAATATCATAATAACGGTTCAGTAAAGAAAGAAGTAGAATACGCTAAATACTGGTACTGTCTTTCGAACATACACTTTTACAACAATATTAAATTTTTCAAATGATTAAATGTTTTTGTGTTTAATTTTTTGTATTTAATTTTCAATCATTTAGGTTTTTTTTTCACAACAATTCCAGATGTTTACTTATTAAGTAATTGTGCTAAGTTTGTAAAACGTAAGCAAAGTCCAAAATATCAACGATCATTAGAACACAAAAGTTTTTTAAATATACAAATAATATTTTAATTATAGCTACTTTAGAAGCCCTCACCCACTACGTGAAATTTTCTCAATTATTATTATTATTATCTATTACTCATTCGATCTGTATGTGATTTGCTTAGAAATATTTTGTTTAAATTGGGCAAAATATTGTATTCAATTATTTGAAAATTCCCAAATGGTTTTTTTACGATGATTCAGCATGATTTGCTAACACTATTGGAAATATAATTACCAAATATTTTAAAATCTCTTCATATGTAAATACATATCTATGATATTTTGGCGAACTGCAAATTAATATTCCTGGGCTGAAGTGCAAAAAAGAAAACGTGTTAACAAGTGTAGATATGAAGGCAACATAAAAAATTAAATTAAATTAAATTCGAAAAATGTTTTTTCTTGCATTGAGAAAAAATTGTCTTAAATAGTAAAGTATACAACAGTAGCGTGGAATAATGAATAAAGTGCTTGACTAGAAACTCGAGCAAACCAGGTTTGAGTCGAGGAGAAGGACAAACAATTTTCTTTACGGCTTTCAAATTTGAAAAATTATATCATTTTAATTTCCTTTCCAAATAATTCATCCATTAAGCACCTTTATGCTTGACTCGCTGGCGAGAACATTGTAGGAAGATCAAGTCAAAAGAGTAGGACTTTACAATAGATTAGAACTTGATTAGTAAATCTGAAGCAAAACTAAAAAAATAATAGAAAGGTTGGGAGACAGATCAAATTTCCTTAATGGAATGAAAATAAATACATATATTTGGAAAGATTTCGTTCTTTATTCGAACAATACGCATTTAGAATTCTTCCTACAGAACTTTCTTCGCCAGAATCCATAAACAATTATCACTTCCTCCCATACACAACACAATGCTCTGCATGAGTAAGGATGTTGGTCGTATTAATTAAAGAAATCCAACCCAAAAATATCGAAAATATCGGTTTTACTTTGTATGTACGAGTTCGATTTATACATTCAAGAACCATTGTCGTACAAAGACAAGGTTTGCGGGCTAAACAGGGATTTCTACCATATAACGTATGCAGCCGGACCAGGTACGACCAGATCTTGCATCATTATCAAAGAAAATATTGAAGCCTTTATCCTTTCTGATTTTTCTGGATGAAGATAAAGACTTTTGTGCAAAATACAGGCTTTCTATAGAAAGTATGGTTGATATGGTGAGCTTACAACAATCCTACTTGATGGCTTAGATTCATGCCAATAGTATTGACAATCTTGGTTGGTCTTTTCTCTTTATATTGTTTAATATAATATGTACTTTAAAGAACTTAAATTCCAAGTTTTCTTTATATAACCAATTACGACTAATTGGAGGATATTTTAATTTGTTTCGAATATTAATATATTTTAAGTGTTGCAAATTTAAAGAATGCACTGTGCCTTATCAAATATTTTAATGAATTATTTTGTGGTTATTTGGTAAATGTCGTGCAATTTAAACTGTAACTTTTAGCACTTTTTTGTTAAATTAAAAAACTTACCTATAAAATAAACATTCAACTTATTTGTAGTTAAATTAAAATTCAGAAGAAAATTAAAATGAAAGTAGTAATCCAGTTTTATTAAAAATTATGAAAAAAAAAATATTACCATATAAGAAATACATTGTAATACATAAAGAAATACGTATGTATGTTGACAAATAAGAAATATAAAAAATTGAAAATAAAAATTGAAACTTACATACACATAAGCATTAAATTTAAATAGGACATAAACAAATATATACGCTAGCAAATAGGAAATATAAAAAAATTAATTAAGTAATTAAGTTTAAATAGAAAAACATATCAAAAAAATAAAAATTTGAACATAACATGTAGGTTGAAAAATAGGAAATATTAAAAATTAAATTATAAACTTTGAAATTGTAATGTGTGCGATTAAATTAAATATCTCTGAAAGGCATAAGAACGTTAGAGTGTTCGTGTGAAATAATGAAAATTTTATGCTTAAAATCTAATTTTTCACCTAATTTCTGATTATAAAAAAAAAAATAGTGGAGTGTAGCTTAAAGTTATGCTTAAAATTACATTTGAACGGGTGTGTTATGAAAATTGAATTATGAAAATCTTATACTGAAAATCTCATTTTGTAACTAATTCTTAATGCATTTGAAAAATAGTGAAGTGTGGCTCAAAGCTATTTGTGTCGTGTTTGAATGCTGCGAGTAAAAGGCATGATATATGACTGGATTGGCTACCAAAACGTTCAACATTTTAAGCATAACTGAAATGCTATTCTCACAATATTATTTGTGTTAGGGGTCGTAAATATTTTCCAAATGATTACTTTTAATTTAACTTAAAAATCATCTTTGGCATATATTCAAATTAATATCTGAAATATATGAAATTATTTAAATAATATAAAGTAATATTATATAGATTATATATATAATATAGATTATATATGTGTATATACGTTTCTTTCTTCAATTTATTTATAATGAAACGTCATTATAAATAAAGCAAGCAAGGAAAGCAAGGAAAATATTTGTTAGTACAAACTATATTATAAGATTATAAATACATATTAATATTTACATTTATGCTGTTAATTGAAACCATTTTTGGAAATTAAAACAAAAAAAAAAAAAAAAAATTAAACCGAAATAAAATAAAAAAAATGAATACGTTTCCTTCTTCAATTTATTTATAATGAAACGTCATTATAAATAAAGCAAGCAAGGAAAGCAAGGAAAATATTTGTTAGTACAAACTATATTATAAGATTATAAATACATATTAATATTTACATTTATGCTGTTAATTGAAACCATTTTTGGAAATTAAAACAAAAAAAAAAAAAAAAATAAAACCGAAATAAAATAAAAAAATGAATACGTTTCCTTCTTCAATTTATTTATAATGAAAAGTCATTATAAATAAAGCAAGCAAGGAAAGCAAGGAAAATATTTGTTAGTACAAACTATATTATAAGATTATAAATACATATTAATATTTACATTTATGCTGTTAATTGAAACCATTTTTGGAAATTAAAACAAAAAAAAAAAAAAAATTAAACCGAAATAAAATAAAAAAAATGAATACGTTTCCTTCTTCAATTTATTTATAATGAAACGTCATTATAAATAAAGCAAGCAAGGAAAGCAAGGAAAATATTTGTTAGTACAAACTATATTATAAGATTATAAATACATATTAATATTTACATTTATGCTGTTAATTGAAACCATTTTTGGAAATTAAAACAAAAAAAAAAAAAAAAAACCGAAATAAAATAAAAAAAATGAATTAAAAGGATTAAAATTTTAAATTGAAAATATTTAAATGATATAAAGTAACGTTAGCACGTTATAAAGGTGTTCAATAGCCTATATAGGCAGCATTTTGAAACAATAAGAAATGGATTTTTAAAGGTGTTTTTCTTCATTTACATATTTATAATGAAACGTCATAATTATATTTTCTAATGTTGGGAGCTGAAGAGCGAAAAAAGTGATAAATATTTGTTATATTAAAGTAAATATAAATTGAATAAAAATTAAAACTAAGGCTTGGTTTAATACTGAACCTTTTTTAGTAATGTTTAAATAATGAAATGAAAATTGTTTTATGAAAATGAATCTAAGAAATATACTAACTTTTTTTTCTTAGCCTTTCTGATATTTAAATTTTCTATGGATATTTAAAGCTAACTTCTGTAATTTTCATTACATCGCCCCATACTTGTATGCCTTGTATATCGGAAATATTTAATTGAGTTTCATATGTGGAAAGAAGATTTGGTAAATCCTGATAGAATTTATAAACATCTATATATCCATCTTGGAATGTAAATTCTATATCGAACATTGTACCTACAACGGAATAAGATTGAATTGTGTTGTTAGTA
Organism: Sarcophaga caerulescens; assembly: GCA_927399465.1. Taxonomy (NCBI): domain Eukaryota; kingdom Metazoa; phylum Arthropoda; class Insecta; order Diptera; family Sarcophagidae; genus Sarcophaga; species Sarcophaga caerulescens. The sequence goes on along the minus strand of OV656872.1, from coordinate 134,867,351 downwards.
TTCTGATGGGGAGAAGAAATTGTTGGTGAAGTCATTACTATAAAACACACCGTCAAGTTGATCGTTTTGTTTCTCTTTATGTGCAATCCATTTACCATTATCCTTATAATTTTCCACAATAACATTTTCATCAATAATC